>VZTX01000645.1:0-91409 GCA_013400915.1 Pardalotus punctatus
TGGAAAAGACCTTGAAGATGATCAAATCCAACCATCAACCCTGCAACACCATCACATTCCACACTAAACTGTGTTGTCAAGTGCCAGAGCCACACATTTTTGGAATACTTCCAGGAGCAGTGACTTCACCACTTCCCACATGTGCCAGCACTGCCGGCTTCCCCCCAGCACTCCCACCCCTGAAACTGTTCCTCATCATCTCTCACGCTCCCATCCAGCTGAGCTGGTGCAAAAATTTGGAGAGAACAAGCAGTCCTGGGGGTGCAGTCATTAATCTGGGCTGGTCACCACTAAACAAGAAACTATTCAAGTTTTCAAGCAGAGAGATCTCAGCTTTTTAATCCTGCAATTACAGTTAGCATCAAAGAATATTGAACAACGTGCTGAAGATATAGAGAAGAGAGATGTGACAATCCTTGTGGCTACTCCCAAGAGATACAAGGGATGAGGGATGGGGAGAAGACAAGACCCCAGCACTACAAATGACACGGGTGATGGTGGCACAGGTGATGTTGTGTATGAGATTCCCAGCCTAGATGGACCTGGAGAGTGTTGAGAACTGCAGTGGTGGGTTCCTTACTAGCATCACTGGGAAGAGCAAGTCTCCATCTTGCTCAGTTCAACTCTTACCATCTCTGAAGGATCTGGTGAAAAAATACACATTTTCTTTAGGAAAGAGGCTGCTACTTTTCATATATATATATATATGCACATATATACACAATTTTATTGTTAGGGAAAGTTCCTGCATTTCCCCAAGCACAAGGAAGGAATGCTCTCAAAGGGGAGATTTGCAATGAAACCAGTTCCCCAGGCCCATGTCTTTGAAGACACTGAAGCAACTAATTCACACTGGATACGGGAGGAATCAGGCCTCTGAGAATCCAAACTGAAACATCTAGGCTAGGTTTTTGCTAGCAAAGCACAATTTCTTTCCTAAATTTCTAGCTAATATTCTCCCCATCTCACTCTCTGCACAGGCACTCACACATGTGCTCTTTCTAAGAGAATCCTAATGCTTGCAATCTGTCATTCAATAGAAAAAATAGCAATAGCCAAGTACAGTGATGAATAAAATTATCCCTGTGCATATAAATGTACAATATGTAAATGAACACTCCTTCCTGAGGGGAGAAGTAGGATGTGGCACAGGGCTTTGTGCAAACCCTCTGCACATGTGGGAGCTGAGTCTTTCAGCCCAGTGTCTCCTTTATTAACCTAATGCAAGTATTTTGGCACCAACTCCTGAAAGCACTTATATACACTCATCCCTAAGCACCCTCCTGGGAAAGCACTGCTGTCCTCAAAGCAGGTATACAGAGCACCTGCATTATTTTCATCACAGTTAAGGCTTTGAGTCAGCAATAACACACTCCTGATGTGTATTAGAATATTTGAGCCCATTGTTTAGACAGTAGCTGCTTTTTGTGCAGCAAGAAAGGTAGCTTTTAAGTGCTAATTTTATTGCAGACACAAACCAAAATGGTGACTTCACTTACTATCCTGGGCTGGGAGGGTGGGGTTTTTCTTTCTTATTATCAATTTTCCACATTATTTTTGTGAATAAAGACATTGTTATAAAAAAAATCAAACAACACAAACTGAGGCTGAACATGCCGATTTAAGTATGTTTTCAGCCAGTGCTAAAGAAGAGGTGACACGTGCAGGAGGGGGAGAGCTGATTACTTATGCTGACTATTACTTCATCCCTTGGAGCCACAATGATCTTAGTTTTTCTTAATCACGAGACTATTCAGCAAAGTAGAAATTGCACCCTTTTGAAGGTTGGGAGTTGGCTGGAATTTTACCCTGTTCCCGTCGATAGGTTACTAGTGGATGGATACTTAAGGACTATTAACCTTTTCTGTGTAAGAGACAAAGAGTTGGCTTGGGCATGGGGAGGGGAGGAGAGATTGGTGATCCTGATAAGACGCTCTCGACCACCGGGAATGGCACAGGACAGCAGTGGGGAACTGGGGATCTCCTCAGCTGCCAGCTGTAGGAAGATCTGGGATCGGTGCCTTTTTTTTTCCTTTCCTTGGTGAGTGAGCTTTTCGTTTGGGAACGGGGCACGTTCCTGGGGTGCACATCTCCCCGGCTGTGCTAGCAGCTTCTACGGAAGGGGGCCGGCCGCCACCGCCCCGTGCTTTTCCCTGCCAGAGCGGATTGAGGAGTCCCTGTCACCTTTTGTTGGCGAGCCCGGGTGATCCCGTCTGTGCCACCCCTGCTCTGAGCTCCTGCCCCACGTCTGCTGCACGCCCACCATTGCCCTGCCCGCCCCGCTGCGGCTCCCGCCGGCCTCCCGACCCACTGCCATAACCCGCCCCCACAGACCCGACCGCTGCGCCCCCCGCAGCTGCGCGGNGAAATATTTATGACCCTCTGAATCCAGCCAAGTATGCAAACCCAGACACCAACATGTGAGTGAGCAACCTTAGTTCCTCTGGGTAGAAAACTCACACTCTGTGGAATGTGTTCCTGTGGCTTTTTACCAAAAATGGACATTTTACCTTTTCTGTGGATGAAAAACTGACTTGGTTACAAATCAGACAAATTAAGAACTTTAAAAGATTATATTATCATAGAATTATGGAATGCTTTAAGTTGGAACACACATTAAAGATCATCCAGTTGCCACTGCCCTGCTATGGGCAGGGACACCTTCCTACTAGACCACACTACTCCAAGCCCCATCCAGCCTGGCCTTGGACACTTGCAGGGATGCAGCAGCCACAGCTTCTCTGGGCAACCTGTGCCAGGGCCTCACTACCCTCACAGGGAGGAATTTCTTCTGCATATCTAACCTAAATTTCCCCTCTTCCAGTCTGAACCCATTCCCCCTTGTCCTGTCAATCCAGTTCCCGACAAAAAGTCCCTCTCTGGCTTCCTTACAGGCTCTTTCAGATACTGGAAGACTGTTCTGAGTATCTGGTAAATGGTCCTAGGAATTAAATTTTTAGTTTAAAAGAAAAAAAAAAGTACAAAAGATAACAAAGATTTTTATGTAGCAAATGGTCCCATCCACTCACCAACCCCTATGCAGATACACAATCATGATAGGAACAGGGTATTCCCACACAAATGTCTGTGTGAAGCAAATGGCATGAAAAGCCCCGACATTTCAATAATTCCTCAAAAATTTTCCACGCTCTGATGGTCGCTTTTAAAAATCCATGTGGCAACTGTCAGCTGGACGGAAGTCTCTCTTTTAACTTCAATTTCCCAGAATCACCTTCCTCCCTTTTCCAACAGAAATCACTGTGGTTATTGTGTAGGATTAACCACTGGACAGTGGAATCAGAGAGAACACAGGAGAAAACCATCACAGGGTCATAGAAACATGGAATATCCTGAGTAGGAAGGGACCCACAAGGATCTTCACAACCAGCAAGTCCTTGTGAAACTTCTCTGGGCATTCACTGTCTAGCTCCTGGTGCCTTATTTTTATGTGAAAACTCCCACAGTCACGTGAAGATTTTTGAATCAGGTCATGTATCAATTCTGCCAGGTTTTCAGTGTGTTGTGATAGCATTTACAAGGCTTCTGTAAAATCAGAGAGGGTTATTGGGTGAAACTGGGGAGAAACAGATCAAAAAACAGTACCAGGCTGTGAAGTTGTCTTCAGAAACCTAGTATTAACTCAATTTATCTTTATTTTATAGAACAGGCTTGTTTACTAAAGAATTAAAATGAGGGTCTTTACCAATGGCCAGTCAATATCCCCTAGCAAAGAAAACACCCAAGTCTTTATTTGCTGATATATTAAACAGTCAGTCATTCCACAGCCACCTCACATCACCTGAGGGAAGGGTTTGAGCTGTGCCAGGGCAG
Source organism: Pardalotus punctatus (assembly GCA_013400915.1). Classification (NCBI taxonomy): domain Eukaryota; kingdom Metazoa; phylum Chordata; class Aves; order Passeriformes; family Pardalotidae; genus Pardalotus; species Pardalotus punctatus. The sequence goes on from VZTX01000645.1 coordinate 3,832, forward strand.
GAGTGGGCTGGATATCAGGAAAAGGTTCTTCCCTCAGAGGGTGGTTGGGCACTGACCAGGCTCCCCAGGGAATGGTCATGGCCCCAAAGCTGCCAGAGGTCCAAGAGCATTTGGACAATACTCTCAGGCACAGGGTGGGATTGTTGGGGTGTCTGTGCAGGGCCAGGAGTTGGACTCGATGATCTCTGTGGGTCCCTTCAAGCTCAGGATATTCCATGCTTTAATGATTCTTTCTGCTGCTGAGGGATATTTTTATTTTCCAAATCTCTCAGATTAGTAGTAAATGAAAGAAAGACAATAAGGAATAGTTGAGGAAATGTTACAAATACTGTGAATTAAAAAAAGCAGAAGCACTGCTTTTCCAGCTCCTTTCCATGTCACCTTAATGAAAGCAAACAAATTCCTATCATGACTGCAGGAGGATGTAAAATAGACACCTTCATTTTACAATATCAACAGTAAATTAAACTAATAATTTAATAAATCTTCTCCACCAGTGCATGGAAACACATCCTGAACTCTAAGCATATTGGGAGCTTCGCTGGAGTCATCGAGACAAGGACATGCAAAGCATGAGCAGGGGTTTGCCTGGTGTATAGGACTAGGTCCAGTTGGAACAAGATTTTTAAAGCAGATGGAAAAGGCAAAGTATGCAAGTAGAAGACAGATGTAGTCACCTCCCCAATCCATTTCCAATCATTTTGTGCATGACCCCAAAACGAACCTCCGAACAAAACCAGGAACCTACATTTTTCTTCTCTTGCTTCTGTGCAATAACAATGATCAGTGTTTTATTGATATCCTGGTTTGTACCCAACCTGCTCAAGTCTAGATTTCATGGCATGTAATTTCCTAACCACACTGACAGAGGAACAGGCATTTTCACCAGGTGAACACCAGCAGTGTGGCTCTGAGCACAGGCTCCAGAGAGCTCCCAGTCCCTGAGGTTTGTAGGAAACCCCATCCCTCTTCTTTTAACTACCACCTGCCACAGCCACTGCTGGAATTCCAGATATTTTGAGGAACTTGTGGTATGCTCCAAAGAGTAGCCCTGCTGAACCATGGAATTGCGACTCTGTCACAGAATCTCAGAATCTCTCCCTCCTGTCCTTTCCAATTTATCCTTTCACCAGCGGGCAGAGGAAACAAACGGCACCAAGTGCATCAGAGCTCCCTTTTGTATACATAGATCAGATTATATCAAGTAAAAACTTGTTTTGGAGGTTTCCCTCAGCACAAGCACAGGACCCTGGCTGGTTGTTCTTATAGCTGGGCGCAGAAGTGGGGTCAGATTCTAGGCAAGAAGCAAGTTTCTCAAAAACTGTTACCAGTAGAAATACTTCTCAGACTTTTATATGGATGTAGGACTCCAAGTGCTTTTGAAAATCACAGTACTGCACCATCTCTAGGTATTCAAACCACAATCCCAGCAGGTTAGATAAACAAAACAGTATCTAAAAGTATGCATGAACCAAAAAAAAAAAAATCACTTTGCTGTAGAAGTTCATAATTTCTCTGATGTTCTCTCAGCATTCAAAATTTAAGCATCAACTTCTTTAAAATTACTATAATGCTGCCACTGTGCATAAACCACAACACAAAGTGGAACTAAAACATACTCTGATAGAAATTCCTCAAAAACTAGAGAATATTTATAAACCAGAGAGATCTTTTTCAACATAGAAAGATTTCTCTGCCAACACAAAAATCCAGTCCATCCCTGGGTTTGACTGAAGCAGACGCTGTAATAAACAAGAGAATGACTTGGATACAGAAACTGTTCAAAGCTTTTTCTTACAGATCTTTTGCACCAACGGACCTTAAAAGCCCCAGTGAACTTTATTAAAGTCCTTACCAGTTAACTTCTTCACAGGTTGGAGCCGAACACTGATAGACTGATGTGTGAGTAAGGGGGAGGATGGAAGGGAGCGGGACATGCCCTCCATAATCCGAATGTGCTGCATACCTTCGGTCACTGGGAGTGGCGGAATAGCGTAGTCAGGTTCAAAAGCACAGTCGTTCTCTGTGGAGGTGCCTGATGGGGAGAAGAAAATAAAAATGAATTGGTTAGAATGCAAGGGAAAGAATCCCACTTGCAACATTCCAAAAGGGCTGGCTGGAGGGAGCCCTGCGCAGAGCTGACTTGCCAAGTGCTTGCTCATGTTCCCTTTACACAGTTGTGACACATCCCTTGAAGAAATTTGAAGGAGCATCTCAGCACCCCTCTCTATATGATGAACAACAGAACCATGAAGAATTTCTTTCAATGTTCTTAATTTATCTTTCAGAGTCTCAGTCACCAGTTTTCAATATGACGATCATAGTTTTTAGATTGTCAGCTTCTAATAAAAAACCTCCCAGCTGAATGAAATTTCAATATAAGGGCCTTTAGCCTAAAAAAAACCCCAAACCCCAAACAAAATGGAAGAACAAATGCCTCTAAAAATAGCCACCTGCTCCCGAGAGACACACAGAGCCCGTGTTGGGGTCGCATCACTACTGATCCACAATGAAATACATGGAATAGCATGAGAACAAGTGGAGATAAAATAATAAAAGGACACATTGCTAATTGTAGTCAATATTAATGAACAAAGAAGGGAAGGTGCTTCAGATCAGCAAGAGTAAGGAGCCATAGGGCTCCTCCTGTTAGCTGCAGATATGGAAACCTTGGGGTCAAGGACACCTGGATCTCCACTCTTGTCAGCAATATGAAAAACCTAACCCAGACAACTAATAATCTACAAAACCAATCCAAACTGTTAACATTAATACTTCACTTATTTTTCATTAATATTTCAATAATGTGAGAAGGCCAGACTTGTGTCACACTGTTACAAGATAGATTTTAGCTCTTATTGCTTGCTGATGCTTTCCCTCCATAAAGGCATTCCTTACTGGATTCCCACTGAATAGTTGTGCTGTTCTCAATGCCTTGTGACAGTATGTTTAAAACAGAAAATGTTTGCTGGACAGAAAAGGAGATGGACAAGAGTGGGAATAAGACAAAAGGGTAAAAGCCTCAAAGTGTGGTACTCCAGAGGAGTACAGCGTGAACAACCCAACATAATGTTTATGATCAGCAGAAAAACCCATGTTGAAATAACAGTCAAAAATCTTGCACCAGTTCCTGAAGGGCTCTAGGAGGCTGCAGCACCAGTGGCTAAAATCCATCCATTCTTGGTGCCAGTATTCAGGAATGTCTCTCAGCAGTTTTGTATCGCTCTTTACAGAAAAGCCAAATAAGCACTGACACCCTTCACACCTCCACTGGTTTTGACAGTTCCAAACACAACTCACTCTCTGCTTGCTCAACCCTCACCAGTTACCATGAGCTCTCCATGGGCTCTGCCAGCCTGGCCAGGCTCACCAGGAGCGTCAGGGAAGACAAACCACCGTGACTGTCAAAACTAGCATCCAAAAAACCAACCCACGATGGGTTTTTAAAACATGTTTGGAGCCGGGCATGAAAAAAAAAAGATTTGCCACCACTGATTTTGATTCTTAAAAATAGTTTCAATTGCCTCAGGCTAAATTTTAGGGAACTATAAACCATGGGCATCTCCTGCAGCTTAAAGTCAGGGGAAGACTTATAAGTCTGTGTGCGTTTCACTGGTTATTGTGGTGTAAGTTCCCAGTATCTTTGACCAATCTACTTAAAATCAAGGGCAGTACCTTATATAGAAATAAAAGTAATTACAGGTTGGCAAAGTTTTCAGCAGTATTTTCCTTCTTAGAATTCAAATGCTTTACAACAAAGCAGTGAACTCACAAAACATCTACAAGGTACTACCTTCATTTCACACATATTAAAATTTCTCTCTCCTCCTTAGCAGCATAAACACACAAACAAAACCACTGAAACAGTCTGAAGTTTGATCAGAAAGAATTTCTGGGATCAGAAAGAACTCTGGAATTAGGGCTCATTCATGGCTGAACTGGAATTTTAGCAGTTTGCTTATATAATATATTTGAATAAAATGTTACCGCAAAGTGCATATTTGAACTAATAAACTATTTCTTGGAGTTTTACAAGATCACGGAATCATTCAGGCTGGAAAAGATCTTTGAGATCATCAAGTCCAACCATCAACCCAGCATGACCACTGTGTTCACCATTAAACCATGTCCTTAAGCGTCACATCCACATGTTCTGGGAATACTTCTGGGGATGGTGATTCCACCACTACCCTGGCCAGTCTGTTCCAAGACTTGACAATTCTTTCCACGAAAAAGGTTTTCCTAAAGCAACCTAGCCAAAACCTCCCACCTAAACCTCCCCAGGCACACCTTGAGGCTGTTTCCTCTTGTCCTGCCAATGAAGCTTTGCAGACACTGTGACCACTTGGGTATCACACACAGTAACATGGAAGGTCAGACAGAAGGAAGACAACCGTCCCATTTCAGCTGGATGCCTTATCGAAGGATAATAAACTTCCTTAACCCACCGTCATGAAAAATACTCATTAACATGTGCAGACAGATTTCAAGTGATGGACACAGAGAAAAGTTACAGATAACAGATGGGAAAAGTTACAGATAACACTTCCATAGAGCAGAGAGACTTCTCCTTCCACATTGCAGAAAGCCTGAATCTACAATTGCATCCACTGATCCAAATGGAAATATTTAACTCAAAAGCTTGTTTCTCCAAGATCTTGGAAGAGTTTTTACCTTTTCCCCATCAATTCCCTCTCACACTGAAACTTCTTGCTAGTTACTGCAGTTCCTTCAGTTACAGTCACCAAAGTGAACAGGTACAGGCTGGTGATTCATGGGCACAGATTTGCAAAAAACAATCCCCACTTCCTCTACCAAAACCCATCCCTTCTGCACAGCAGCAGACCCAGGATAGATGGGCTGAAAGGGAACCTGAGAGAGCAGAATGTGTGCAGGGAGCTGCCAGCAGCGGCTGCATCTGAGCTGCTCTGTCCCGTAACAAGAAACCATTGGACATAAGCCAGACACAGGGAAGGACATGCCAGGGATCCAGGGCAGAGCAAAGCTTTGCCTCTAGCAGTAACACAGCAACAACTTCATCTGAGCTCAGAGTGGGAAGAGCAGCCACCCTCTCTGAACCTCAAAGCACTGCTCCTTGTATGCAAACAGTCTTGGGATATGTACAGCTATAAATTCCCTGGTTCCTTCCTAATTTTATTTTAACTCTGTTTTAAAACAATAAAATTTAAAGTAATATATTTAAAAACAGTAATTGAAAGATCCTATGTGAACAGAGCAGTTGACACTTCACAGAGCTTCAGGGTTTTAACTACCAATTCTGATCCCCCTAATTCTGATCGCAGCTTCAATCACTCAAAATCATTTCACCCAGGCAACACTGGACTACTGCCAAAAAAAGGACAATGCTCTGGAGAAAATGTATCCATAGTAAGTCATTAGGACACCATGACAACAACAGTCTTGAGCCTAAATGAAAGGAAGATTATTGCTGCAATGCCAAAGAGAGTAATTCAATGCACACAGCACCTACTAGAGCCCTACTTCCAAAAAATGCTGCTCAGTCTCAAAGCTGGGTGAGAATACAGCATTTTCACAACTCTCACAAATGCGGAAATGCTTAAAACTAAGTAAAGCTGCTTCAAAGGACACGTAAAGCGGCACAGATCTAAGAGCTGCTGCTGTCAGGGACAGCAATCCCCTTTACAGGGCTCTCTATGGTGTTAACCAGCCATGAAACCTACTCTGAGTGATGGGTAGTCAACAAAAGAGTCTGTAGAATTGTTATTTAAAGAATATAAACCCTGTTTAGGTACTCCCTTCCTTGGACCTTTCGGCCTCTTCCTGTAGGATGAAACAAACCAAAGCAAAAGACGTAACATGGGGCTGTTCAGCCCCTGAGCAGGTACACACAAGTCTTTCTGCATCACATCCTGGGGCTTGGGGAAGGATAACCTGGTTATGGTGAACCTGCCAGGTTCCCCCTTTGACATCATGGGGAAGGCAAGTAAAAAATTGCAAACCAAGTGTTAGTTTGGGCTGGTATGTGCTGAAGAATTCCAGTGCCACCAGCTCCAACAGCAGAACGCTCCGTCCCTCTGGCTGCAGTACGGAGACACAGTGCTCTGCAGGTCCACCTGTGCTGCACCAGGAATTATGTTAAACTCCTTCAGCCACTCAAAGATTATGTGGTTTGTGAATCTCAGTACACTGGTAGCTGTGTGGATAGTGACGATGGCTACAAAGTCTGTCAGGTCACAGTTTGACGAGAACAACACATGAGAGGTATCAAAGGTAAACAAATGAGACGAGTCCCCAAGGCAGAACAATACCCAGGTTTTACCTTGCCCAGCTCGGCTCTGACGGGAGTCTACACTTGCCTGTCTTCGGTCTTGTGGCTCCTCGTTCCCTCCATCTGCATGAGAACCAAAACAGCACAAGTAGAACATCACAGCGGACAGGTCAGGCAGGTTCAACTTTTCCTTGAGTCCCATCACCTATCTCAGAGGAACAGCAGGACAAAAGGTCCCTCTGGCAGACTGAAACTGGGGAAACTGCTGCCTGACTCTGCTGCTCCTTCCACCTTTTCCCCAGCTCACTGCAATGAAATCCACAAGGTCCTCGGCATAGAAGGAAGGTTTTACTTGCTCCTACTGATCCCACAGATATTTGAACAAAATAAAAACCAAACTGTGCATCTTCAGTGGGTTCCTTTTCTTTGGACTGTTATACCAAAAGATAAAAATATTACACATTGGAATAAAGAGATCCAGAAAAAAAAAAATTTGAAGTACAAAATTTGAAATCGCGTCCCTTTAAAATTATTTGTCTGCTAAAAACCAGGAAGGCTGGGAAGAACAAAACCTATTACATCCTCTTGAAACTGTTTAGAAAAGCAGCTACACTTAACAAATCCCAAATCCATCTGGATAAATGCAGAGTGGGACATTGTGTACAATATTATACATTTAATTACAGGCTGCTCTTCATTGATCAGCTGACCAGATTAGAAACAATAGATACACCCATCAATACAGATGCTCAAGTACATGGAGTTTCGGGCAGCTGAGTGCAAAAAGAAGCCCAGTTCTGCAAATTGGGAAAAAGCAAAACCAGGGATTTCAAATGCAGGATGTATGTCTGCAGTTCTTACTCTCTATGGCAGGGGAAGGCAAAACTTTTAAAATCTTTTAAAACAGTTTTGAAATAACTGAATTCTTAAATAGCTGCTTAAAACCTCAATAGTTGGTTTAGCATTATGTTTTGATGATACTAAAAGCAACTGCATTCTGATATATTTATATCTCTGGATAGCTCTATAGAAGTTATTTGTTGGAGGTGCCTGTTATGTCATAAAGTAATTTAACTTTATCAACTCCTGCTACATGTGAGCTATGTCTGGCTCGAAGTGAAGTCCTGAATTGCAGCACAAGAGCAGAACTCAAATGGGGTCTAAAAATTTCAGTCTACTCCCACCCCCCATAAAAGAGGAACCACAGCCCAGGCCAGGAGAGGTTTTTTGTTTCCTCTTCTCTTGATGAAATGCTTCCAGCCCTCAGTTTCCCTGAAGCAATGCTCAGGCACCTTGAACAGGTGCCAGCAAGGCCGTTGCTGTCACCTTTGCACATTTCCCTGCTGACACAGCAGCTGCACACGAAGGTCATCTGGCTACAGCAGCCCAGAATCCTGGTTTTAAATCTGCTGCATCCGTGCCGATAAGCCAGCGGCTGCCAGGTGCCAGGGAGTCCACAGACCAAGACACTTTCCCAGCTCCCTTTTCCATAGTGATTGCCAGAAGGATGTCACACTGCAAATACAACCGCAACTGGGATGTGTCCGTAGGAGCCTTTATTAGCCTGAAGATGCCCTCTTGGGATGAGCTGCACTGAGCCTTCCTACAGTCAACAGCATTAAGAGAGCCCTGACTCTGTATTTTTGCTGGTAACACCCACTGTTGGTTTGGGCATTGCTGCGCACATGGCTATCATTATCATCATCATTCCTAAAGGCCCCTGGCTGTGAGCCACCACAGGCAACCTCTAAGTCACGGAGAAAACAAAAACCCTCCACACATAAATCCAAATGAAAAATAATTATAAGGACTAAACATTTCAAAAGACAATAAAGTCCCAGTATTAAAATCAGGAATAGAGCCCTGTATTTATCCAAAGACACGTGATCATCTGCAAAAGACAAATTCCATCCCTGAAAGTTTCACCATCCTTGGAAGTGATCAACATCAAGCTAGATGGGGCTTAGTGGGTGGAACTGGATAAGCTTTAAGGTCCCTTCCAACCCAAGCCATCCTGAGATCTCTGATGATTCTATGGATCGATCTCTTTGATCACTTGGACAGACAACACCACTGCTGTACAGTTACCTAGGTGTATCAAACCCTCCCTCGAGAACAAGCCTTGCCCAAGGCAGAGGGCTGGGGGCAGCAGATCTGGAGTCCTGCTCCCCAACATGCTCTAACACTCAATGGTGAGACAAAAAACAGTGACAACAGTCTGCCAAAGCCATTGGGTTGGAGAAGAGGAACGGCTACACAGGAGTCAGAGTCTGGGATGGACTCTCCCTGCAAGTTACACAGCATATTAAGGGGGAAAGAAAGCTCACAGTAAATTAATTTTCAATATGCAGTTAGAGGGTGGGAAAGGGAAAAATAAACCAGATGACTCAGCAGACATTAAATCTTCAGTCAGCACACAACTGCTGCTCCATTTGGTATGGCTGCAGCAAAGGTAGAGCTTGGGGAAAACCAAGGATGGAAAGAAACAGCCACAGTTAAGAGCTGAACAACTGAACTATTTAATTCTTTTTCTCTTCACTACAAATCAAAATGTTGAGCACACTCTGCTCCTGGCAGTGGAGAAGCAAGGTTAGCAAGGAACAATACCACACGTAATTACGGACTTATCTCACTGTTCACGCAAAAAAGGGGAGATTATAATTTCTAAGGGAATATTAATCTTCACATTTTTTGAACTTCCAAGTGCTTGTATTCACATCCACCTCTGTGTGTGCATCAGGACTCTGTCTTTGCAACAACATTCCTAGTTATTTTATTTATGCATGATTTTAGGTAATTGTTAGTATTTGCTTTAGCAATAGTTATTGTGAATAGACATGACCTACTATTCAGGCAACAATTTGGGGACAGTATCACGACTGAAGTTCAATCAACTCAGTCGCTGTAAGGACTACCAGTGTGGTGAAACACCAAAGTTATTGACAAATCCTTCAATACAACAGCTAAAAAAGGTCATCCGAAGTAAATTGGTTGTGAAATTATCGCTAGAGAACACAGCTATCTGTGTTAGTTTAAAATACAGATCACCACAGAGTCAGATGAACCTTAAGGAGCTTCCACAGAAGTTGCAAGGCAAATGAGAAAATAGTCAAATGCCACAAAGGAAGTGGATGATATAGTAAATAACTATTGACTCAGAAATTCATATTTTCTTGCATCTCACCATAAGAGGGAGGAAAATTGTTGCGAATTTTTTTAAAATCTCAGTGTTAAGAAAATCCATTAACTCGTACACATTATTTTAATTTTTGAAAGCTGCTGTCTCATCAGTGTCCAGCATCCATCCATCTGGGATGCTGGACATGGGTCAGAAACCCGACAAGGCTTCTGAGTGCCTGATTCTCTGGCAAGAACAGAGTAAATAGTCCTGGCTATTAACGCTTTCTCTCAGTTACAAAGAGATTAAGGGATCTCAAAGATTGTGACTAGTCACAGCTTCAGCAGAGCAGCCTCTCCTACTGTAGCCAGGTCTGAGAAACACTCCTGCTTCCTCTTCTCCCCCCACCCCTATCCCACCAGTTCTCCATTAAAACCAATGACAAAACAAGTCTTCCTCAATACACACAACTGGATTCTTTGAACTGACTGCTCTGACAGGAAAAGAAACTCCCGAGGTTTCAGCATTCCTAAACAAATCCTCTGCACAAAGCACCACAATTAGTATGAGGGGGCTGCAAACAGGAGCCAGATGCATCTGCACTAGCACATCTGATGTCAGTAAATCCCACAGCACCTCTGGCATCACCTCCATCAGCACCTCCTGCCAGGTGTTCTCGTTAAAGGCAAACATAACAAGTTTTATATAAAATCAAGTGCCAGCAGCCCAATATTCCTGGCTTCCTAGTTAATTAAAAAGGCGTTTAAAACCCACACTGTGACTAAACATCTCCCAAGATCTTTTATCTGACAAAGCAATTTTTAAGGCAGAAGAATCTACGGGTGGGTGAGGCTGCTCCACGCATGCTGGGAAATCTGCAGCAGGAACTGACTGCTTCGGATGTGCTGCTGCTCTCACGGCAACTGGCAGAGCAAACTCCACTGTATGAGCTGATAAATCAATAGTTTAAATCCATATCGTATCAAAATTGTATCTGAAAAAGGTGGAAGACTCACACAAAGACAGTCAAGCCGTTAGGGACAGATTCAATTCCAGCCCAGCCCAGCATCCCTGCAGAAGGAAAGGTCTGTGTGCACGGCACAGCGTCTCGAGATGCTGCTCTCAACCGCCATTGTGCTCCCAAAACACAGACACAGGGGAACAATACTCAAAATAAATAAGTCAAACAGCTCTAGGGGCTAGAGCCCACCGGGAGGATCCTGGAGCTGCCGGCACCGCTGCTGCAGGAGCCAGCACTGAGTCTGACCCTGTAAGCTGCCGCAGCGACGCCGGCGTAGGAGAGGGAGTTGCAAATCTTGTTCTCAGCATTCCCGATGGATTCCAGCCTGGTAAGGAATGACACGTGCCAAGTGATCTGCCTGCTGCTCTTCCAGGGTGAGATGTGCCTGGAAAGGGGCAAAGTGTTCCCCAGCTGGAGCAGGAAAGTACAGGGAGCCCAGTCTGGGGCTGAAAAGAGTTCTTTTCATCAAAAGTCCTTCCTGATTATTTAGTTTGTGAGTATTTTTCTGCCTCAAAAAACAACACGCACCACCATCACAAATTATTATTATGCTATAATTAATTATATTATAGAATTATTATTATTATTGCTGTTGTTGTTGTTGCTGCTATACAATTAGTATTGTGGTAAAAATCAGTGTTATGGTTAGAAACAGTGTTACTGCAAGTGTTATGATTAAAATCAGTATGATAATCAAAGTTTTTAAGAAGTGCATTAAATTACTAATAGAATAAAACATCTACCCCTGTGAAAATAACTCCCTGGTGGGAGTGTCAGAGTGCAGGGGGACAATGCAGGAATGGCTGTGGGTGTTGAGGGCGGAATATTTTTACTGACAGAACTATAGCACAGACCTGAGTTGTTAATCACCATATCACTAAAATCTAGCTCCCCCACCACTTTCCAACATGCTGAGTCCATAAACAAGAGTCATTAATGTTGGAAAAGACCTCCAAGATCATCAAGTCCAGCCTGTGACTGATCCCCACCTCATCACCCAGCCCAGGGCACTGAGTGCCATGCTCAGTCATTCCTTGGACACCTTCAAGGATGGGGAGTCCACCAGCTCCCTAGGCAGCCCCTTCCAATGTTTAAGAACCCTTCCAGCGAAGAAATTCCACCTGATGTCCAACCTGAACCTCCCCTGGCACAGCTTGTGGCCAGTGTGAGATGGAAGTCACAGAAAAGCTTTCATAAATATATCATTTCATTTATTAATTGTAAATCCACAAGACTTTCTTCCTCTTTTGCAAACGACCTGCTAGTATTTAAAAAATGGAAATGCCATGCTGCGTTTTGAAATACTTCAGATGGAGTGGAAAATTAACATATATTTAATACTGATAAGCGTTTTAGTTTATTGTATGTTAAATATAGTCCCAGCGGCCTCTGGAGCAGCAAGCAAATGTAGAGTCAGCACTGCCATGGGCATGCTCTGACTCCATCTGGGTCCATGGCTTGAAAATAACCTGGAATCTCATAAAATGCTCAACATTATGAACATAAATGGGAGTCCTGACTACAGCAGGGCCTCATGGAGAGCAGAACCTAGGGACACTTCATTAACGCGCAAAGACCAGGACACAAGTATTCTGTTATCCCAAGAGTTTATCAAATTACATGATGGATTTTTTCTGTAACTATAAAAACGTATGTGCACTTTGTACTTGGGGCACTTTAAAATGCATTATCTAACTTCATAAAGGGCAGCTTTCCTCACACTCACAGTAAGGAGTCCTGTAGAGGAGGAAGCAATCCCTCTACGCAGGAGATAGAAAGCACAGGCAATGATAAGACACTTATTTCAGATAAAATATCTGCTTTGCTATCAAATTCACAGGAGCTGATAACTCACCCAGAGCACCATTTGTCAAAACATCATTACTGCACCATTTTGCATTTTACTTCTAACTTTTAGCTTTGTTCTGACATGTAGATGAAAACCTTTTGTTCCCAAACCATGAGACAACCAGAAGATAAATGAGGTTAACAGATAATGAAGTATGCGGCCTCCACAGACTATTAACCTGGACCTTCTTTCTCTGAATTTTTCTTCCTTTAAACCAACCTGTACCACTATCACTGCCCAGACAACTTCCCTAAGCCCACAGGGTCATTCCCAAGTGACAGACTCTTTATTAGCAAATAAGCATTATATCATACAACAAAAATGTAACTCCAACCTGAGGAACACATCTTGGAATCCAAACTTCAGCACCTGCAGCACCGTCAACTCATGCTGCATTTTGATCTAACATCCAGAATTTGTAGTTTGGAGTTATTGAGAGTTATCTTACAAGACACGTTGTTAAAGATGCCCAAAATTAGGAATTTGGGAAGAATCAGCCAGTTGGAAAAGTCACGCTGAAGCAGTTAACACCAAGGAGACTGTTAACCCTGCTCCAGCACAAGGAGAAGAGAGATGAGGCCATTCCTTTGCAGAAACACAGGACCACTGAGGTTGGAAAAGCCCCTTGCGATCATCGAATCCAACTGTTCTGTGAGCACTGCCAAGGCCACCACTGAACCATGTCCCCATGTGCCACATTTGCACAGCTTTTAAATCTTTCCAGGGATGATGACTCCACCACTGCCCCGGACAGCCTGTTCCACATGCAGGAATTTTCCCAATACCCAACTTAAACCTCCCCTGGAGCTCCTTGAGGCTGTTTTCTCTTGTCCTGTCCCTTGCACCCTGGGAGCAGAGCCCAACCCCAACAGGCTGCACCCTCCTGTCAAGGAGCTGTAGAAAGCAAGAAGGTCCTCCCTGAGCCTCCTTTTCTCCAGGCTTTTCTCTTTCACACTCTCCCCTCTCTGCAGTACAGCTTCCCACTCCCAGCTGTGACTATCCCTGTGTTACTTCAACCACAGTGACATGGAGAACCATCCTCACAATTGCCTGGAGGAGCAGAAAGACCCCCATGCTCACCCAACCAAACCTTGCCACCTCCTACGGCCCTCTTCAGCTGCTCTGACACCCACATGGGGCTCTCTCCTATGTTGCCCCAACATGCCTCAGGTTTCCTCCAACTTGTGGTAAACCTGCTTCTGACACAATGCCCAGAGGGAAAACAGCTTCCATTATCCTTATTCCCTAATACATAATCCAGTACTAAAAGTTAAGCAAACAGGTATGAAAACAAATATGCTTTCATTGACATTGAAGCACAAACTTTCTTTTCCTGCAGCAGAACAAAATGTCATCCTGACCCTTTGGAAGATGTGGTCTCCTGTATGCTGGTACAAGGAGATGTTAGTGTCAAACTGAATTAGCATAGAATTAAATCTGGTGTCACAGACAGAATGAGTTATGAGGTGTTTCACCTAAATATGTATTGGGGCAGGGAAGGAGGTAGGAAAACATAAAATAAGGAGAATATTTTTAAATATTAAGGAATAACTCTACAGAGAGGTCAGTGATTCACTTTTTAAAACTCCTTCTGAGTGGGGGGGGTGGGGAACCCTTTGTTTGGCACACGAGAGCTCTGGTGTCTGGGGGGAAGCAGACACATGTTGGGGATGGGGGAAGGGGACAAGGGAAGGAGGCTTAGCCATGACTGACTTCAAATTTCCTCCCTGTCATCACTGGCTCCACACGCTGTCACTCTCCATCTGTAAATTATAAAATACCTGTAGACTCTTATGGGGCTGTCTGAGACCTTCAGCAACCACAAGTACATATAGTTTAAAATAAAAAACATGATAGATATACTAATTATTCCTTTTGACCATGTTAAAACGTAATTCACTAAAAGCAATTGGCACTCTATATCGTACTATTTTCTTCACTGCTGCCATGACAGTTACCTATTTCATAGGGCAAATTTTGCCTTTGCATTTCTGTGTGTCCCTCTAATTAAGAGTTGAAACAGCATTTTTAGAACAGGTTAGTGGTCATCTGTCCTAAAATTAGTTGAGAAATTGGTACGAGTGACTGAAGCTCAAAATAGTTGAGCCTGCTGCCAGCACTCGGCAGTCCCTGCACGGTGACAGTAAGGGAACAAGGAAAGTCATTTATTAGTGGGCTGGTCTCTTCTCCCTCTGGTAACAAGCAATAGGACGAGGGGAAATGGCCTCAAGCCGTGCTAGCAGAAGTTCAGGTTAGCTATAAAGGAAAATTTCTTCACTGAAAGAGTGGTTAAGAACTGGAAGGGGCTGCCCAGGGAGGGGGGGGAGTCACCATTGCTGGAAGTGTTCCAAAAATGAGTGAATGATATGGTTTAGTGGGCATGGTGGGATGAGGTCAAAGGTTGGACTTAATGATCTTGGAGATATTTTCCAACCTTAATGATTCTACGAAAGCACAAGCACAATCTACCAAAATCCCAAGTGAAATATCCCAAGTACTGGCAAAGGCTAAAGTTAACCCTGTTTTTAAAATTTAAACCTTTTTTCTTGTACAACCCTACTATATAATATTTTATAGTTAGAGCTGCTATGGCTGGTGCGTCCTTCCCACACCTTCAAACAGTTTCACAGCTACCAAAACATTAATTTTGCCACATAAAACTGAGGAGTCAGCACTGCTGATGCTTCTCAAGTGACTTTACCAAGCTCACAGAGCGAATCAGTGACAGTGACGGTATGAGTTCCTGCTTCCACCTGCAGACAACAACACTTCACTGACCCAATCTATTTAATTCAACTACCTTGGTTCACCTTACCAATTCTATGACTTATACAGGAAACGGATTTTTGGCAGAGCATCCCTGCACATTTGTAGCAGAATTTGTCCTATTAAAAGAGATCGTCCAGCTCTATTTATATGCGAATGTGATAACCACTGTGGCAGTTTCACAATTAAATGTACTGGGACAGACTGGTCTGAAAACTGTTTTCACTCTCCAATAACGATCACAGAATCATGGAATGGTTGGGGTTGGAAGAGACATTAAAGTACATTTAGTAAATGACGAGGGGTTTAGTAAAAAAAAAGTCACTTGACTACTGTCTGAGTCTGAATGAGACAGTGAAATGACAGTAGGATAACTAAGGGAAAAATGAAACCAAAAATCCCATCTGAAAACTTTTTGTTTCTCATCATTTCATTGTTTTCTCACAGATCTAACACTGAGTATTATTTTCCATCAGCTCATGCTGCATTCTGCACTCTCATACTGCAGTGGAATTAATTCTCAATCCCATCTCCACGGAAAGCACCATCCACGCTTTTCAGAAACACATTACTATAAGTTACCAGTTATTTCCACCAAAAGTAACCAAAATCCCTTTTCAAGTCTGTCACCTCCTGGAATGCAAATCACTAAATTGTAGAAGTTATGCCTAAACACAACAGTAGAAATAATGTAACCCAAAAATCCTCAGGAATCATCATTCTTACAGCTCCTGTGGCCCTATGCTGCAACAGAAAAACCTTCTCAGAGACACACACAGTCACAATTTATGGCCTTTAATCACAAATACCGCTTGCCCTCCTACTTTGGGCAATTAGAGGGTAAAATATAAAGAGATTAACAGTTCTATTTAGTTGGAAGAATGAGTAATTACTTCTAAAAATTATTTCCCAGACCCTTCTCAAGCAGCAGCTGCCCTACAGATCCACACACATTTACAAACACACACAGACAGGGCTTTAAGAGAATTAATTATTGAGCAAAATTCTGCCCAAATCAAATTGAAAAGGAAGAGCAAAACAGGGATCGGAAACAACATTTTGCACCAGCACCAGATTTCCATCCACAGGACTAACTCTAGATATTCCTCCATTAATTTCATGTGTCGCTTAGCAGCACTGCATGGTCCAAAGCTAACCCTGCAAACCCTGCACCACAACGAAAGGTTCATCCCAAATTCAGAAAAATGCTGAGCTTAGGATCAACACAAAAGGGACTAAAGAAGCCAGTGGACGGAGAGCAAAGCATTAGCACATCATCTCTTGGTTACTGCAGAGGTTGGGGACTCCCCATCCCTGGAAATGTCCCAGGCCAGGTTGGATGGGGCCTGGAGCAAGCTGGTCCAGTGGAGGCCCGTGGCAGGGGGCGGAACTAGATGGGCTTTAAGGTCCCTTCCCACCGAAACCACTCCGTGATCCTTCCTGTGCTTCCCAGGAGGAAGGCTGCCCATGCCAGGAAAGCCACATCTCTGTCACTGCAGCACCAGTCCGAGTCGCTGCTGCGTCGGATGCAGAGACCCGACGTAAATCTGCTTTGCAGAGACCTGACATAAATCTCACTAATGAATAGGAATATAGAAGCTCCTTATAGTAATTTTTAAAAAAATATTTATCAGCCAGGAGGTACCACCAGTCTAGTACTAGTGCATTACCTGTGATGGCTTATAAACATTTTTTTGCCAATTAAAACGATGCTGGGTATTCTTCACATCCTGGAAGGTAAGGAACATTCTCTTCTACTCCAGCATTTCTCAAGGAGAAGGAAATAGTCACAGACAAGGGCAAAAAGGTGCTAGAGTAAAAGAAAACAATTTTAGAAACAAAGAACTTATCTTGAATCGATATTCCAGCAGATTCTGCTCTCCATCTGAAAGGGAATTTTGTGAAGTAAGAAACCTGCTCCTCAAAGAAATGCAAGTCATGGAGCATGGATCAATACCCAGCCTCTCCTCTAATGCAAAGGGAATTTTACCCTGGTCATATAATGCCATTAATGTGCCCAGCAACAAAAAAAAATCCTTCTCAGTTAGAAGGAAAAAAAAAACCATACAAATAAATATTCTCACAGAGAGAGAAAATGACATCAGAAACAAGAAGCTATTGATATGGTAAAAATAATCAATAGCCTAAATGCAAATTATTATAAAATAACTGAAAGTAAAAAATAATTGCCTTATGGCAAAAACCTGCCACTTTTCTTGGGGGATGGAGAAAAAAAAAATTGGTTAAAGCACGTTGTTTTCACATCTCTGTCTGCCTCTCACCACCATGGCAGCAGCTCAGAACAGAATATGGCACAAAATTCAAACTCAGAATCTGTGAGAGGTGAGCTAAAACCTCACCATACTGGGAAACTGTGCAAAGAAAAGTCAGGGGAAGCAGGACACGGCCTGGCTGGGGGCATTCCAGCAGGGACAAGAAACTGTGGACCTCTTCCTTGGAGGAAGCCAATGAGGAAAATTTAACTTAACCAGCATATGTGTATCGTGGCAAAACCCACCAAGTTCCCAAAATATAGTTTGATTTTCACATGGGAAACAGGGCTTAGCACAAGACAATCCTAAACCATCAGCCATGGGGTGTCTCACTGCATCTGCTTCTTCTCCAGACGAACTTCCTCCTCCCTTTCCGAGAACAGCAAGAAACACCTGGCACATCCTTGGATACAGAGAACTCTGGAGTACAGCCTTTACACTTCCATGGAGAAGACTGGCAAAGTGACTGGAAGCTTTCAGGGGAAATTGAGATCTGTCAGCTATCCAAGGACTAGTAGGACCTGAGCATCCAAGGGCTGGTAGGACCTGACAATCCATGAGTCCTTAGGTGGGTCCTCAGGCTCATTTAACATCATTTCAGCAATGTACAAATTTTCCACCATAGGCTTCAATCTCGCTAACACTGTTCTTTTCACACAGTGAAGTTGGTTAGCTGGGACTTCCCATTCCCATCAGGAAGAGAACATCCCCATCCAAAATGAAATGAGTTTCTGCGGGTAAAACCGCCTGGGTGTTTCAGTGGCTGCTGCAGAAACTCCTCTGTCTTGCTCTCACTCAGGTTCACAGTTACAGGCAGGACTTGGCAAGGGAAGGAGTGTTAATAGAAGGATTTCATTGGGGGGACTTCATTAAGTGAAGTAATTTCCATTTTCTCCTCCAAGTGGTCTCCATACACTTACAAGCATGAAGGGACATAGAGAACCCTCAAAGCCAGACAACCCAGTGCAGCCGCAACTCACCCAGCACAAACTGGGAGCATCCCGGGCACAGTGCATTGTCAGACTACCAGATCAACTCAAAATAGGATTGAGCCTGGCCAAGGAAATCCACTTTCCATGCTAGAAGTGGGATTAAATCCAAGCGGGAACCCACTGGATGGTGGCCCCTCTGCAGATCGCCCTCCCCTTGGTGCGCCGCAAACGGACTGTTTAACCCCACTTTACTTTTCTAGCTAACTTTATTTCTTTTCTTTATTTCTCTATCCTAACTAGCTTTGTTCTCCAGACTATATGAGTTATAGAGGGTAATTTTTCTCCAGAGTAACTTTGCTGATAACCTTTGTAGTCAATCTCCTCCTGCAGGTACCGCTGTGCTCACCTTGCTCCCACTGTTACTTACCTCTGTGAAACTCAGCTCTGCCCACCAGGAAATGCATCAACATAACCCAAACCAACAGTTTAGGATTTAAGTTATATCAAAACCAAATGCACCAACATGGACAACACTCATAGTGGGATTATTTGGGGGGCCTGTGCTGGGCCAGGAGGAGTTGGACTCCATGATCCTTAGCGGTCCCTTCTAACTCAAGACAGTCCATGATTCTGTGATATGGCACTTGTGTGTTTATTTGTATCTTTAAATACATTTGTAATCGTGCTGTGCCCAGGCTCAACAGCGACTTTACATTCACTTCATCTCCCTCTGCTATCACCACTTAATTAGCTGTTCTGCCTCCCCTGTGCTGCCCCATCATCTGGATGAGGTGTAAAACACCTGCTAAAAAAATAAATTGTGTATACTATCTTTGTTTTGCTTGGCAATTTCAATTTGAGATTGTGGAGTATTTAATTCAATGAGGCCGAGTTTTGCATAGCATTACAGAATGTTAAATAATTACACTTTAAAAATTACTGCTGTACCCAGGATTATGGAGAAACCTGCTAGTGCTAAAATTATTCTATTTCTGTAGCCAAACTTTGAAGTTTATTAATGAAAGTTTGCAGTGAAAAGCTGTTCTGCTGATTAAATAAATTATGACTAAGTTTTTGTGGGGCTTCCATAAGCAGGCAGCTATTAAAGAGCAAGACATACTAACTGTGTAAAACTCACGCAATGAGTTAAGGTTAGACATGAGGAAGAAATTGTTCCCTGTGAGGGTGGTGAGGCCCTGGCACAGGGTACGCCAAAAAGCTGCGGCTCCCCCATCCCTGGAAGTGTCCAAGGCCAGATTGGACAGCGCTTGGAGCAAGCTGGTCTAGTGGAAGATGTCCCTGCCCATGGCAGGGGGTGGAACTGGATGAGCTTTAAGATCCTTTCCAACGCAAACCAGCCTGTGCTTCTACGAAATGCAGGAAGATGTGCAGCATATTGCACAAATGTGAAATTATAAACAGAATTCAAACCATCTGTTAAGTGGCATCAGACCTTAAAAAAGAAAAAAGAGATTACTGTTTGTTTGGAGATTAAATATTCTGAAGGATTTCTAATGCCATGATCTGTCTTAGCATAACCTATAGATTTCAGGTAAGAGAACACACAGTGCACTCCCCCTGAGCTGCTTCAGAGACTAAGAAGTTCTCTTTTCACCATTTACCATCCGTTCGAAGGAATGATCTGCTCTCTGAGTGTATCAAGGAAAGAGGTAAATGGTGCTGATTGTACAAAGAGCAACAACAGGGACAAACTGCTTCGTGGAAGGACAGGGATGCATCTTGGGCACATGCAGGGACACAAAGCGCTTGCTTTATTTAACTGTCAATAAAGAGAAGAGAAGGAATGGCTGGATGTTCCCTTATAAGGTGGGAGTGGGCTTTTAACTTGCAGGGCAGCTTTCAGAAGACACTGCCAAGCTCGGCACCATCTATCAGCCACCGGGATCACCAGACAGGACTAAGGCAGCGGTGATGTTCAGACACCCAGAATTCTAATTTTTCTTACATTTCAGCACTGTGATCTCCTGAAGCTTTTCTAGGTGTCTGCATTTAATAATGCAGCATTGTTGCAAACTTTCAAACTAGTTTTGTTCACGTAACGCAGTGATTAAAAACACAGATGCAGTTTGAAATGCGAGTTTCTAAATTAACAAGGCAGAACCACCACCAAGAATACTTTCCACTGCTTTTTTTATGCCTTTGAATAAAACAGTGTTGGCACCTCACTGATTAGAGCATTTCACCATGAACAACTTCAAGGAATACTTTAGAAAAGAAGAGTAAGTGGATGACTCAATCCTACAAATCAGACAAGAACAATATGATGAATAAATCATTTAAATGCACTATTAATTCTTGCGGTATCAGGGAAAGAAAGTGGTTTAATGTAACTTAAAAGCAGACTATATTCCGTATACAATTCAATGCATGGATTAATGTGTCATGGAAATCATAACAAAAAAAACCCCAAATGTAAATTAAATGCCTCTTTTTAAATCTGTATATTGGAACCATGAGATAATCCACAATCTTTATTTCTTACTCTAATAATAGTCTAAAGGTCCAGTTCAAAAGATCAATTTTCTCTATCAGCAAATCAGTAACAGAGTCTCAGCAGAGAAGTGATGGCTGATAATCATTCTGAATTCACCTAACAGAAGATTTTCAAACCTATTTAGATGACAAAAAGTATGTTCTGCTGAGATCTGGACACCTTATTAAAGCTTCTTATAAAATCATGTCCCTACCTTGCTTAGATTTTGGGGTTTTTTTGTATGCTAAGAGAATATGGGTCGGTTTCTATACTGCTCTCATCCTCAAGAAGAAAATTATATAAAAGGAAACAAATCCTTCCACTTCAGAAAGATCATGCAGCAAAAATTTCCACAATTCCTTCAAATAGGTCAGTTATAGATGGAAGCTTTAGCAAAAATTATCCATGAGTTATCTAAAAATACATCTGATACTATAAAAAAAAAATAGTCCTCACAGACATGCTGAGAGGAGAAGTTTGTGCGAGCAGTAGATGAGGCTGAAAAGGAGAAACTCCTCAAGAGGTGCAGCTTAAAAATCAAAATTAATCCTCTCACAAAGAAAAGATGATTTTTCCATTAAAAGTATTAGTAAGTTATGGACATTTACGCTTCCTGAAGGAAGAAAAGGAAAAAGGAAGGTCAACTGCAACTCCAAAAAGAGAATGTAATGATGGAAATCCAGAAGGATCCCTCACACTTGGCACAGGCCCTTCCTGCAGCCAAGAAATGGTCTATGTGAACCAAGCTGAATGTGCATCTTGGAAAAGCAGTCACTTCACATATACAACAGTGATCATAAAAATCCTTCAGAAATAAAAATACGACTCATGCCTGGAATACACCTAGGATGGAGCAATACGGATTCAACATCTATCAATATAATAAACAACTTCAAGGATCTGTACCAACACTTCCCAGGGACAAGCAACACTGAATATAAATAATATTTATCTTTAGGAGCTGGGAAAAAATGTGATATGGAAAAAGCTCACATTTTGGGTAGAGATTTAAGTAAAGGCATGCTGAGACTAACAGGGATTAATTATATTGAGGAGAGAGGGATGAAAATGGAGCTGGTTAACAGACACTAAGTACAGTAGGGTTTGTTTCATTTTTTCTGGGAATGCTCCTACCACACTATATGAGTGAACACAGGAACATCTCCAGCTGGTACACAACTGTTTAATATCCAAAAGTCCTCTGCTCAAAGAGCACAGAATCAGTGTTCAGCCTCATATCCTGCTCCATAAGATGCCTTCATTCTTGTAAGAATTTAGGAAACCGCAGTGTGTGGTGAGGCTCTGGCACAGGTTGCCCAGAGAAGCTGTGGTTGACCCATCCCTGGAAGTGTCCAAGGCGAGACTGGATGGGGCTTTGAGCAACCTGGGACAGTGGAAGGTGTCCCTGCCCGTGGCAGGGACTGGATGAGCTTTAAGGTCCCTTCCAACCCAAACCATTCTGTGATTCTCTGATCCTATATTTAGCTTAGACTTCTCTCCATTTTAATTCACTTTCCTGCATATGAAGACGTGGCTTATTTTTGGAACAGGTCCAGTTGTGATGACAAGAAAACATATATATATTCAACGCGCTCAGGTAAAATAGCAAAGTGGCAAAATCAACACGGATGCGTTGAGCATTTTTAAAACAATTTATTTAGAAACATTCAATACTTAGTACATTTCTAGAATTGTGAGAATCATTACTTATAGTTTGCTTGCATAAAATCCAGAAATCCACTTTAACAGATTAAATTACTGATTTTGTTTAAATCCTGCTTTAAGGGAAGGAATCCAAGTTTCTTCCTAGGGCCAGGCTTCTTCCAGCAGAGAACTCCCAAGTCATTACACATCTCAGTGATCTCTTACTCATTTTCCAGACAAAATTGTTGAATTCACTGATATAAACCTTATTTTCTTAAAAGACTTGATTGGATTTTTAAACTGTTCGAGATATGCAAATCCTTAAGGTTTCCTCAGACATTCTGGAAAGGACATTCCCCTTTCTCAATAGTTTGGCTGAACAAATCCCTCAAATTGAGGGATTATATTTCCTTTCGAAGCTAGTGTGTATATTCACTTCAAATTGTACATGAGGATACCTTTTTTATGCTGAATAAGAGAAGACTAGGTCATTTGATGTGGAAAGATGTAACTATCTCCTTTGCACATCAGCACTGGAATTTCGGTGGGATTTGATTCGAGATTTGATGGAAAACTCCTGCTCCCTCTACTGGCTCAGCCCCAGTAAAGCACGAATATTTTATCACAAATCTGTCAGTAAATGGGAGTAACGTCATGAAATCCCACATGTATGCAAAATACGAGTCCTGTGCCCTGCATTCCGGGGCTCTCGCGGCAAGAAAGACATTCTTGGGCTGGAGCGTGTCCAGGGAAGGCAATGGAGCTGGGGAAGGGGCTGGAGCACCAGGAGCAGGTGAGGGAGCTGGGGGCACCTCAGCCCAGAGAAAAGGAGGGTCAGGGGGGACCTTCTTGCTCTCCACATGTTCTTACAGTTGGTGACGGTCAAAAGTGTGAACATCTTTTCTGACAGAGCTGGATGAGCCCCCACTCGCCCCAGAGCTCACACAGAAGCAAAAACTAATATGGGCTGATAAGCAGTGGAACGGGTGAGTCAGTTAATAAAAAAATTATAACCACAAGCAAAGGACTGAACAGACCTGTCAAACAAGAATTATTTATGAGCTATTCAGCAAATTGTGGTGTTATTATTAAAAAAATAGGTATTTGTGAATCAGAAGGAAATAAATACATATTATTCTAATATAGGCTGGTAAAATGCCCTCTACAATAGTAGTGCAGGAGAGAAGCAGAAGCTTTATTGTCTGAACATCCTATATTTGTCTGCGAAGAGAGTTTGGTACAAGAACAAGACATATTCTGATCAAATAAATTGGAATAGTAAGAAGCAAACAGCATGCCTGTGTATATACCATCTTCCTGATACATTGCCTTTTTCAGAAGGAAAACACTGAACTACATAAATGCAAAACAAACTTTCAGGAAAGGTCATTTCATGCTTTATAAACTCAAGGACAAACTTTACTGTGGTCAGATGATTTGTCAATATACTCAAGCCTTGTTTAAAAATGGATTTATGAAAAAACAGCAAACTTTGTGGAAGAACAGGATCCGAATTATTATCTGGATGGAATACCTTGAACATGTGGATACAATCAGTATTCAGGACCATAAAACATGATGGGTCTTTTAATACCTCACTTGTAACACTTTCTCAAATTAAGTTACCCAGCATCTATAGGACACACCAGCTGGATCTCATCACTCAGCAATTTCTTTCAGAAATTAAATTGAAAAAGCAATTGTGACCCTCAAACTCTTTTGGGGTAAAAATTATCCTTAGACTTCCAAAAGAGATCAGATAGATGAGAAACTGTACAGAGATCTGGCCAAGCAGAAGTGAGACCTTCACAGAAATGCCTTTTATCTTTGAAAGGCAGGAATCAAAGGAGAAGAGCATTTGACAGGGGCTCTTTCAGTCCTAGAATTAAAATATCAAGTGGCAGGTTCCAAAAAGCCCTATAAATACATTGGAAGTGAGAAGTAATTGGGCCTTCCGTGAACCAGGAAAGAAAAACAGGTTTTTGAAAACTCTGCACCAAAAATATTCTGAATGACAGGCAGGCTCCTGACTGGGAAGCTCCAGATAAAAATCATGCATTCTATAGTTAAGAACAAACAAGCTATAATTCCTAACTAACTCAGAAGAGAAAAGCAGACCCTTTGGGCTAAGGACTACATGCCTCAGATACTCAGATAGATTTTAAAGTACTCACCCTTTTTTTTTTTTTTTTTTTTGAATGTTAAATTTTTCTCGGCCTCTGTCAGAAACAAAAGGCGTAAATTCCTGGGCTTACTCCACACAAAGTGAAGGGAAACACAAAACCCATAATGCGCAGTTTTGCAGCTGTATTTTACCATGTTCTAAAGGGAATCTGCACTCTTGCAGTGGCATCAATTTAATGTGATAATGTTAGAGGGAAATAGTCATCTGCTTGGAAAAGAACAAGGATAGCTGTAATAGGCGGAATGATTGGATCCATTACATGGACTTACTTCCCTAACAGGATACTGGAATAAATATGAGCGGGCTGATTCAATGTGCACTACTGCAATATACACCCAGACCAAGGAATGATTAATACAAGCCAGAAAACTGCAGAAAAATATGACACATGTCCTTGATAAAAACAAGTGAAAACAACAGAGAACCTCATAGTGTCTGGATTCAGAGAACAGAAGTGCCCTGGAAGAGCTGAGTTAGGAGGGGAAGAAGCCTCAAACATCTCTTACAAGCAGCAGGAGCAGGAGGAGCAGCAGCAGCAGGCTTGCCTATCTGCAGTTTAATACACCTGCTTGCCCTGGCCATTGGGCTTCAGCCACAACAATCCTGCTGGATCTTCATCCAGAAGGAGTAACAGGATGGAGCAAAGCACAGTGCTTTCACACTTTAAAACAAACACACCTTATACGATATAACTCAGGATATAAATGAATCAGAAAGCTTGTACATCTGCATATCTCTAAGTTAATTTACACTGGGAACACGAAAGCAATCTGTAACTTTACTGCGATCCCATTTCAGCACCAGAGATGTTGCTATCTGGCAGCTTTGTGGAATATCTATTTATATCAGAAAAAATACAACCTAATCAAAACACTATTGCATATTGTGTCCTCAAGGCATTACTGTAAACCATCCTGAGTGCTCTTGAGTCACAGGAGAATTTTTGTTAAGACAAGAGATGAAGTATGTGTACACACATGTGCATCGAGCACTCTGTGTCCAGAGCATGTACTGTGAGACCCCAGCAGCAGAGCTCTGGAAGGACACCCAGACGCCCAGAATTAACCACAGGAAATTACACAGGCTGATGCTTCAGCAGAAATTAATTTATTTTAATTGGCACTACTGTATGTAACTGTCTGTTCAGATGCATGTAATTTTATTCTCCTTTTATAAATATTTTGTGTGTTCCTGAATCACAACACCATCAAGCAGCGAAGGGGAAAACCCACCTTGGCTGAGGCAAACTAAATGTTGACCACAGCTCTCAGAGAAGTTACTCAGCAGCTTCTAGAGAAGGAATAATTAGAAAGCGTTTTACTGCTACCACTACCAGCGTTCTTTTAATCATGAAGAATTATCAAAACCATATCACACCTAGGAGTCATTAGCTTGACTCCACTGCCCCTGTTTGCCAAGTGCTATTGCAAATGAAAGACACGGCAAAGCACAGGAGTTTCAAAGGCCAGTGTGCTCCTTTGCATTCCCCAAGAAAAGAACACAATACCTTTAACTGTGCTTCAAAGGTTTATTCCCACACTGGAATGCAAAATGACTGGAATGTAGGAAATGAAGACACACACAGAGCGCAGTTTCACAGAGACACCCAGATGGGCTGTCACCAACCCAGGAGACTTAGACTCAGTACATGGCAGGTGAATCAACAGCACACCTAAAACCTCCAACAGATTATTTTCCCAACTTGAAACTCAGGATTTTGAGTTTGTTCCCATTTCTCAGAGATGGGTATAGCTCTGAGGTCATGGGGCAAATCAGAGCACCAAAACCATCAGGTAAGCTTCATTTACAGCTTCTAATTAGCATTCTAAATCATGTTAATGATAAACAAAATTTTAAAATTTCAATAGACACATAATTTTTAGAACACTTGAATGAGAAAAAATCCAAAACCCGCAGTGTCCCACCGATGACCCCATAGAAACTGCCAAGGCAAAACCCACCAGTGAAGGCAACGCTGGCGGAGGAGCCTGAAGGTCCGCGCTGACCACGTGAAAACATTCAAGAGAATGAAACACCTGGACCCAACTGTTGGACAGGTACATTTACTGTGAGGGTGGGGAAGCCCTGGCACAGGTTGCCCAGAGAAGCTGTGACTGACCCATCCCTGGAAGTGTTCAATGCCAGGTCGGATGGGGCTTGGAGCACCCGGGTCTAGAGGAAGGTGTCCCTGGCCATGGCAGGGGGATGGGACTAGGTATTTCAGTTCCCTTCCACCCCAAACCATTCTGGGATTTATTCAAGGGGGTGGGAGGATTGATCAAGACACTGTCAGTGACAGGGTGACAAGCACCTTTTTTATATTATTAGGTAAATTCTCTTCTTTTTAATCTGCTTTTAAAGTATCAAATTAGTAGTTTGCCAGAACTGCAAAGCAAATAAATATAGCAAGTTTCAGGCTTACAATACCGGACGTGACACAGAAATGTACACGGAAGATTTACTGGCTTTTTTTTCTTGTGTTGCAAAGAAATACAGACTTACATATATTTATCTTAAAAAAATCTAGGCAGCAATGAATTCATCTAATGTCATGTAAGAGTTTGGGAGATTAACAATTATCTGAAAAACTATTTTGCAGTGGAGGGATGTTTGCCACTTAGTCACTGTTAATATAACAAACCTGATCATCGCATCTTCCTATTCTGTCTCTTGGCCTGAAGAACGCCAAACGGAACTTCTCAATAAAGCAACTTATTTCAGGAGCAGAATTGCAGTAAATTAAACATATAGTACAGTCACTAGGTATTAGAGAGAACCTCATCAATTCAATTCTGTCATATGATTTTTCAATATATGAATAAGAAAGCGCATCTCTTCTTCTGCTTTGCCCAAAACCAGACATGCAGCCTGTTGAATCTCCATACTTCAGAACTGACATTTTTCATTCACAAAATAAAAAACATGTATTTGCAGAGCTTGGTATATACAAGATCCTTAATATTGCTTCTGGGAGATAAACCAAAAGGAATACTAGGACCTGTTAACAGCACATCTGACAGAGAGGCTTTGTACAGAAATCACAACTTAAAGCGATTTGTCTATGTACAGTTTTTCAAAGGTATCATCAAATGACTTGTACCTCCAAACAGCAAATGTCACACAAATCACAAGAGGATGGAGCCATCTGCTTGTGTGCCTTCTCCAAACCTGTCTTTTCATGCACATACCTGCCTCAGACTAACCACTCCTGCTACAAGAGACTGAGGAGTTCCTATGGAAAGGAAATCTCCTCTATAAAGGCAATAAACAGCCGCTGCCTCAGGCCTGAATACCTACAGTGCCTTTGCAAAACAGACTTTTACCAGCTTTGAGAGCCACAGTACAACACCACGATGCATGCTCGAACTTCCCAGGACAGCTGCCTTCAGGATCGACCAACACCCTGTGACTCTCACCAGGCACTGGAATGAGAGACCACTGATGTCCAAGACCTAAGGCATCAGTGCTGCCCCACAGCAAAGCCCCACAACTCTCCTTCCCCAAATAAAACATGGACAGGAAGATATTAAAAATGGCCAAATTCTGGCAGTGTGAGAAATACAGAACAACTTGTTTAAACCAAGGGAAAACAACCCATTTTCCCACTGCTTTCATGACTGCTGTGTCTCCTCATCCTCACTTGTGGTCTCCCAAGGAACATCCATATGCACTACTGACACAGATGCACAAGCACAAATAGACATTGTATCCCAAAATATTTAAAATGTGCTGCCAGATGGCTTTAAAATTCAAAACAAAAGATCTAATTAAAAGCTCTTATCCTGCCAACACTCCGTTTTTGGAAGTATCTACAAAAGTTAAATAAAAATGTTTTTAAAGCCTATCAATATTTTTGTAATGTTTTGTTTTACAATTACAGTCTCCCCCCGTCTCCATCACGGATAAAGCAGGCCAACCCATATGAACCAATACTAACTGTAAACTCCTTTCCTGGGAGGGCAGAAAAAGGAAACCGATAGAAATGATGACTAAATTTGGGCAATTTCTGCTTTAATTTCAACTATTCCCATTCCTCTTTCTCCCTCCCATTTAAAAATAAAAATTTAAAAGAAATTGCTGCTGCTATCACAAGTTTTGGCTGAAATAAAGCAGGTTTCACTGCCACAAGTTATCACAGACATTTCAGAAGAAAAAAAAGTTCTTAGTTTTCATAACTGAAACGAGAACCTTGATGTTTGTCTACTGCAAGGTTACGCAGATCTCCTGTTTGGCTTTCCATACATCTTACCTCCCCAATAAAACCAGATTATGGTTTACATACATTTTTAAATAAATATGCATACAGTTTCAAATTAAAATTACAGCACAATTTTAAAATGAAGTATAATGATGTTTGGAGTCTGCAAGATCATCAACTGAGTACATCTGTCCAATAACAAGAAGAAAGTCCTGGTAAGACCAAAACACATATAAAAGGAAAGTTTTCAAAAAAGTGCCAGTATTCCACACGCAGGAGGAAGTGACGATTACTTACCACTGGACCTGTTTTTGCGGTTTGACTTCCCTCCTGTAAGAAGCATCTTGAGACTGTTTCGAAACATGGTGATCCTGTTCCACTTGGTTTATTCCAAACACTGTGAAAAGCAGAACAACAGACGTACAAAATCAAAGCTCTCATTTGGACAACAGGAAGCCATTATGGAGAAGAGGTAAAGAAGTGCTAAAAACAAAATAAAATGATGAAAAGCTATTTTACCAATACAAATCCTAACAACAAAATCTACAGAAAACCTACCATTCAGTTTGCTTTCAGTTATCCAGGCTTTCTCTCCAGGACAACACAATTCCAGTGCTGCTGGTAGAACCAACCTATTTTGCCAAATAATTTATCATCACACTGAAGAGGGAAAGACATAGCATTTAGCAAACTGCCTCCATTTCCCATCACTATTAAAGCCAAACCAATCAGAAGGAACTTCTGCCCTTCCTGTTGTTCAGAAAATCAATCCTGCTGACACCAACCATGACTCCAGACACTCTGTGGCTCCTGGGCTGGTTGACTGTCAAATTCTCCTGTGAGTTGAATAAATTGTCATGAGGAGGCAAGTCACTCAAATCCAGAGTAACCGATGCAAAAAAAAAAATCAAACAGAAACATTATCCCTATATTTTCCTTGCTGCATTATGTCCCGGGGGATAGGGAGGGGGAAAGGTTGTCTGAGTGTTGCTGAAGATAAAAGAGCATCTGGGATCACTAGGCACACTGACAGTCTGTGCTGGGGAACAGCCACTTATTAAAGCATGTAAAGCATCAGAACACCTACAACAAAAGTAGCTCCAAACCAGACCAAAAGAATCGTAAAGACTCTTTGATCAGTACATATGATAAACCGCAATTTTCTTCCTGTTACAGACATGATATTCCATAGTTAAATGTAACACATTCATCTTGTACAAAAATAAATAGCTGGTTTCTTTCCTGTAACAATATTCGGTTCCATTTTGAGTTTCTTCACATTTGTCTGTTACTTTCAAGTCTAATAATACAATAACACCCAGTTCAAAGAGCTTTATATGTACATTTAAAGCCACTGAAAGTCCTTTTAATATGATTTACTCAGTTACTGAGAGACACCAGCATTCCCAGGCAGCAGCTCAGAGCACACGCATCCCAAGTCCCCGTAAGCACACAGGGATGACAGCAACTTCAGCCTTTCCTGACTTCCACAAGTTCCCATTCACTTACCATATTCCACAAACAGATTTAGGGGTCTGTGTGCACCCATGGATGAGTATTAAAGAGAAAATACAGAATCAGTACTTCCTTTACATTTATGAATCACTTGAGCAACACCTGGCACCCTTTTGCCGCTAAAACACAAGGAGCCGGCATTCAGGCTCATTTCCAAGGCTCCTAAATGAGGCTTAGGTCCCCTTCAGAGCACCCCACTGTTACACGACTATCAAAAAAATTCCACGTGGCCACACAGACAATTGTTTAGGGACTTTCCCAATGTTGACTTGCACTGCGGAGAGGACTGAGCAGAGCTGTGCCACCAGTGCTGAGCTACAACTGAATTCAACCAAATTCTGTCGAAGGAGCCACCTGACCTGAGCCCAGGCCACACCAAAGGTGAGTCTGATCGTTTGCTAATAATTTACCTGTATCTTGCACATGGCAAAAAGGGCCAGGAACTGCTGAGCTGCTACTAGGGCTGAATTAAGGCTCTGCACAGGGCACAGATGGGGCCTCCGTGAATTTCCTTCTAAGAACCAGGGAGTGGAAAGAGAACTGATGTCTTGCAGTAAGACCCTGAGTTACCAGCCAAGCGACATCCCAAGGACTAATTCCATACTCTCAGGGGACTGCTGGACTATAGGAAGGTTACTCTGCCCATGGCAGGGGGTGGGAACTGGATGGTCTTTAAGGTCCCTTCAACCCAAACCACTCAGTGGTTCTATGACTCTACTTTAGCAGCAATTCCTGACATTGTTCTGCATTGTATCTTACACACAAAATTGAGGTATTTTAAGTGTAAGCACTCATTCAACTTATGTCCTGATTAGTTAAGGGTTCACAGCACAGGAGCAGGTGACCAAAATCAGCTGCTGGTTCTCATTTTCATGCACAACGATGTCCTTTTGTGGCTTTGAGCAAACATGGTCACAGCTCTTCCTCTGTTCAGCCAACACCACTAAGCCAGAAGTAATATTTAAGAATAAGCACTCTAAATTAAAAATTCTGTTGCTCATATTAGGTCATGGAATAGAAGGATTAAACGGCAAACAGAATTACAGTATAAGGAAGAGCTGGATCAGACAATTTTTTACCCCACCCCATGAACTCCTTAATGCACCTCACAGCCCAGGTTAATTCCCTTCTCCAGGATCACCAGCAGTTCCATCAGCAGAAGCAAAAGCTGCAGGAATGTGATGGGGATCCTTCACTGTCAGGGTGACACAGGATGCCTCTGGCAACAATTTGGACAATCAAGAGCTACCACACTTGATTTGTCATTTATCTTGTCATGTGTAACTCTACCAAACCAAATGAAGAGACTGTGTTAGCACGAGTCTTTAAACACTATCAGCAGATCAATAAAAAAGGTACAATTTCTACTCAGCATTTTTAGAAAAAACAGCTCAAGAATCTCCTGGTTTATGTCCAGGCACTGCCACGTGTTGGTTGATCTAACAAATCTAAATTTCAATGAAGTACACAAACAACAATGGTTTCTGGATCATGAGAAGGCAGTAGAACAAATATGATGAGGAAAAAACCCCAAAGTGGCAGGGGTAGAGGCAGACTGAGCTCTGCGAGCTGCAAACTTACACCAAATGCAAAGCTTGAACAAGTCTCGATATCTCATTAAATCCTTTGGGATAGCTTAAGGCCCATTTCCATGTTTTCCTAATTTTGAGACAGAGTTTGTAGACAGGCTGCAAAAACCATCTCATGTTTTGGGTGTGTTTTGGGTGACTACACATTATTACAGCCCATGGAAGTCAGCTTTGCTTCTTTTTATAGAGATATTGTCTGCCAGACACAGAATTATAAAATCAAAGCAAATTTTTTTGCCTATATACCAGCAGTAGAACAACTAGATCCCTGTATTTTCCTCCTCTCTGATCACCTCACTAAAAACAAAATTTCATTTTATATAAAGCTGGTTAGCAAAGCTAAGCTCTTGTTCAAAAGAGTGTTTGATGTCCAATGAGTCGTACAAACATTGCAGGCAAATTTTGCACACGTCAGCTTAAGAAGCTATTAAATGTATATGTATATCTTAAGATTGGAATTCTGTGTTTTTTCCAATAAGACAAGTTTCTAGCTACCAAAGGAGGAAGGGAATGTATCCTAAGTCAGATGTGCAATGCATATTTCTTAAGAATTTGATTTCCCCTTTAAGTGTTCAGTTCCTTCCTCACCTCCATAGTGAAAATACCTATGTAAAGGGACAAGCATTGCAAAAACTGGTTGTAGGAAATAAAATCACTGTAAACATTTTGGTCTTATAAACAAACACTTTAAAAGAAATGGAGTTCTTTATCCATGTACCCAGTCTCAGCAGCACAGCCAGAGTGTGGCTATTGCAGAGCTTTAACTGAATGGGTGAAAAAGACAACTTAGCCCAAAAAAATTAAAAAAGAGAAAAAAAGAAAAAGACCCTTTTGCCAAATCGGAGGTGGTTCAACAGTTTTGTCAGTTGCCTCTTTAGGTATCGATTTGTAGTTGAAAAGTGAAATACAAGCCTGTGCCAGCTCATGAGATCCCATTAATTCACTCTCCAGGTCAGACAGCAGCAAATTAAGTCAGAATTTACCTCCAGAACCTTCTTAATATTCAGCAAAAGTTTATGAACACTATGGAGTAAAAAATCCTCAAAACATTATGTTAATAGATAGTTATAAAGTATAGATAGTTACGAAGTAGAAGTATTTGCAAACTTTTATTAAAGCACATTTTTCAGTGAGAATCTCACTGCTTGTTCCTTTATTTATCAGCTTCTGTCCATCTCAGAAGATCCTGAGGCATCGTGTTCCTTCAGTACCCCTTCCCTGAATTCCCAAAAGGAATAATGGAAAGAAAAATTTTTTTAAAGGTTGATTTCTGAAAAAAACCCCAAAAGTTATTTGACAGAAAACAGACTCAGTTGTGCAAAGTAACAGAAAAGCTTGTTACTCATAAAATATTCTATTCAAGGGCTCCTGGTAGCACAAGATAATCTGTTTTCATGAGGGAAGCTGAACTCACTACAGCAGAAATTTAGAAGTGTGTATAATAAATATCTTACATTAAGATGCCAGAAAAAAAGAACCTGAGTATTAGTTTTCAGGATTTAACAACATGCAAAGCCTAAATTAATGCTTTGCGAACCAAAAGAAAATTTTAAAAAAAACCCTAAGTTTTCATAAATTCGTGAACCATTTTCAAAGAGCATTCAAGCTTCAGGAAGGAAGAGATATCAAGGACTTTTTTCCTACAAGTGACAGATTTATAAAAGTAATTATCACAAGATGAAATATATTGAAAAATGAAAAAGAGCACACAACAGAGCTTGACTTTCAAGCATTTATTCCACGTATAACGTGCATTGTACACAGATGCGTTCCACGTTTGCCTGTAACCGCTGCCAGACAAATTTCTCATGCTCCTCAAATTAATTATTCAAAGTTTAACCTGAACTATTATTTTAAATTGCCCCAAAATTCCAGAGGATGTTTTGAGAGACAGCCTGATGATGAGGACTAAAGAAAGGCTTAAAGCTGTGCTTTGATGCTCACAGGAGGGCTGGGATGGCCACAGTCATCACTGAGAACTGTCAGGAAATGGCAGAAGCTCCATGAACTCCATGACGATCAAATCCATTAAACTGTCTCCCAGAATACTCTGATTCACCACAGAGGTGGGAATAACCGATTACAACAATGCTGAAGTCAAAGGAAACGTATATTTATAAGGTTGGTCCATGCACATTTAAACACACAGGAGCAGAATTTAGAGATTAAATTTAGAGATTAAATATTTCCAGGAACTTTAGGAATGAAAACAGCATTGTTGTGACCTAGCAAGCTTGCCAAGAACTTCTAGGATTATTTGGAAATAGGAAAATGACAAAGGTATTAAGAGCACTAAACCCTACCAATTAGAGGTCTTTAAGCAATTAAGAGTTTATTGAACAGAGTTCTCTAATAGGCTTTAGAACGACAAAACGAATTGTTCGATGTTATGTTCTCTCACAAAAGCCTCAACACTAATAACTATCATGGGGGGCCTGACATGAAGGCCAATCTGCCAATCCACTCTTAAATAAAATATTTTGAGATTTCTGGACTGTCTTTCCTACAGATCCTGCACTGACTCCCATAATCCAAGAGCCCCTGCACTTATGCTCTCTCCTGTCCTCCTGATGTGTCCCCACTGTCTTTGCTTCTCCAACTATTTTTGACAGAAATACATAAAAATACACCAATAAAACTCCTAACAGTATTCCCACTGGGAAAACACGTGCAGCAGGTCAACGTAATGTTTCACAAAGGAAGCAGGAGGTCGGCCTCAATCTCTGCTTTTATTTTATGAAGTGAAGCAGCTGTTAATGCTCCAGTCAAAAAGCAGTTGTGAGAGCATAACAAAGTAATACTACCATGGTTGTGAAGCTCCCAACAACTGCCCTAAGGTGAATGTGGCCAAACATATTTCTTCATGAGTCTGTGGCGATGATGTTCACTTGAAGCGTGTGGCATTTATGTTCAGAGGTAATTTTTATACAGTTATAGCCTGGGAGGAAGGAGATGAGTGCTGTATTATTTTGGAAACCCACACAATTTAGGCAGAGGAACAGCTCATTTTGGGGCTATGCTTGGAAAACAGCACTTCCAGAGGGTGAAGATGTTTGTGCTTGGAGCTGTAAGGCAGAAGGACACCACCAGGAAGGTGCAATGCTCAATCCCCCAAAATACATTTGCTCTGTGCAGGCTTGAGCTTCCCGTTCTCTGCTAACAGGAGATTGCTCTTCCCTTTTGTCTGGAACACAGTCATACTTCGAGTAAGGACAATGGAGAATCAAAGCATGAGTGCTCTCAGAGAGAGATGGCATTGACAGACAGCTTACAACTCATTTTGAATCCAGGGAAACTCACTACTCTCAAACAATAACAATCCTCATTGGATAACCCTGCCAACCACAGAATACTAACTAATACACTTTGTACCTGTAACTTTTCAGTCAACATTTGAATTTACTTTTCTGGGAAAAAGATTTCTCCAGCAACACTTTTTATTTAAGTGTTGGAACTTAACACTTATTTGAAATGAGATCAGAAACACTGCGGAAAGAATGCAATCACTCACTAGCCAAAAGCCAAAATTCAGTTCCCTCCTCAACATGAAAATGTGATGACCTTGAAATTAAGGAAATTTGATTTTGAACCAGGCTTTGACATTTTGCATAACCTGGTTTCTAATTCTAGGTTAACATTACAGACTGAATTCCCAAAGGTCACTTCCATTCTCCATATACAATGTCAATTATACAGCCTTGGAGGAAAATGATAATGAAAGAAAAGTTAGAAATGCCATCACCTCACTTTCATCAATTCATCTGTGGTGCTTTTAGTGTCTTCTGTGTTGCTCATAGCAGTTAAAATTATTGCTTTGGTTTTAAATATTATTAGTAGCTGCCTCCATCAACAGCCATGTGAACAGGTATTTAAGCTTGAAATAAAATGTGGTACAGTTCTACACAAGCTAACTCTTGTTAAACTGCCTTGGAAGGAATTTTAGGGCACTTCCTACAGCTGGAATCATAGAATGGCCCAGACTGGAATGGACCTTAAAGTTCATCCTGTCCCACCCCCTGCCACGGGTAGGGACACCTTCCACTAGACCAGGTTGCTCCAAGCCCTCTCCAACCTGCCCCAGGGATGGGGCAGCCACAGCTTCCCCAGGCAACCTGTGCCAGGGCGTCCCCACCTTCACAGTCAACAACTTCTTCCTCATATCTAACCAAATGTACTCTCTGTCACCGAAGCCATTCCTCCTTGTCCTGTCACTCCAGGCCCTTGTAAATTGTCTCTCTCCATCTTTCTTGCAGGCTCCCTTCAGGTATTGAAAGGCTGCTATAAGGTCACCCCCGAGCCTTCTGTTTTCTGAACAATCCCAATTCTCTCAGCCTTTCCTCACAGCTGAACTGCTCCATCCCTCTGATCATTTTGGTGCCTTCTCTGGGCTCACTCCAACAGCTCCACATCACTGTGCCAGGAACCACCATCCCAATTCTGTCCCAAACCACCACAAGGCTGAAACGCAGAGAGTTTCTTGCGTTTCTGCTTTTGGCTGTGACAAGGAGCAGCCAGAAACTTGTCACTCAAAACCACACCAGCTCCACATTGGGCATTCCGCATGAGGCTCCTATGAGTCTTAAGTTACTTTTGAAGATTAACTCATCCAACCGAAAATGAAAAGAAAAAAATGTGCAATGTATAAACTCAAAAAATATTATGGCACTCGTCTATTCCAAAAGATTAAGGGAATCTGTAATTAATTCCTCATTTTTAAATAATCAAAAATACATCTTAAAATACAGACATAATTAAGAAGCTGCTGTAAACCTGTTCTGCAAACTTGCTCAAGTCTCAATAATATTCATTAAGTTCAATCATTAAGTTCAATTGAGTTCACTCCATTGGCAATCACCAGAGATTTTCTCAGAACACAGAGTATTTTGAGTTTTATATTAAAAAAAAAACCTTGAAAAATTAAGACACCAAAGTACATTTTTACAGAACGCAGTGTCACAATTACACATTGCGTT
The DNA here is from genome assembly GCA_013400915.1 of Pardalotus punctatus. Lineage (NCBI taxonomy): Eukaryota > Metazoa > Chordata > Aves > Passeriformes > Pardalotidae > Pardalotus > Pardalotus punctatus. The sequence goes on from VZTX01000645.1 coordinate 40,639, forward strand.
TACAATAAAGTATTAATATTTTAGTCAGCAGTCAGAACGAACTCAATAAATAACATGAAATCCAACACATTATTACATTCATTCTCCTTCCTTTCCTGCCTCCAGTAGGAAAAGAGAATGATCCAATACTAGTATGTGAAGGTTCTTACGCCTCTTTCTTGAATTAATTTTTCTCTAATTTCTCAGGTTAAATATTGGTAAAATCGTTACCAAAAGGCAGTGTGCCTCTTCCAATTTCAGGTGATCACAAATTAACAATGAAACAACAGAAGACAACTGCAATTCTATTTAAACAATTAAATCACTCCTGCAAAGAACACATGGAATTGTAGAAAGAAAAAATTCTCCTACCTTGATATCTTTAGACAGGTTAAATCTCTAGCAAAAAGCGTCCTCCTCCATTCACTGCAAGTCCTGAAAGACATAAAGAAACGCAACAGAATTTAGTCACATCTTCTCAGCACCCTCTGCGCTCCACCCTATCCAGACGCACACACAGAGCTACAATAACCCCATCCCAGGGATAAACCCACAACTTTTCCAGAGTATTACTGTGTAAGCATCAGGCAGACCCCACTCTTTATCCACACATTTAAAAAGTGAATGCTCCTGCTTTTAAATTGCTGTTAATCAATCCTAATTTTGGTCACTTGCCTCCTCCTCACCAGTTTTCAAATGGGAGAAGAAAAGCACATAAACTTCCCTTTGACGCACATCATACAGTACATGATTTAACAAGTATCTTTCCCTTCATCCTATCAAGTTCTCCTGCTGAACTCCTTCAACCTTCCGCACAGTGTGTTTTTTAAAAAAATGCAATCCTTACATAAACATAACTCCCACGAGGGATCCAGCATTAAATCAAAGGTTCAGTACTTGGCTCTTTGCTCTGTCATCACACACTTAGAACAAGTTCATCAATGAAAAGCCACAAGAAATATATCTTGCCACTTACTGAAAAATACTAGAGCAGCTATTTTACTTCCAGCTTGTGTTTTATTTGTGCTTACCATATTGTATTGCAGCCTTCACCCATGTGCTGTTTTAGAAAAATCATTTGAGAACCACCAAGTAGAAGGAAATACAGACACTTGTCATTTGTCATCAAACAAAAAACAAGAAGATGAGGCCACCTTATATTTGCAAGTTTAAAGCAAAGCAGAATAAGCATTCAACTGCATCAGTTGGGTTTTTTGTTCTCCCGCAAGAAAATACTGAGCAGTAATTGACAGCTTTGCTTGGGATTCACGGTGCTCCCAGAACCGTAACAGCAACTTCTTCTACAGTCTTAGATTAATAATTTTGTATGTAAAACTGTAATACATTCTATAAATTAATGAAAAATCCTATTTTATTTCTCAGGCCGTCAATTATCTCCCCGCTTTCAATTTTTCACTTCTGCGGAAAAAGAAACAAAGAGCCAGCAATCAGCACAGCCCTTCCATGGGAGAGGGGAGGTTTTTTTCAGTCAAGCAAGGAAACATCCAAAGGCAGCACTAACGCAGGGGATCCCTGTGACAGGAGCAATGTCCCACAGCCTCTGTCAGAGACCCCAGCTCCCACACAGCCCTGCCCTGGGCTCTGCCCTACTGGCTGCATTCCACTGCTCTGCGAGAGGATGCTCCTTCTTCAAATTCCCTTCCCGGCTTCTGCAAACTGCCTGTGCCCCACATCACCCAAATGCCCCAGCATTTAGCCTTGGCAGAAACTGTCTGGTCAGAAAGACTTGGCTACAAATTTCTGAGTGTCCAATCACGCAGAGTACAAGACCAGCACAGAACCTAAACCCAGACAGGTTTAGATCAGGGAAGACTCATTAGGTATTATTTCACATTATTTAAGTCCCTGGAGGGAGAGTTTTCATAAGGGCATGGAGTGACAGGACAAGGGGAGAATGGCCTTAAGCTGAAGGAGGGCAGGGTTAGATCAGATATGAGGAAGAAATTGTTCCCTTTGACGGTGGGGAGGCCCTGGCACAGGTTGCCCAGAGAAGCTGTGGCTGCCCCATCCCTGGAAATGTTCAGGGCCAGGTTGGGCAGGGCTTGGAGCACCCTGGGACAGTGGAAGGTGTCCCTGCCTATGGTAGGGTGTGGAACTGGATTAACTTTAAGGTCCATTCCACCCCAAACCATTCTGGAACTCTATGATTCTAAAAAAACCTCTATTCCTTAGATCCTATATAGCCAAAAGAAGAAAAGGATCTTAAAAACATTTATTTGGCGTTCTCCACAATTCTTTTAAACTGTCCAAATCTGGGTACTTGCGAACACCTCAGGTGAGTGAGTGAAGTTTTTTCTTTCAAAAGCAGCAATGTTACAATTTTTGGAAAATGGAAAACATCCGTGGAATAACTAAAAATAACTCCTCATAAACGTTTCAGTTTGCTGCCATCTATCTTCTTAATACAGCTCTTAATGTGTTACCCTGTAAAACAAAGAGCAGGAAGGGCCTATGCTGTGTGAGCTGCAGACAGCCACTTATGACCCATCATCTACTCAGGAAATCCCCATCTGCATTCCAAGAGCAGATCCAATGAATCTGTTCTGCATTGATCTTTTAAATAGCAGAGCTTTTATCTGCTCACAGGATTACATAAAAAACCTGTATGCGAATGCAGCAGATATTAGTGGGTTGTCAATAAAAACTAAATGTCATTAAAGTGCTTTTATTCTCTAATTGCCTTTAACCTTCTAATTATATTTGTAAACTCTGCTATTGAACTGTATGACAGTTACAAATTCAGACACGTTGTATCACAACAAATACATTTAGAGACTAACATACAGCGCAGGGTGGGGGAAGGGGAATCACTTCTAGAATTATTCCCTCTTGATTAAACACACAAATCACAACTAGTGTGTTTCAGTAAGAAGCAACATTCAGTCTGGGTTTCTGAAGATTACTATAAGTTTGGAGAGTTAAAACCTCTGGCCTGCAATACGGTTGCAAGTCATAATATTTTTTAAAATATTATTATTTTAAAACTACTCATTTTCTTCTTCTTGTAACAGTGTTATTTTTCCAAGTTCTGTTAGACTTGGCAGGGAGAAGGTAATAGTCCAACATCCTAACTCTCCGCTCCCAAACCAGTAACTTACCACTTACCAGTTTGCTCTGCTGGTTTCCCTCCCAGGCACAAGGTGGGCGTTGGGTAACACAGTCCCTGCCTGGCACTGTTCTGCCACCTCCTGAACTGCCCCAGGCTTCAGACTCCTTCTGCCTCTGCCCATCAGTGATGAAGGCAATTGCTGTCAAGCGGGATTCTTGCTAGGAATTGCACACTAATGACCTCAAATTGCCATCCAGGATTGCAAATGTAAAACATGACCATGGAATAGGAATATTCCCGAGTTCCACCATAAAGGCAATAATATAATGAATGCTTTTTGCTAGCAGTCAGGTAATTTACGTCAGGAAGAACACAAACAGAAACAAAACCCACTGAGAATATTACAAGACCTTCCTGTGATACAGAACAGCAGGAAAACACCCTTCACCCGTGGATCCTTTTGCAACCAACTGCTGATTCTTTTTCTTTTGAACAATCCTCAGCCCAGAACAGTATCAATTCAACGACACAATTCCTGTACCATGTTTACTGTTCCAGTGCATCCATCACTTCGTTCACATCTATCACTGAAACAGAAATTATCCACTCTAAATAGTTTTTGATAATTCTCTGTGCTTGGGACCTTTTCACCGCTTCAGACAATCTCTGAATGAAGCCATCATGGACAGACCCGCTCAGAAAGTTGTGAATGAACAGACATTATGTAATTTCCAGAGCAAGAGAACAAAGAAATGCTATTACAAAGTACAAGTTAGTAATAATGTTACAAAGCCAAGTAAGCAAACACTCAAAAAACTACACTCTCAGGAGAGGAGGTAGTTAAGTGACTCAGGCAACAAAGCAGTCCCCCTGCAGTCCCAAATAATTTCATGCTTATATACCTGTGTAGGTCATAACCACTGAATTCTACTGCAGAAGAATATGTTAAGAACAACCAAAGCATAAAACAGCAAAAAGCTGCACATTCACCACCCCTCTAACATCCTTCAAATTTACATTAAAATATTTCTTAAAAAGAGCTTTTCTTATATTCTATTAAACCCATAAGAATATGGCACACAAGTTAACTCAATTTTTAAATATTCTAGTGCATGAATGCACAAAAAAATGGCACAAAAATTAAAGCCAGCTGAGTGACTGCCCAAGAGAAGGGCTCCTACCTAATGCAGGAATTATTGCAACAGGTAAGAATGGTTTATGGAAGAAAAAATCCCAATATTGTCAACACTTTCAGCTGTCAGAATTAAGCACTTTCCTGTCACTCTAACACAGAAAACTGCCTACATAAGGAATGAATACTTGCAGGTACAGCAACACACATTGTAGCTGCAATATTTTCCTATCACGTTAAAATCCACGACAGAAAAAAAGACTTAAAGCTTTAAGATTTGAGGAAGAAAACAGAAAAGCTGCCATCCATGGCAACTTGACTACGTAGTCTGCAATCATACCAGAACATTTGATTTCACAGCAACACGTTTGAGAAGTCTCTTGAGATATCCTGAGCTGAGCACGACCCATCCTATATTTGAAAATATTGAAAATCATTACTGAGAAACATCCAAGTAAAAGGCTGAAACATGACTAGTTTTCTATTTAACCTAGAGTAAACAAAGTAACCTTTTCTCCCCCTCAATCCAAGCAAGCAGGTAAAAATTCACAGCAATTTTGCAAAGCTAATTGAATCTGAAGCCTCTGAACCAAACATAGCACAGGTCACATGTATCCTGATCTCAACAGTTTAATTATATTTTCCCAGAGAAATTAGCAACTTACTCATACTTTTATCAACAAACCCATTAATACACAGAAATTAAACACAATCACTACCAGTGTCTGAAAATCAAAACTACCCCGATGATCAGAACATGCTGCTCAACCAGTCCTGCTGGAAAGCAAAGGCTCTGAAATGGTCTCATGAATAGGGATTTCCATCTTTAAATGGGGTTATTTTTCTAGTTTTGGCTGTCAGATGCACCAGCTGGTATTCATCGGATAAACCGAGTAAGCTTGGATGGTATTCTAAAATCAAATCAAATCAAATGACAGTTTAAATTCTCTGCACATACATACATGTTGGAAACAAAATACATACTGACTAAAAATAGTCTTGATTCCAGTTCTAACTTGTCTAAATTCATTTTTAAGAAAAACATGCGTTTTAATGATGTCTGTCACATAACAAATCAAATCAGGAAAACAGCAACTTTCTTAAAATTATAGTCATGTAAATATGACTGACCTAATTTTACTGGGGAGTAATCTGGAAAACAAGTCTCATGTTTCCATCTCGACAAAGAGTTTGTCTTCTTAACCTCATATTCTCTAATTAAAAGTAAGATTTGAATCATATGTTACCATACATAATGACTGTACTTACACAGTTCATTACACAGTAGACCATTGATAAATCAAGTATTCCACAAATAAAACCATACAACATAACACTCCAGTCCAGAATTAGATACATCTTGGCTGATTTTCAACAGTATTAAGCAAGCATCCACTCTACCATATTCTAAGTTGGCAACAGTTTATTCATGATCATCACTCTAAATAACTATGGGAAAGCATCCAGGCATCCATGGAATTACAAAAAAAATCAGAAAATTGACCATGCTTTAAATTGAGATTTTTTTTTTTTGCTTATCACCTGCACCTTAAAAAAAAAAACCACCCCATGTGTTAAATCTTGATGATATCCACATTCTGCTCTTAACAACTCAGAATCCTGGTTTTATATGAAAATTATACAGAACTCCCAATTTGTTTTTCTGCTTAACAAATAGTTCTGACCTATTCATTTGCATTTTTCAGTATCTTAATCATGTTTATCAAAATTCACAAACTTATCTATTTACCACCTTCTTCCCAGAGATCCGGGGGCAGGAGCTGTCACTGTTTTGTCGTTGCAGTACCCAGTGCTCCCCAGCCCTCACCTCTCTCGTGTCTTCACACTCTAATTACCATCCACGTTTAATAACTCTGAATACAACCTGTCTGTTCGCCTTCCCTCCTCTATCTCAGATCAGTTGTTACTTATTAACCAGCTGGTTTGAGTCCTGCACTTCCCATGCCCATGTGACCAGGAAATGATGGGTTATGGTCAGGATGCACTAAGAAAAATATTTTCCTTCCAGAGTAATTCAAGGTTAGGGGACTTACTGCGATTTTCTGACTTTTAATAGATGTTAGCAAATACCTAGATGAGGAGACTTAATGGTCCAGAGACACCGTGACACTGAAAGGACATCTAACACAGCAGGCCGTTGGAACATCCCAAAACTATTCCCATCCTCTCCATGCTGCTGTAAGCTTTGCCAGGGATTTCAGTAAGAACCGAAGAAAAAATTTTGACAACAGTGCTCAAATACATGCAACCCAACTTGGTCTAGCGGACCCAACGTGGTCTAGTGGAAGGTGTCCCTGCCCGTGGCAAGGGGTTGGAATGAGATGAGCTTTAAGGTCCCTTTTGGCCCAAACCATCTTGGGAGCATAACAAATTTAAGGATGAAATTGCTAAAATTCAAGAGTGTCATTTACAGCCCAGCGTTATCCCAAGGGTCTCATTTATATCCCTGTGTCCACACACCACCATTACTGCTAATGCTGTGTCAGACAGATAAGGAAGGAGGCTGAGAAGCAGCTAGAAACAGCCAGGGCCTGCTGGAGATGGCTCTGGAACGGAATGGTAAAGATTCCCTCTTCTCCCTGCTGTCTTTTTGGTTTAATTTTTGCGAGAAACTGGGCTCATTTTTCACATGTTTGTCTCTCATTTAACTTTCCTCTGAAAGGACATGTGCATAGGACCTGTACCACAGGGAACACCTTTTGCTCCAACCTAAGGGGGCACCTCAATAGCTGTCACTGTGCTGCTTTACCTCAGAACCCTCTGAGCAGATGAAATAATCCCTGAGGATATAAAATACCTACTTCAAACCTCCTTAACCAGCTTCTACAGAACAAACCAAGAACATCAAAATTTTTCCTCTGTTCCTTCAGAAAGTGCAACCAGAACTCAAATACTCAAACACAACTCTTCTTCCCAGCCTGTTTTCCTCTTTGTAAATACACCATGTGGAAACAAACTGGAAATACGTGAAGATAAAAACACTTGCCAAGAGAGAGAAGCAAGTGCAGACAGGGGAAGAAACTGGAAAAATTAAACAGGACTGAGGAGGAACCTTTAAAGGGGAGAGAGAGGGTAAAAGAGGGGTCTTGGTATTTTTCCACAGAAGTGCTACAAGTAGGTTGAATACTTTATTTGAATTAATTTGTTTTCATATTGCCAGAGGACAGAACCAGCTACAGTTGAATGAAATAAAAGTAACATCCTACTGACAACTTTCTTAGAGAAGTACATGTCAATCAAACATATTATATAGTCACAGTTCTCTTTCAAACATTTCTTGTACTCAGTAAAATCAACATTGCTAAGATTTAACATACAGAAACAACTTGGGCTTTGGGTTAAAACAAGAGGAAAGACAGAAGGAAATAACATACCTTACAAAGGATTTTTCATCTGTGAATGCACACTATAATAACAAGAAGAGTCTTTTTTTTGCGTTGCTAACACTCTGCTAACACTACAGACCAGATCTTAGACTCCAAGTGAAATGCCGCAAAGAAAAGGGGATTTAAGTGAGAGCATTTCACTTGACTTTCATTTATTTGACAGCTGGCTAATCATTCCATGCAGGAAAACTGGGACTTGGCAGAAATGGATATTCTCCTTTAAGTCACTTCTTCAAGCCTTCCAACAAGGGAACAGACAGTTGAATCAGTACTTGAAGGAAAGGGCTTATTTATACACCTGTTAGCTTTCATGATGTATACAAGTGGTATTTAACACAGGCCTGACTACTTCAGACAATATGATCAAACTATGAGCTATAAATGAAGCCATTATATGAACACATTTGAAATTACAGTACATAGCAGGCTTCTAAAGAATTCAGTGTTGTATACATGAGCTCCACTCCATCCTGTCCTCCTCAGCTAACAATAATCAGGGGTTTCTAATTTCACCCCACAACGGGCAGCAGAAGTTGTAACTGAGCAGTCAACTTACCTCTATGTGTAACTACTGGCTAGTTGAGTAAAAAGGTTATTAAAAATTCAGAATGGGTCATTGGTATTCTATTTTTAAACTTATCCACAAAAATAAGTTTAAAAGTTTATTTTACTTTTAGAACCATAGAGTCATAAAATGACTGAATGGTTTAGGTTGGAAGAGACCTTAAAGCCCATCTAGTTCCAATCCCCTGCCATGGGCAGGGACACCTTCCACTAGACCAGGCTGCTCCAAGCCCCATCCAACCTGGCCTTGAAGGCTTCCAGGGATGGGAATTTTGGAACAATATTCCAGCATTTGAAGTCTCTTTTCTCTGTAATTCAGTCATTTAATTGTCATAGGTAACACACATACAGATTTTTTTTTTTTTTAAGTTAAAGAGATAGCACAAGTAATACCTGAAAAACATTGAAGAGAAATATTTTTATTAAAGAGAATACTCAAGAGGGCAATGTAAACACCATTTCTCAACCATAGCTCCTGTACCTGTCTCCTTACGGTCCCTATTTCTCTCTTTCCATTTTTAATTACTCTTCCTCTCCGAGTCTCTGCTTCAATCCTCCCCTACAGGTATGAGCAGCTCCATTTGGAGCCTACACCAAGACAACTCAAACTGTCATAGAGACCAAATGCTGTCTACAAGTTTTAGATTTTTTCAGAGAAATCCATAGCAAGGACAAGTCAACATTGAACAGGACAGGCAGGAAATCACGGCCACGCCAGAATAAAACCAGTGCAAAGTCACGTAATGATGTAAGACCACCACTCTGGTTTCCTGTCAAATGAGAGCAACTGCACAAAGAACAGTATTTCAGATGTAAGCTCCCATTCTGGTCACATCATCTCTTTCTCCTGCTGAAGACATGCAAATGAGGCATTCCCTCAGGAATGCCTGAGCTAATGCAGGAATTAAAATTGCTAACTCCTTGTTTCTTCTAGAAAGTTACTGCTGCTACAAAATTACTATTATATGACTCTATTGCAACAGCTATAAATAAGATCTGTCTGCAGGTTCAGGGAAGAATTTCTTCATGGGCTGTTTTTGCCACAAACTCCACCTGCATTAAGCACTCACACTATACTGGCAGTAAAGTTGACTGCTTAGCTTAATCTATGTAAGGAAAATTAAAATAACTACACCCCTGAAGTAATTAAAAGAGGAAGATAAGAAATAAATTTCACTATTATTAGCAACACCCCTTCTCTCTAACTCTCAACTACATTTGTTTGTATAAAATCATTTGTGCCAGGGCACGTTTTATTAGCTTGCTCTAAAACATCTGTAGAAAACTCAGGCAGCCATTAGACAGATTAATGTCTAATACGGAAGAGTAATTTACTCCATTCCCCACTGCCAGCTAAGAAACACTACTTAGTCCTCTCTAAATGCACCGTTGGTACATTTTTTCACACTACTGCAGAATATAAATTACGGCTATAAATACATACATACACACACACACAGAGAAAATTTTTAAGGAGTATATCGAATTGTTAAAAAAAGGGAAACCATATAAAATTCCCTATTAAAGTTTGCAGTCCACTAGACACCACGTCCCAAAGACCTTGTTACAAGCAGACATAAACAACATAGTACATTCAGAAGATCTCGGGGAAAAAAAAAAGTCATGAAGATTTACCAGTTTCCAGTACCCAAGTAATAAGATGTGAAAATCCACTAAATATCCACCGAGAAGATGCTGCTTAGAGCAAAAGGTGACCTATAACCTTTACTATGAGGATGTCTAGAAAAATAATGCTGATTTGCATTCCAGTTCAGTCTCAAGCCTGTCTGCCTTGCAGACAAGAGAAATTAATCTGAAGCACCAGGCAATTTTCATCTGAAACAAATACACTACTACATTCCTTACAGCTCAGTCCCAGCAGTATCCACCCCCTTACCCACTGGCCCACATACATGGCACTAACAAATTCTTGTGAAAAGTATATGAAATAAAATTTAAAATTCCTTTCTTCACATTTATTTGAAAATAATAATAATTTTTAAAACCTTTGACCCTAGCTAGCATGAAAGGGCAATATATGTGCATTAAAGGAGAAAAAGCAGCTGCACACTCATCCATCATTGAGTTACCCTGAGTGCAGTGATCCATTCTATTCAGAAAGATGTTGACTGGCATTTGTAGCACAGGTATAAATGTGTCAAACTCCCGTTTGACTTTTAAATGACTCAACCAAGTCAGTCTTAATCTTCAGATAAGCTTTTGTTCTCTCTAACCTCTCCATTAGGAGATTGGGAGTCTTTTTCACACAAGCTTTTCAAAATACATTATTACTAAGTTCACCGCTTTCCAGTTACTCTTCCCACCAGCCTATCTGTATATTTATCTACATGTAATCATCTCTTCTGGAAGCACATTTACAAATTCAGAAACATCTTGTTTCTGTTCTCTCCCTCAATTTCATATTCACCAATACAGTTTTCCTCCAAAAATTTATTTTTTCATCTTCCTTCACCCTCAGGATACACAAGACAGTAGTGAGAAACACAAGCCCTGGTATTTACAGACCTGCACCTGCAGGAGCAACTCATAGCCACGGAGAATAACACTGCTCTCACACACAGGCAGCTCCTGGGTCATCTTGATGGGCAGGACATCTCAGGAGAGAAAGGTATCCAGGGATGCTGGAAAAATACTAGGAGATTGTCATCTAGGAGATTGCCATCCTAGAAAAAGACTTCCTTTCAGCCTACCGAAAGAGCAGAACCCAGAGTTCCCAGAAAACAGACTCTCACGGAATAGGGATGCTAACCTGACATCTTTTCGGGAGAGCTCACAGGATGAAGGACAAGGGTGTTTTGAAGGTGATACTGCAAATAGCAGATACACACCACTCAAGGCCTCTCAGTCCGGCACACCAGCACAAACTGGTGCCCTTTGGAAGAAGAACCATTTCTCATATGCTTACTTAATTGTCACACACATGTAATTGTCTCAAAAACAGGTAGAAACATTTTCCCACGGCTGCTTTTAACTGTTCAAAAGTTTGCACCTTGATGGAAGAGGAAAGCGGGAAGGCGCATCTCTCTGTGCGGTCATTTACTTAAATCCTCCCCATTACTAATGAGCAGAATGATAAAAATCACCTAGGCATGAGGAGGTGGGAGATTTTGCTTCAGACCAAAGGTTTCATTCCAGAAGATCTCAGCACACACGTGCAGAAGGGAAATCAATGGTGTTTGTGCAGCAGGTCCAGCCCAAGGCTCTGCTGCCCACCCGCAGCTCACTCTGCACCGGAGGGACCAGAGATCAATTCCTGGCCCTGCTACTCCATTTCAACAATGCTACAGAGAAAAAACAACAGCAGGATGAGAAGGGGGAGGGAGGAGGAAGAGCACAAATAAAGGAAGGAAAACCAAGCTGATGTTCCTCTAATGAGTAATATGCAAAAGCTCACCATCCAATATCTATACTGGGTAAACACAACTTTCGGAGGAAAACAAAAAACAAAGTTGAAAACAAAGTAGAAAAAATGCCAGGTTCTCTCTCAAGCTTTCTTAAAATATTTCCAGGGTATTCCACATTTTTGCCTACAGTATTTCTACATGTTATTTAGCAAAACTCTGGTAGCCAGCTGCACACAGATAAAATCCAACTCTTCAAGGAAATCTAGAATTCACAGAGGTATGCAAGTAACACAGTATAAAATCTGGAGACATCTTTCTGTTATCTAAAAATCAAAGTGCATCTTTCCATCAAATTGATGGATATAGCATCCTTCCATCAAATTACGCACATCAAATATGTAAGTGATTAAGTGATTAATATTTTAAGTAGTTTCTTATTTGGAGGAAGATAATAAAATAAAATTTTATTCAGTATTTATACTTTTAATAATCATTTACTGTTTCTGTTTTATTTTTTAAAAAAATTAAAAAATCAGATCAACTCCCACCAGCACGAGCACTTCAGATATAACAACTCAACAGTAGGAGTGGAAACTCCGACTTTTACAAGAGGGAGAATGGACACACATTTTTTTTTACTGGGCTCTCTTTAGCTATATTTGATGTTAATGATGTGTTACAGAGCATCTTAAAAATACAAACAAACATCCTACATAAGAATTTTGCAGTTCCTTTGAATTATCCCAAATAATTTCAGGCTGAGAATGAACTTTCCTTCCTACACAGGCCCTCCAGAACACTTGAAAACTATGCTATTTGCCTTAACATACACAAGCATGGACTAGATCAAACAAAAAGCTATTTCTTCCCAAACACCACAAAGATTATGTTATACATAAAATTCTATATGCTGCTATGGGCTTGTTTTCTAAACTCTTCGGAGCTTGGTCTATTCACGTCTACCATACACTGAAGTGACGGAGACAGACTCTGTGCCCTTGCAGAGAGTTAGAAAAGGCTCCAAAATTTATTCTTTTTGTTGTTGTTTATAAAACTCAGGATATTCTTTTGGATATTCTATTTGCTGGTGCGTCAGAATGAATATTCTCAGAAAACCAAACCATCTGAAAGTTCAGCTCAGGTTTTGGAAATCTCACAAACAACACCATCCTTGACAGTCAAGAAAGAAGTGCTTTGTTATTTTCAGACTTTGGGAGTTTTTTTCTTACAGAGAACCCAACAGTCAGTATATACAAGATGCGTGGAATCAAAATGATTGTTTTCCCTAGAAGAGAGTCTGGGAGGTAAAAAAAGTTATAATCTTTGTTCAAAAGCATTACGTATTGTACATAAAAATTTCCAAAATAGAACAATATATCTAAAACAGTTCTAGATCCAAATTAATTGTAAAACTCAAGACCAGATGCCCTTTCTCATGATAAATGATAAATGACCAAGCACATCTAGTGTCAAAAGGAAATATATATATAGTTTTTCATGGCATTGCAACCTCTTCCAATTAACAGCCATTATGTCTGCTCCTAAACCACAGTGAATGAGGCCCAAGTGGAGACTGCTGTCCCACAAACCCACCCCCATACACTGCTCAATCTCATTTTTAATCACATCCTGCAGTTCACAGCACAACCAGTTATGCCGCATCATTTCTTACACATAACATTAATATTTACTCCAATTTTCCTGCAAAACTTCTCTAGAAATCAGTCAGTCAACAACTTGTCGTGCTTTATGGTTGGTTTCTTTTTTACTTCCTGACTGTTCACAAAGAGCCTGCACTCAGAATATGGAATAGCAGGCCTGCTGCCAGCAGACTTCCTGTCCTCCCAGCTTGAAGCATATGGATAAGCTCTTAATACAATACAGAAAGATGCTTCTTGAATGTAAGCAGGCAGGACTGGCTTCACATGGAAGTTCAGCACAAGTGTCTAGACTATGAGCAAAATGCCAGCAGATATAAATCCGGAGATTTATAGTACAGACGGTTGACAGGAGAGGTTTAAGCTGCCCAAATTCCAGAACTACGGATTGCAGTCAGCACTCACATCCATCAGACACAAGAGCACAGGTGGCATCTAAGAGGGGTAAATCCCCATGTCCACACTCAGTTCTACTACATCCACAGCTAAACAGGTAACCATTAATAGTACAAGATTACTCTGCCTATTATATTACTCTTAAACTGAGGAAAATCAACCCAGAGCACACAGGACATAAAGCCAGACTGGTCACTTGGAAGGTTTGTATGGTTGCTTGGTTTCTGGATAATGATGAATAGCTAAATAAACTTTATGTTACATTATTTAATCTTCCTTTAAAGATTGTTTTATCCAAACTTGGAAAGGTTTTTCATTTGCCTCCATTTATGAAGATTGTTTATTAGCATCTGATTCTTAGTGGTTATGCTGGAGTCAAAAACCTCGCCTACACAAAAACACACGCACATGTCCCCAGTAAAGGTGATAGCCAGCCCCTTGTAGGGCCTGATCTGCTTTTTCCGCTGCCTGTCTGCAAGGACAACAGCAATGCAAGAGTTTAAGGTAATCATAATGGCTTTCTTAGTGCGAAATTTTAATTGTAACCAAGCAACATTAGAGAACACACATTACACAGTTACATCAGGGACCTAAAATCATACTCTAGATTTGGTTTACTTGGGTGCTGAAATGTCCCACAAAATATTAACTAATTGAGGTGACTATTCCAAAATGGTGCCTTCATATCTGACTTAAACCATATTTAATAGAAATAATTCGGTAAACAGATTAAACAACCACATGCACACACCTACAAAACAAAATTTGTCAATTCACTTTAAAACTTTGAGCATGCATCCACCAATTTCAACCCTGATTTCTATTCCGCAAGATCCAAACTACAGTAACACAACATGGAAAACTGACTCAGTACAAGGACTATTTGGTAGGTTGGCTCCTGGATATTTACATGAGGCAGAAGCAGTTAAAAAAAAAACAAAAACAAACCAAGAACCAAAACCAAACAAAGAAACAAGCAAACAACAACAAAAAAACCAAACCAAACCTAAAAAACCTAACATCCCCCCCCCCCCAAACAAAACAAAAAAAAAACAACCAAAAGAGACCCTGACAAATGTAAATCTACAAAATCAGAGTCTGAAGCAAAGCTTAGACACTTTACGAGAATTCCTGCAGCTACAGCTATGCAGGGGTAGGAAGATCCTGGAGAAGTCCCATGCAGAGACAATGCACACTGACAGGAAAGCAGCTACATCTACCCAGAAAGCCTGATAAAGACCAACAAAAGCTCTCTTTGAAAACCTATCTGTGTCTGTGTAGAAATTTTCTTCACACTGCTACATAGTATTGACAGAGTCTGAGCAAGTCTGCAACAAGAGCCCAGGTCTGAAAAAATGCACAAATTCACAATTCCCCCTAAATTTCCCTTGCTCTGTGTACATGCAAATGATGTTTTTCAATTTTCATTTCAGATGTTTTATAGAGCTTTGTGTTGCTCCTGTTTTTCTGTATTTGTAGTGCTGACCGTTTCTATTCAGAATAAACTCTGAGAAATTAACTTGCTCACATTCTAAGCTTCCAATTTTTCAAGATCCATTTGAATCTAATCCTTTATTCCTATCCCTGCAACACTTTGAAAGCCAATGCCATCCACAGGTTTTACCAGTACACTCTCAATTCCTCCACCCAGGTTACTAAGCAACCTGTTAGCCAGCTCTGCATCCACTGTACAGCACTTCTGATTATGCCACATCCAAGTTTTCAGACAAAAATACCACAGGCCACCATACTGAAGTGCTTCTAAAAGCAATATAGACAATTTTTCACCTCATTACAAAGTTTTTCTTACCATTTTACAGCAGCAAGTTGTTCAAGACTAGTTAGTAGTGATGAAGATAAAGGACTGAGCTCTTCAGTTTTCACTGGACGAAGTCTAAATCAAATCAACACAACAGTCCAGCCTTTACATCACACAGCCTTTAAAAAAATTCCTCAGTTTCATGGATTAATCAAGTTAAGGCTTACATAACACCAAAAAAAGACAACTTTTTTTAGCACCTAGGAGCTGGTCTAGCAGGCATCACAGCCACACTCCTCTGACTTACTCCCCTCACACTTTCTCTCAAATGCCAGCAACTAAAACCCCAGCAGAGACCCCCACGACTGAAAATACTTTTCAAGTTGGCAAAAATAAATACTTGCATCTCCTTCTCTTTGAAAACGTACACTGATTTAGAATGACACCATTTGGCCTGTGATCACAACTTGTAACTGGCAAGAACTCCCACTGTTATTACTTTTTGGGATAACTGCTACCCACATAGTGCCAGATGGTCCCTTCCACCTCTGCTGAGTAGGTGGAGCAGCACTGCCTGCTGTCAGCATTACAGCTTCTTCATTTTCTCTAAATCAAGACAGAGATGATATTACCAGTCTGAAGAGAAAGCCGGTGAGCACATGTAGCTCCATTACAGCTTAAGTCTTCAAAGAACAATAGTCCTTTCTTTCATGGTGCCTGTTACACTAAATCCCCACTCCTGAAGACAAAAAAACAAGGGATGTCGTGACTCCCACACAGGTATTAAGCAAAGGCTGGTGCCAATGAAAAGCTGCCTCGAAAGATTTCAATCGACCACGGATGTTCTAACTGTGAAGCTGAGTACCTCATACTAACAACTGTGTGAAGCAGCAGGAAACTGAGTTGGGGTCCTCTAATAAAATCTTACACCAAAAATTAAATCGGAAAATTATTTGAGTAACAGGAGAAAAACCCATTAAGTAAGAAAATGGGGGATTTGTCCCTTCATAAAATATAAATTATCTATTAAACTAAGATGACATAGACTGCAAAAGCTGCTGGGAAAGATAATCAGCATTAGATCCCAACTTATACAGCAAGTAACAGATTAAGCAGCACACAGCTACACACACAGAATACCTGCCAGAACCCAGATAATTTTGCAAATATCCTTAAAAATAAAGTCGCACAAAGAACACCAGGGCCTGCAAACTGGGATAAGCCAGCAAAATCTGCAGGCACAAGCATTTATTTGGATCATTCAAATCACAATATCCACTTGCATTTGCACCCCTCCACAGGCTCCATTTAACAACTCCCATAAAAGTTGCACACAGACACACACACACACACACCCCCCCTTTTGCCTCTCTTCCCCAAGCACCACTTATTTCTAAAATCTATCCTCAGACTATATCACTTTGGTTTTCCCCCTCTCAGAACCCTTCCATATTCCATAAAATCTCTGAAGGGTAGAAAGTTGTTTATCTGTTTGCCTGCTAATCTGCCCTTCGCTGAAGACTTTCCTCTCGAGCACTTGCAGGAACAGCCTGGCTAAGTCCATTCCAATTATCCACTCAGCCACTGACTCCTCCTGCTCCCAGATCTGCACTAGACACTGAGCAGAGCTGAGACACAGAGCCAGGAATGTGACTGCTCTGAAGGAACCTGGAAGAACAGGAGCAGCACAGGGGTCTCAGGCCTGAAAAGACCATCACTTCTTTGACCAATTTCAAATTCCAAGTACCATAAATAAATAAATAAATGCTGCCATCCCCCAATGACTCCCCTGGTCCTGGTGAACTACAGAACATACAGGCTTTTCCACTGATACCTCTCAGCATTAAAACAGGGAACTTTGTACCTTTATCTTCTTGAGGCCTTCTTACTAGGCCTCTTCACACCTCTATCTGGAACATTAAGGCCACCTACTATCAAAAACAATTCCTAGACAGAGAATAATCCTACAGGAGAGAATGGAAGGTAGGGCAAAAGGGAAAAACCATCTGTTATCAAAGAGGTAAATAAAAGGACCAACCACAGGAATATACACACTTCACTGTTCGGCACACTCTGGTCGCACATGGTTTCTTTACTTACATTTCTTCATTAAAAATGCCAACTTTACGAGATCCAACCCAAGAAGGTAAAATAGCAGAAGCTCACTTTTACTGATGGAAAAAGGCAGCACCAGAATCTCCTGTGCCAGATTGGAGGGACAAAACAGGACTGTTAACTCCACCTTATCAGCTCTACCAGTGAGCAATTTCAGGGCAAGAACATCAGGAAGAAGGCAGTAAAATGTGATTATTCTTTTTACCTTACACCCAGACATGTGGTTCGGCACAGCTGAGAGACCAGCAGCTCTCAGCAGGCATCACCAGCTGGATAATGGGACAGGACAGGTAAAACCTCCTCAAAAAGCAATAAAAGATAAGCGCTATTTTCTTTTGTGTTGCTTCTCTAAAATAATAAAGCCAATCAGCAATATTCCATCTAAAATATGCAGAAAGAATCTAAATTCTCCAACATTTGTACCTCCTGATACACGACCAGGAATCAATTCACATTTGTTTCTCTTCAGTGTCTTCTCCCAGTTTTCCTTGCATTTTCTCCTCGACTTCATTGGAAATAGTATTTCATAACCTCAGCCAGAGGCAGCCCACCAGAAATGCTAAGCATGGCATCAGAGCCCATCAATACAGTATTTATACTATTACCAATATTTAAGCTGCCTGTTAAAACACTGACCACAGGATTCAGCTCAATGAGCTTCATGCTCTGTGATACGAAGATAGAAAATTCACCTCCAAGGACGTCTGGATTACCAACAAGGTGACAGGCAGGAACAGAAGGGACCATAATTGTTTCCACTTTAAAGATATTAAGACACTTTCAAGAATATCAGTTAATGGTTTTCTGCCTATTAGAGGCAACGCACAACTGCTGTCTGAACCGCCAACACTATAAATATTCAAACTCCCATTCTGAGAGGTATTTTACATGAATTTTGGTTTTTTTCATATGGACTGATGGTTTCTCTGTTTCATATGTACTCATATGTACCCAAGTTTCTCATCCTAACTAGGAAGGAAACACAAATTTTAAAGAAAGACACCTGAAGAGAACACATAAAAAAAAGAAGGAAACCATTCACACCCCTCACTCATCAAGGCATATAAAAAATATAAATTGCAGCAGAGGTGTTTCCTACTGACTGCTTTATAGAAGCATTTTGCTTAAATGATCTGAATACAGAAGAATAGCAGCAATCTGTCAAATATTATTGTACTTGCCATGGAAATCATACAGGCATGAAGGGGAAAATCAAATAAATACCCTAAATATTTTAAAGTAAGTAAACAGGAAGCTCCCCATCATAAAATACAAATTAACCATCTCTTTTCTCACACTTCTTACTTAATAAGAATTTCCCAGTGTGAATCTTTAATTTGAGATCACTACAATTTATTAATTGTTATTTTGGAATCTTTCCTCAACTGTCAAGCTATGTTATATTTTAATCTTAAAAATATTCCCTACAGATGAGGGTGAAAGATGTAGTTCAGCTAGTCAGCCGAATTTCATTAGCAGTGTGATACGAGCTTCAGGTTTTAAGCACTACACACTGGAAATCTGCAAAGGGTCACTGATCTCTGAAAACCAAGTCAGCTATTTCAATGGCAAAAAACCAGAACATATGGAAATTTGGATGTAAAGACAATTCCAAACAACGAGCAGACCTCTGCTGTCTCACATGCAGCCTACTCTAAAAGAAATTATCACAAATTTACAAATTAAAAACTCGAGGAAAGAGCAGCAAGAAGGCTTGTCTCCATTCATCCAGGCTCCGGGAAGGCAGAAATAATGGCAGACACACTTTTTGTATTTGCATACACTCGCAGCACAGAGAGGAACAAACACAGCTTTGAGCCTGCTCTGCTTCGATCAGCACAGTAAGGTCACAAACGCTCATCAGACAACTTTTCAGTAACTTCTGTGACATGGGGCACCATGAATGGAACTGCTTGTGGTGCAAGAAAGGATCATTCATCTACCCCAGGACCTCCACTCCGGACACACCACTCACTTATTTCTCATTAAGTACGAGTGAACAAGTAATGAGCAACAAGTTGAGTTGTTCCAAGATTCCAAAATTATGTGTCTGAAAGATTTCTAACAACAAATTGCACCCCAGCCAAACAGCAAAATTAACAGCATGCCCCGCCCTCACCCCGCAGAGCTCCCAGTCTGCTCAGAGAGATGCTCCTTCAATCACCAATATGTTCTTTTCATAAAGGACAAATAAAATAAATAACAAATACCGGTAAGAGCTGAAATGTCAACATGCATGATTCATCGCTCTCTTCATTAGTGATGCCAGTTCAAGAGGCAACAGCACTCTCCCAGATTACCTCCCTGCCATTAGCTCACACATCGCTCCTCAGCAGCACCAGGGCTCTGGCGACGTGCAGAGACCTGCAGAGACCTGCCCATGTAGGAGTAGTAACACGAACTCACCGGGATCCTGCATGTTCCTCAAGTATCTACATGTGCCTCTGCCAAATTGGCTCTTAAGGATTCCTACCTCAGGTTACTTCTTCGGTAAAGCTAAATAATCCTCATCTTTATGAAGCAATAGGATCGATAGGAGAGAAAGGAAAAAAAAAAGCTACTCAAATTTTAAGTTCAAAAAAAGCAACATTTTTAGTAAATAAGCCCTCCACTCAGAGCGGGAAGAAACCTTACCAAAATATTATAAAAATTACTGAGGAAGCAAAATTCAGACCAAAATCTACTTTATGCAGAATACAGACAAACCCAACTATTACGTACATTTTATAAAAGCCATGAATAAGTAACGACGCCTTTGAAATCAAATAATGACACAACATGGCACAAACCCAAAGTCGAGTCAAATAGGTACATGGTACTTTCTGTGTTTTATCATTACTAATTAATGTTCTCTTACAGAGTATTTTTCAAGATAGAGTTTCTCATGCCACAGTAGAAATTGTTATTCGATGAATTTTGGAAAGATAGGGAATAAACGCCCCCCAGGAAGAGATCCAGGCTGCTCAGGGAACTTGACAGATTATTCAAAGATTCCTCCTCCTGAGGAGTTGAAATGCCTCAGTCCCATTACCACAGAACTCAGAACACACAGCACTTTTATTCATAACCTAGTAACGTAACTTCTGCTCTCTCATCAGAATCCCACAGGCAACTCCATGCTAAATTCCACTCTAATGCATCCAGCATCCTTGCTAAACTACATCCTTTCATCACAGGCCGCTGAAGTAGAAGCTTGAGGAACCCTCAGATGGGATAGCTTCACAAGGGATAGTTCCAAGGCTGGGCTCTAAAGTCCCAGTTTCTCCCTTTCTAATGCAAGTCCGCAAAACAAGTGCTATTTCCTCTAAGTAATGCAAGATTTGTATTTAAAGTAATTACATTTTAAAGGAATGTAAAACAAACAACTGCATTTTACCCCATACAATACTGGGATTGGAATCACTCTGAGTAACATAAATAGAGTTTGTTTTTTCCAAGCTCATAAAATCCAGTTGGCAAATAAATCAGGGATGAACGACCCGGTTCACTGGATCAAGTATTCACAGGTACAATGAGCTCCAAACACTAATTTATCCCTAGTGAGGACAACAGGTATGTTCTCCACCTTCAAGTTGAAATGAAGGTGTCATTCTGGGCCGGGCTGGAGTTAACTTTCATTGCAGTAGCTCACACAGGGTCATGTTCTGGTTGAAGACTTTAATTACAAGAGTCAAAAACAATCAGGGGGCTCGGTTCTGTTACCACTGACAACCACGGTAACCTCCCAAAGCCCTTACCAGTAATGGCACCAAGTCCTGCATCAACATGGGCCCTATGGATGCTGAAAGAATTCCTAGTGGTTGGCACATATTTATCACATTGGAAACAAAGCACAAGACAACCCAAAATTACTGATCAGGCTGACTGCGAGGATTACAACCAATGACGTAACAAAGGCTGCAAGATTATGAGTATTTGTGTAGTACTAAACATAAACAAACCATTCACTCCCTGTACACCAAAAGGTGCCATTTTAAGGCTTTGTGCAATACTCCAGAGAAGTTCCCAACCGGCATCAACCACTCGGAGAGCTCATGGCTGCCATGAAGGATAGATCCAACCACTCCGTTTCCTACTCCTGCATCCTCCTCCTGTCACTTTCACGTTCAACAGGTCAAGTTCAGTTTGTTGATCGAGCAAGAAATGAACTCCACAACATAAACACTTGTCACTCGCACAGCAGCCACTCAAATGTTCAACACAGTACAAGACAGAGGGTCCACAACACTGCAGGGGGGAGAACAGGGATGAGAGGTCACCGATTCAGCACCACTTCTTAAAATCTGCCTAACCATGTCCAGAAACAACACTCAAAGCCATTTGATTTGGATGGATGTCAAAGGAAACTATCTCGTCAAAGAAAATAACCATTGTGCTCTAAAGAAAATTCATCCTCAAAAGTTGAAAGAATCAATGTTTATACGTCAAAAAGACAAGAAATAAGGATTTTGCTTTTGAAAAAATCTGAAAGCAGAATTCGTTTAAATATTGCAAAACACGGGATTACAGGTGTTACCAGGCTCTCAGCTGAGCTCACATTTAACCACTTCTAGAAAAGGCAAACCTTGATAAAACATAAGGCAGGACATAATCTTTCTCTCTTTCTAGTGAGAAAAAACCACACACAAATTTGGGAGGGTCACAGGTTCATTTTTTTGTTTTTCATGTTCAAGGGGTTGTTTTCATCTTCCGGCTTCCTTATTATTGCTTTTCTTTTGCCGTCTAATAAAAAAGTAAGATATACTACTATGAATTTTAAGAAGCATCCTGATATTAAACAAGATTATAAATAAAATAATGAATATACAGTACAAATAACTTAAAGGTGTCACAAAGTAGGCCTGGCAATAAAGTGTTCTTCTGGAAACATATACAAACCCAAACCTGCAGAACTTGGAGTACAGAGTGCATCATGCTGTGCATGATGCACATTTGGGCCTTATACCACTTGCATTTATAGTTATTAATAAGTGAGAATTTGTGAGCAGGAGGTTAGGGATGCCTGTCTGTAACGTATTAAAAAATTCATCTTGTGAAAATTCCCCACACATAACAGGTACGCTCGTGGATTTTTCCTATGTCAACATATCTATCACCGGTATTTCTAAAGCTTTAACCGAAAGTAAATCTAGCGTATGTGACCCGAAATGAAAAATAACCCAGAAGCTCACACAGGATCATGGGAAAACCAGTGGAAAAGACAAAAAGATGAGAACAAGATAGGAATTGCTACAAGGCAATCAATACTGATAAGGAGTTTATTTTATAAAACTATATTAGTCATCCAGTTACCCTGAATATGTAACCAGTAATTCACACTGCAATTACAGGTCTACAATGCAGGCCAGTATGCTCAATATTCTCTGGCCACAGCAGAGGTCCAAACAGGATACAACCCTGCCCCTACACTGGAGTAAAGTTGGAGTACACAGTCTTTCATGATGCACTTAGGATGAGGTTCTACAAAAAAGAAGCACAACTCTAAGTAGTTTGCTTGTTTTCTTAGAAGCCCCAGAGTCATAAAAGCCACAGACCTCAAACTGGCTAAGATAGTCTTTGCCTAAGCATTACTTCTCTTTTTCCACCAACAGTTTGTTTGCAGAGCCAAAAAAATGAGATTTTGATTATGAAGAGTAGCAATATATAGTATTTTCTTCATTCAACCGCAGGTCTATCACGCATTTCCTAGGTAAACATTCCTCCACACCAACTGCCATAATCTAAGGTGTCTCTCACCACGCAGTAAAAAGCCTCATGTGACTGTAGCCAGCAAATCCTCTTCAACACATTCTCACCAAAAGGCCCTTATTACATCAGCTCCTTTCTCCTTTCTAATTCACGCCTTAGGAATGGATGTTTCCAGGTACAGGTTTGGTATTTAAGTTCTGAGGATTAAATACGAAAAATAGCCAACACCCAACCTTTAGCATTTTGCAGGAATCATTCCACGCTCCACCCTGTGCAATGCTGCTAGCAGGGTCTCCTGGCCATGTTGTTGTTCTCCGGGGCACATTCGCTGTATTTCTTCCCAATCCAACATTAATTTGCCTTCGTTCCTATACCATAGCTATGTCGCACTCCCCAGCAGCGCTAGTTAACCCACATAATTTAAGTTCTCCAGATATTTAATTTTCCTTGCACTATTTTCACCCGTATAAAAACCTAAAACCCATATGGGTTAATCATTCTCTAAGCCAGCTCACCAACACCAGCTCCGGAACTTCTCAACACAAACGGGGATGAGAATCCGCCTTTTTCTTCCAAAACACCCATCTGAGCGCCGTCTGCCTCATCATCTCGCATTGCTTTTTTGCATTTTAGCCCCCAACAACCAACCCACGCCTGTAACGGAGAGATATCGTGTGTCATTAGACCCCACACGCCTTACTCACCCCTCGGAGGGCGCAGAGGGAGGGGATTCAACCCTCCCGGTCCCCGCAGCAGCGGGGGAGAGGGCGGTGTGCGTTCACCTCACGTGTGCGGTACCTGCGGCACCACCCGGTAAACACGCGGCGAGAAAAACGACCTCCCTACAGCCCCCCCCGGGACCGAGGGGATGGATCGGCATTCCGCAGGGGGAAAAAACCACCGATCGCTTAACCCGGCACACCGTTTTCTTTTTAAATAAAACACTCCATTTCTCACCGAAGAGACAGAATTTTGGGAAACTCGGTGCTCGCGCCGACCCCGCCTTTCCCGACACTCGCCGCCGACGCATCCCGAGTTGAATTAGCGAGGCACAGACAGCGTCGGCTCCCCCTGCCCGGGAACTGCGGGGAGGAGCCCCCCACCCCAGCCCTGTTGTCGCGGTCCCCTCGGCTCCGTCCCCCGCCCGCGGGAGGGGCGTGGCGGGGGTCGCGATCCCCCCCCCCCCCCCCGACACCGACACATCGCCGGGCGTTGCCCCCTCACGGTGTGTTCCTGCCGTGTCCCACCCCCCATCCGTGGCCGCGGGGGTTCACTCGCACTCTCGTGCCGGCGCTCTGCTGGTCCTTACCTGGCGCGGGGGACTCCCGGCGGCCCCTAAGAGAGCACGGCTGCGCCTTCCTCTCACCGCATCACCGGGAGCCGCCGCCGCCACCGCGGCAAGCGCGCGCCCGAAGAGGAGGAGAGGGGGGGCGGCCGGTCTCGCCCCTCCTCGGCGGCTCCTTCACCGCCCGCCCGCTAGAGCGCCCCCTCCGCCCGTTCGTCCGTGCCCGCCGCGGCCTCCGTGGGGAGCGGCCGCTCCTCCCTGCCCCCTTCCTCTTCCCTGCCCCGGTTCCTTCACTCGGTGGCTCCGAGCTCGCCGCCGCCTCCCGGGAGTCCGCGGAGGGCGGGGAAGGGAAGGGGCGCGCGAGCGCGCGCGTGCGCGCGCCCCCGGGGCGCCCTACCCACCACCCCTCACGAGCGCACCGAGGGGCGTGGCCAAGGGGGGGTACCCACAGGGGGCGTGGCCATGCAAAACACGCGCTCCACGGTCCTCCCGCGCGCAACCTGCGCGGGGGGTGGGTGCCGTCGGGTCCGCGCCGCGAGCATTACCTTTCCTTCCTTTTCTTTCCCTTCCTCCCCCTTTCCTTTTCCTCCCCTTCCCATCCGGCCGTACCTGGCGCGGTTGCGGGAGGCCGCAGGGGATGCGCCTCGCTGACTTGCTGACACCCTGCCATCTGCACTCAGCCCCGGGTGGAAGCGGAGGAGCAGCGCCCGCGCCCGGCGAGCGGCAGAAACTTTGGCGGGAGGCGGGCGGGGTCCCGTGGGGCGGGGTCAGTGTAGTGGCGGCGGCGGCCGGCGGGCGGGGGGACGCGGCGGCGGCTGTGGGTGAGAGGCGGGACGTGGCCCGGCCCTGTGCGCTCGCAGCCCGGAAAGCCGATCGTATCCTAGGTTGCCTCCCCACCCGTGTGGGCAGCAGGTGCCGGGCCCCTGTGCCTCGCTCAGGTGAGACCCCACCTGCAGAGCTGACTCCAGCCGTGGAGTCCCAGCGCAGGAAGGACATGGGCTTGAGGGAGGGAGTCCAGAGGAGGCATCAAGATGATGAGCGGAATGAAGCAGTTTTGCTGTGAGGAACGGCAGAGAGAATCTCGAGAAGAGACCAGGGTCACCCTAATTGCCCCTTCCACTACCTGAAGGGAGCCTACAAGAAAGATGGAGAGACAATTTACAAGGGCCTGGAGTGACAGGACAAAGGGGAATGGCTTCAAACTGGATGGTCTTCAAGGTCCCATCTCACCCCAACCATTGTATGATTCTGTGAGCTGCAGGGAGGGTCACCCACAAGGGAGGGAGCAGGAGACACTTCACAGGGCAGCGCTACAGGCCAGGAACAGCCCTCAGGTGGCTCTGGGCTCTGTCAGCACCTGCGCAGGGCCAAGGCACCAAAGCCACCTCTGTGGGTTGAACCTGTTCCTGCAGGTACCACTCGGGCAGGGCTGCCAAAGAGATGTTTGGGTGCCGACGCATTGTGAGGTGATGGAACCCCATGGCCCTGGTGGCTGTGTGCTCCTGCAGGTATCTCTGCACCTGTGGGCGCAGGTCTGCTGTGACCACCCTCACTGATTTCCACTGGTTCTTTTTAAAAAATGAGACTTCTGGGAATAAGACCTGGAAACCAAAACATTTTACTCATCCTCACATACAAGAGATCAGCCCCAACTGAAGACCAGAGGCACAAGGAACACACAGGAAATGCTGTATTACCTGTTAGAGTTAATATAAACATTTATTTAAATTACCTAAATAGCGTAAAGTACGCACTGAAACCAGCAATCCAATCAGCATCTTGGCATTGCTTAATTGTCCACATGAATAAAATGTAACTGACAGAAATTTTGGGTTCTTATCAAAGTGAAAAACAGTATTTTTGCACAGCAAAAGTATGTGGTAAACAGAATATTGGGTTTTCACTGGGTATTTCCTTTTAAGAAAACTTATATTTGTGTCTTAGTCAACAAAATAATCTTTTTAGTTCAGTACAAAATGCTCCCTTTAATTAAATTAAAGTATCTCCACTCCCTTGGGATGGATGCCTCGTTAAACCTCCTGGGTGCAGATTGCTTGCCTCTATCTCACCCTGGAATGGTTAAGAGCTTTACATCACATCTGCCCACAGTGCCAAATTAATCACCAAATAAATTAAGCAACAGGGTAATCTTCAGTTGTGAGTCAAGAAAATGACTTGTATAAGAAATAAACTGCAATAGATAGAATCCTACCTAGGAAGTGTTAATAAAACCAGGAGGGAGCTCTGGTTTGGGTTTTATGCATATTTGCAGCAGAACTGATGAACAAGAGGCCAAATTTCTGGAATGAAGCTGGGATCAGAGTGAATGCAGACGTGTCGTCCACATCATCTGTCAGTGCTGTCGCTGGGTTCTGCCTTCACAGGAGACCGGCATTGCAGCAAACAGCACAACAAGCACTTAAACAACAAATTACATTAGGGAAATCTTCCAGTAATGTTTTCCTCTAAATCTATACCCTTCTGCCTCCCTCATTACTTCCTGCACAAGCACTTTCCAGAATTGCTCATCTTCTGCTGCCCTTTAGTCTTTCTTAACTGCAGGTACTGAGGGGAACACAAAGCCAGAATAATTCCCATTTTTCCTTCAGCAACCTATTAGCATAGCAAATCACTGACTGTGCACAGTTACAGTTCCAAGGAGGAATAATAGTTCCACCTACAAAAAAATATTCTCAGGACTGATGTCAACTGCTTATATCTGTATCCATATCATTCCTAAGAAAACAGTCTTCAAGGCACAGGTTTCAGAAAGAGAAAGGAGGATCTGATGCTTCCAGTTCAGAGCTGAGAATCCAAGAATCACTAAGGATGGAAAAGACCTCCAAGACTGAGTCTAACCTGTGACTGATGACCAGCTGTCAACCAGACCACAGCACTGAGTGCAACGTCTAGTCATTCCTTGGACACCTCCAGGGGATGGGGACTCCACCACCTCCCTGGGCAGCTCCTTCCAATGCCTGACCACCCTTTCCATGAAGAAATTCCTCTTGATGTCCAACCTGAAAGATGGCAAAGGGAATGAGATAACAGCAAAAGACCAGCTTCCACATGGCAGGAGAGGAGTCACTGTCTAAATGTTTAGTTGTGTCCAGTCTAAACCTCGTGTTCGTCCTGGGTGAGAATTCCAGTGAAACTGTGCTGTGCCTATTTCCTAGGCTGCCCCGTCTGGCCATGGCCAATACACACAGGCAGATGTGTACGAAGGTTGCCCCAGGTGTCCCCAGACAACGTTTGGAGCTTTAGGAGCTCCCGAGGCACGCAGGACCCCCAGGTATTTATGCTGCGCACGCTGGCTCCACATACCGCTATAAGCTGGGGGCTTCAGAGGGAAAACCTGAGGAGGCACGAAGGAGCTTTGTCAAGTCACCCCTTGGGTTTGAAGTTCCTGAGGCAGAGGACTGAGAAGAAAGCATCCATAATACCTGCTGCTGACAGCCTCCTTTGCATTTACCAAGGAGCCGGATCCCCCTGCAACACAGGGTGTTTTCTCTGGGACACACAGCATGCTGAGCCCCTGGATTTGGCTTTTCACACTTCCTGAGAAATACAGCACCAACCTGCCCGGCCCTGCACAAGCACAGCTACAGGTATTTCAGGAATATCAGCACAAATCACCTACAGCATTTAAAGCTTTCCAGATTCACTAAGGCATGAGGGGCAGTTGCAGGATTGCCACACCAGCTTTGGACCACAGATCCAGTCCAAGTTCAATTTTGGTCACATCCACAATCCACCTTGTTACATCTTATCATTATAACCGCTCCTTCAAACAGCTCTTTGTTGAATCTGGGAGCCAGAAACTTCCCATAAAACCTTCAGTAACAGACCCGCTGCTACAGACGTCGGCACCCTGTGACGTGGCACAGGAATCACAGAATATTGTGGGTTGGAAAGGGACCCACAAGGATTGTCTGGTCCAACTCCTGTCCTTGCACAGGATACCCCAAGAATCCCCCCCACCCTGTGCCTGAGAGCAATATTCAAATGATCCTTAAGCTCTGATCAAGAACTGATCACTACATCCTCTTGCAGGAATCCCGTGAAAGAGAGTTTGGGGGCTGGGTACTGAAGTGGAGAAGATGTACTAGAGGTGCTTTGTTGCTTTGTCCCTAGGAAGGATTTCTATGTGTAAGTCCCTACGGGAATACTATTGCTTTCCTCAGCATCCCATCCTCGTTGCTTTTGAAGTCCACAGAGGACAGTAAGTGAGAGGAATTGGTGACAGTGTGGCTGTATGGCTTATGCCTCTGCAGAGCCTTTCTGGGGGCTTCATCCCTGCAAGAGGGTGATGTGATAGACCAAACCACTCTGAGAGAGAACCAGCGACTGCCTGGCACTCCAGAAGGAGTTAAAGCCAGAATAATTCAGACCACCACTGGAACCTTTCAGCTCATGCCTAGAGCTTTACCATGCCATTTTTTTCTTGTGAATATCTGTTGTGTAACAGCAGTTACTTTGCAGTTAATTTTTTTAAGGTAAATCATATTTTAACAGAATCAAAACTAAGCAGGAGCTAAAATATCTGCAGTGCTGGGGCTGTGCCAAACACCCACAGATTCTGTACCCTGTATTCAAACCTTGTCAAGTAGCTCAGCACATCTTTATTCTAATCATTTGCTTTCATTTTATGCCTAACAGAGAATTGTCCTGATTACTCAAGCAAAGCACAACAAGAAAAGCACAGAAAGCATTTGGTCAGCTATGGGCCCTTTGCTACTGCAGAGCTCAAGCCTCCCCAGCCCCTCACAGTGAAAGATTTCAGTGTATGTGCAATGATCGCACAGCTCTTGACTCTTCCACTAAAACTTTCCAGTAAGTGATCAGATCACTCTAAGCAGAGAGGCAGCAAGAGCTGCTGGAGGTTATAGAGTGACTTGAGCCTGCACTGACTCCTGGCTTTCTCCAAAGTCTTGAGAAAGCATGTAGGAGACCCAGAGGGTACACAGATCTGTACGGTAGAGCTAACACATGTGCACACTACAGGTTTATGCAAATAAAGTGCATGCACAAAGTGTTATCAAGAGCTTGCCTTAATTTAAAAGCCCATTTTGTACTAGGACACCTCCTAGAGCTGCAGAAATGCTCCTCCAAGAGCATTCTGGGCTCTCAGATTTAGCAGGAAGCTTTCAACTACATTCTGAATACCGAGAGTCACTGTATAGGGCATGAGGAAACAACAGAAGCACAGAGACTGCAAAGTTGGGCAGAGCATGAGACGCAGTAAAAATGAGCTTTAAGGACACAGAGATGAAAATAATCAAATGGAACAATCCCTCTTCCATCAAAGAACCTTCTCGTATGCAAAGTGAAAAGAATATATCTTTTCTTTGCTGCTTGCAGAATAAAGGCACCTGACTTGACCGAGTGATGTGTGAACAGAGAATAATCATATTTTTTTCATCTGGAGCTCAAGCGGACCAGAAACACCCTGAAACGTTTGTCCCAGTCAGAGACAGGAGAAAGGCACTAAAAAGATCAACCCAGCCTGTTTTTCCTATAGATTCACTTTCCCCACTTCCCAAGTTACAGAGTCCTGGGATGGTTTGGGTGGTTATGCTCACTTTAACAAGGCATGGAGATCATTCTGACTCCAGCATCCAGGCTCCGGGAGAGGAGCATTGAGCTGCCCCGGCTATCCTTACCAGCACTCTCGATTAGAATGCACAGGGAACGCTGACTGTAGCAAAACAAAGAACTGCATGATAACATGCCCAGCTCAAAGGTAGAGTATGGGACAGGGGGAAAGGCAAGAGCAAGGAAAAGCTAAACGGGAAACGTATAAACTCCCACTGTTTGGGAAATGCTGAGGACTTCTGTGCTGCAGAGCAGCAGGTGTAGGGCCCAGGGCCCAGCAAAGGACACCCTGAGCTGGTCAGGGTGAGTCCTTACATCAGAGACCCCGAAGCACAACCCTCTGTAACACTAATACCCTGCTGTGGGCAGTGTCTGCAGCTGGTCTCTATCCCACCTCTTGAGCGGTCCTACCCTCAAGACACTAATTTTCACAGAAGTGCCTCACCTTCTATCATCAAGTTAATGATTGACTTTTTTAAGTGTTCCTGAGATCACATTGTTAATCAACCTACAAAACAGTGTGACCTGAAGGGCAAAAGTAACCTTGTCCTCCATCTTTCAGAGCAAGAACTTCAGGGGGTGTCCCCTGAAAAGGTTTGGGCGCAGTAGCTTAAAAGCTCAATCAAAGTGAGAACAATTAACCCAAAGAAAAAAAGATTTCCAAAATCAAATCATTCAGAAGCTTAAAGTTAAGGTGGCCCTGAAAGGAAGAAGCCTGAAATATTGCTTAAGCACTGTTTAAGCAGGTACTAGAATATTCCTATAAGGCATAGGGTGCGATTTCAGCGTACTGCAGTGGAGCATTGTGTCTGCTATGTACAGGTAATAAATAGAGACTCCTGGTAGCTCATGAGATTATTTGATCAAGGCTGGATTTATTAGAATAGGAAAAATAAGTAAATGTATAAAAACACCTCAGATTCAAGAAACTCGTCTGGAAAACAGTGATTTGCTGAAGCAGGAGGATGATTTTCCCAGAAGAAAGTACAGGGAGCCCAAGCTGGATTAGTGGAAGAGATGACCTTCACCCAGGGGCAGACAGGGCCAGTTTTTGCCGGGGTTTTAAATATTTTTCCATTTATTATACTTTTGAGCATAAAGCAGATCATTCTCACACCTTGGGGAAAGGGCACGTCTATCGTTATGACTGAGTCCCAAAATTTCTGGTAAGCCACAGAGTGGGGTACAACAGCTGGGCCCAAGCTAACACAGAAAAGAACTGCCCCAAGAAGTTGAGGATTTAGATACATTTTCTGTACAGCAAAAAGCTACACTTCAAAATGTTAATGTGACCTTCCAAAAGTGTTACTAATGCAGACCTTCCAATTATCATCCCTTACCTTCAACCTCCCTGAAATGGCTTGTGGGGCCTTACACAATGCAGTTAGCGGGAGCGGCTTTCGAATGGCATCCAGGAGAGCCCCTAAGTTCCTCCTTGGCTGCCTTCAAAACCTGCTGCAACTTCCAGCTCTGAGACTTGTGTTTCTGAACAGAAAAAGAGCCAGTTAAAGAGAAAAACATTTCTCAAAGCTGCTTCGCACAATCCACCAGGAAGGACAGAGCACAACGGTGGCAAAGGACTGAGGACACAGAAATTGTTAATTCTCTTCATCCACTCAATGTTCAAGTACAGAAATAATATTTATGACACACAGGAAACATTAAGGAAAAAGAAAATAAAAAAGAAAAACAGTACCAGGAAAACCATTTCCAAACTGCAATATTTGAGAATGATTTCATATAAAGCAAAAAATTAAGTGCAGCAAAACATGTAACTTGAAATAAGAGAAAGCTTGAAACGCCTTAAGATGTAGCATTCGAGGAATACAGAACAGGTTTTGCCAACAATTATTAGCATACATCTGCACAACCCTCAGCCATCTATCTTTACCTTTTTTTTTGTGGGCCAATAAAGAACTGTGTATTTGTCAGTCCTAGAAATAAGAGCTTAAGCTCTAAAAACCATTTGTATCAAGTACAGAAAATTATGATTGCGCTCAAACTACCCCTTCCCGGCCATATTTGACTGAGAGCTCAGTGTAATCTTTTCCTCACCTTCAGGTAGGAAGGAGAAAAAACACACCATGAAAAGGGTCGGATGGTCATAATCAGAGAGCACTTTAGCCCAGTTTACTGCTTTTGCATCCTAGAACTCCTTCCTCCAGGGGTTTTACATCCCAGGTAAGCAGCTCTACCCTGCAGCACACATATTTTTCAAGAGGTCACCCTGGCTATGTCCACAATCCCTGTTGGCCTGAAAAGCTCAAGGCGGAATCACGGCTCCCTTCAAATAAATGGCAAAACTCCCTTGCTTTGGAAGCCATCTCCCACTGCAAATCCCACAGTCACCTGCATAACTATCCATTCTCTTAAATGTTTCCTCTTGTTGTTGGTTTCTGCCTGCTCCTCACCATGTGCCCCCAGCTATGCCGACCATGCCCAAACTGTCCTGCATCCACACTGCCTCTTTTATATTCCCTTTTAATACAGGAAAAATCCATAACCTGACCAATGCTAATAGTACAATCCCAAATCTCCATTTTTACATACTAGAGTGTTACCGGTATTGACAGAGCCCTTCTCCAGTGGCTGCCATCAAACCAGCCATTTATTCAGCCAACGCTATTCAAACACCAATTGTTTATTCAGTTACTGCTGACATTTCCTGTAGTTTGTTTAATCCACCACCGGGACCCCGATAGGGGAGAGGGGGCATATTCACCACCGGTGGGAGGTCCCATTGACTGTCACAGCTCCCCCAGCCATTCCCACTTGGTTATAAAACAAGAGGTAATTTTAGCAGTATTCCTTTTAGTTTTTTCTCTGTTTAGACAACAAATGTTAAACCTTCTGAGGATGCTTTGACTGCTCACTTGCCATTAACACCTGGAGTGCTGCATCCCACCTCAGGATCCCAGCATAAGAAGGACACGGACCTGTTGGAGTGAGTCCAGAGGAGGCACCAAGATGATCAGAGGGATGGAGCAGCTCTGTTTAGTGAAAAGGCTGAGAGAATTGGGATTGTTCAGCCTGGAGAAGAGACCAAAGGTGACCTAATTGTGACCTTCCAGCACCTGAAGGGAGCCTGCAAGAAAGATGGAGAGACTATTTAGAAGGGCCTGGAGTGCCCTTGTAAACAAAGACAAGGGGAAAAGGTTTCAAACTGTCAGAGGGCAGGGCGAGATGGCATATCAGGAAGAAATTGCTCCCTCTAAGAGTGGTGAGCCTTGGCACAGGTTGCCTAGAACAGCTGCGGCTGCCCCATCCCCAGAAGGGTCCAAGGCCAGGTTGGACAGGGCACGGAGCACCTGGTCTAGTGGAAGGTGTCCTTGCCCACGGCAAGGGGTGGGACCAGATGATGTTTAAGGTCCCTTCCAAGCCAAACCATTCTGATTCTGTGATACCACGAGCCATACATTGACCTCACCAGCAGCAACACAACTAAAAATCTTGGATTCCAGATCAGAGTGCTGAGCTGTTGGGACATTTGCGGAGGGCAGGAGCTGCCAATCTAACAGATATTCGCCTTTCAGCCAACACTTCTACTCACACGCCGTAAAGGCTCTCCTCTTTTTCCTTGCTTCCCGCTGGCTTTCCAGATGCTATTTTGCTGAGTGTTTGCCGTAGATCTGGTTCAGAACTGTAAAAAAGCCAAAGGTTTTTACGCCAGCCATTGAGCCGCGTCTGCCACAGCTCCACTGGAAATATCCCAGCTCCATGCTGGGGCTTTGACAACTCAGTGCAAACACACAACTGCAGGCACGCAGGTTAAAGGAATAATGAACAGAGAACAGCTGGAGACATGAGTAGAGCGCAGCGTCCCCTCCGCTTTACACACGGAGTTATTCCTGCACAGTCAGGCTATGGAATTCCTACAGCAGTAACATGAATATGGTTGGTGCATACTTGGCCCTATGTCAATAACAACCCAACAGGTGATGTAAAAAAAAAAAAAAATAAGAGGCACGTGGCAAGGACAGCTCAGGCCTGAATGATAAATTAAAATCAAACAGGAGCTTCAATTCCCTCATTTCCTAAGCTTAAATCCTTGGCTTTGCAATTCTAACATAATTTTCATTTAAAAACAAAAAAAACAAAACAAAAAAAACCCCAAAAAACAAAAAACCAAAACAAAACCAAATGCTCCATCCCCAATAGAATTTGAGCGTGTCAGAAAGTTTTGACAAAAGTATTATTATTAGTAAAATAATATTTAATTTAATTGCAATTTTTTTTTAGAAAAGTAAGATTTCAATTAATTTTATTTCATTTGACCTGTACTCAGGAAAAGATTACCTCCAAAGATGTTTCCAGGCTTTTGCAGAGTGAGCTTTCCCTCCTGACATACATGCACACTTCCCTACTATTTTCCAAATTTTTCCAGCTGGAAGACAGTAGAAATACATGGGAAATGCTGTCAAGCTTTCCACCACTTTTCAAATTAAAATAACTTTCCGTTTTGAAAGTAACACTTACCAGGTGTTAAGTGTTTGACGGGTTCATTTTTAAAATGACTGCATTACCCTGAGGCTGTTTTTAGGCTATTTGGGTACAAAATGTCAGGTTCCTGCTCCAAAGCTCTTCAAGACCAACAGTCCCATTTCTAGAAATGGAAAAGAGGAGACCGTCTAGGGGAGGAGACAGTAACACCTTCCAGTGTCAGCTGGGCCGCAGGGCAACACCGACCTCTGCCACACACAGACACAGGTTGTATTGCTCCAGGGGAGCAGTTGTCTCAGACTGGACATCTGGAGGAATTTCTTCAAAGAAAGGATAGTCAGGCATTGGGAGCGGTAGAGTCCCCATCCCTGGAGGTGTCCAAGGAACAACTGGACACGGCACTCAGCGCTCTCGTCTGGTTGACGAGGTGGGGATTGGTCACAGGTTGGACTTGATAAACTTGGAGGTCTTTTCCATCCTCAAAGATTCTTGGATTTTCTTAAAACTCTGTGTTAAAACACATAATAATTTAAGAGCAGCTGATGATTTTTTAAGAAAATAAATCAAGTGCAGATCTATGTGATTACATGCTGAATTATGCAGCAATAATATGACCCTGACATAAAAATGGAAATTCAGTGGGCAGTCTGTAAACTCGAAGTTTTCCTGAAAAACAACCTGTAAATATCTGCAGGGGAAGCATCATCCTTGCAAAACAATGATTCAGATAGGTTTTTTTTTTTCCTTTCCATCCTGGGCACAACAAGGATCTAACATGGGTAGTTGTTGCTAGCATGTTTGTCTTGCACTGACTGCTTCATGTCTGACAAGAAAAGGAATCCTTTAACACATGGCAGATAAATATTTGTCCTGATTCTTTTTTTAAAAATTATTTTCCCTCAGATGAAGCACTCTCATTTCCAGTCACTTATTCCCTACATGTCCTGGCTTTTGACATTTTGTTTCTCTTGCTCAGAATTCATTAAATCAACACTTTGCCATAAAGAGATTCTCACATAACCTGGAATGTGTTCAGATGGTCGCAGGGAGAGGGATCAGCACATACAGAGAACACGGAATATAAACATCATTTGGTCACAGGCGTATGTCTGAGCAGGATGGATTCTCACAGCATAACCCAGAATAGAGAACACACTGACCTACGGGTGAATCCTTTTAATCTAATGGCATAATATACAGAATAAATTAGGAACAGGTTTTCCACAGCAATCACCACCTGGCATAGCTGTGACACTCCTGAAAAACTATATCAAAATTAACTCAATGTCCTGATTTACCAGATGTTTGGCATATTTTTTGGCATCTGGTTCTGACTCTTCAGAGGGAATGCAGGCAGAGGAACGACAAGGAACCCAGCAACGCAGATGTGCTCATACAAACACAAGGCCTCGTCCCACTCGAGGCAGCATTAACTCACTGCATAAACAGAGTGAAAGTTCTACAGTAATTAAAGGCACAACCTGCTTTATACAGGCAGCACACCTTCCCACACCTTTATTTCAGCTTTTTTTCTTCACAGAATCTTAGAACATCCTGGGTTGGAAGGAATCCACAGAGATCATCAAGTCCAATTCCTGGCCCTGCACTGGACACCCAAACAGAAGGAGGTACAAGGAGGGGAACTGAATATTAAAAGCTTCATTCTGTCTAAGAGCTGAAGCAGCCCTCAACAGTTTAAGACACAAAAGCAATCCAAAGTTGTACCTTTGTTGCTGTAAGAGGTGAGTTTAGTGCTATCATATCCCATAGCACGGGGGAAAGGACAGCCCTGCAAAATGTGTGCCAGCACAGTTCCTCAGCCACCGATCTTAATCTTTCTCTTCTCTTTCCTACCTGGGATTGATATTCCTTTCCTAGAAAGGATCGCGGAATCATTAAAGTTGGAAAAGATCTTCAAGATCAGCTAGCGCAGCCATCAACAATGCCACCACCACGTTCACTGCTAAACCATCTCAAGTGCCGCATCCTCACATTTTTTGAATGCTTCCATTGTAAACAATGAGTGATATTTAGGCCTGAAATGCAGTATATGCACAGCTGTCATTTTCCCACGAATGTGAAGAGTTTTTGCAATTGATCCATTTCCAATACTACAGCAATTTGTAAAGCATATGCATACATCATCATGTCGGTGTCTAATCTTTAGCCTCACTGTGATAAAGCATTTAAAATGGAAGTAATATATTGAATGTTGACTTTTATTCATAGAATAGTTTTAATTGGAAGGGACCTTAAAGCTCATCTTGTTTCCACTCCATGCCACAGGCAGGGACACCTTCCACTAGACCAGGTTGCTCCAAGACCCATCTAACCTGGCCTTGGACACCTCCAGGGACGGGGCAGCCAAAGCTTCTCTGGGCAACAATTCATTGCAACGCTACCCTTTATAATCTACAAACAATTCAGGCAGAATCCCTCCAGAAGTATAAAACAAACCAGATTTTAAATCGGATTACCAGTGCTGGTCATTTGCAGGCAGTCAGAATCCACTCGTGTACACACAGATTGTGGATAAATGGGAAATTGTTACCTTCAGAGCTGTCAGTCCATCACTAGCGTTTACCGTAGAAGATTAAAAAAACCAGTTACAGCTGACAACAGACTAGATTGAAGCTGTACAGCTACAGACACTTAGAATCTGCTCTGCTTCGGTGAGGCTGCGACACACACCTCATAACACCGGTCTGTTGCTGTGAAAGTGATAAGAATCTATTCTCTCAAAACAACAAAGATCAACTTTCACAACCCCTTTGCTGAACAGGTGGAACGTGAATTACTTCGCCTGACAACGAGCATTCTGGGGGGACAGTACGTGCATAGCACAACATAACAGGAAATTTGAAATAAGAGCACACAGTGCATTATTAAGTGTCACCATTTGTTAGTGCTGACATATGGGACTAATCACAGTCCCTCGAGGTTTGATGTTAAGTTTGTCCTTTTTACAAGGATTGAGTAAGGTTAAATATCACTGTGGGCAGGTGTGATTGTTATTTAAAAGAAAATCGATACAAGATATGAAGGGTCACGTCTACAGTTGGCATGACGAGCTGGCACTGCCTCTTTTGGGACAGCAAAGCAATCGTGTGTAAAATCATAAAATCACCATGGGTTGAAAGCGACCTTAAAGATCATTTTATTCCAACCCCCTTGCCATCGGTGGGGATGCCTTCCAGTAGATCGGGTTACTCAAATCATCTAGGAGCCTTCTTGCTGTATCCAAACAAATTCTCACAGGCTGCTAAAAAACCTTCCAAACTCAATGAAATCAGCACAACCAAAAATAGCGTTTACATCTGCCTCAAGCAGCAGAAGCACAAATTAATCTCAGGGTTTGGCATACACAAATTCCACAGCCAAAGTTAAGGGCTTGCCCTTGAGTTCGGAAGAGCCATGACACTGATCATCACCATCTTCATGCTTTTCTATACTTTACCAATTCACATCCTTCTCCACAAGCAGGTTGTTATCAAAACCCTTCTAAGTACCGGGGAGATAAAACAGAAGGAATGAGAATCAGAGCAGGAACCAGGAGAAAGTTCTGAAGAGCATTTCAACACCTGCATTTTGGGAGGCTTGCCCTGGAACACGACATTGGATCAGCTACAGACCCGGGAAGCAAAGGATGCGGCTCTTTCCACCCAGGCAGATGGTCAGCCTTGAATTACTCTTCAGCAACACATAGAATACAACTTTTTTTTTTTTTTTTTAAATGAATGGACTGCTGTCTTTGCCTTCTTATGAATGTTCTCACATTGAACGAACATTCATGTGAGAGAAACTGTGGAGGGGGAAGTCCCCACAAAACAGGGATCTCTCTGTAGTATTCCACAGCAATTATTTCACATCAAAAAGACCAAAGTTGACAGAATGAACATATGATCAAAATCCTGGGCAATATTAAAAAGCACTGGCTGCATTTCCTAGTTATGGGTGCATAGGAGTGGGTTGCTTGGTAACAGCTCCTGCCACGATCTGCTCGGCAATCAGCCATAAAAGCAACTCCCATGCCATTGCAGCGTTGCTACAGCAACATGCACAAGTGATGGATCCCAAGTTAGAGACACACCTTAAGGAAAAATATGTTTCCTGTCATTTTAAACACTTTCCAACCCATAAATACATGGCGTCTGCCATTCCGAGCAGCTCCCAGCAAGGCTGGCTCCTGAGGGCTTTGTCAGCATTTGCATCGGTCGAGAATTTGTATGTGTAGGAAAGCAATTAGCAAGGGGGAAAAAAACCAAGCCATGATGTCTGCAGCCCTGCATTGCAGCACTTCATCAAACACTGAAGTGCAGGCATAGCAGCCCCACAGGGCATTTGGGAACAGAGGAGGGGTTTCTTCCTGTATGTGCGAGCTGCACTGAGGCTGCAGCAGGGACCACGTGCCAGCGGGGCTGTGGCTTGGAAAACCCGTCAGGGGCTCAGCATAGATGCTGCAGGCCCACCTGTGCCACACAAGGTGGGATCTTCTGCCTGCGGGAGACATCTGCAGTAGACCAGGTGTCTGCTGCCTCTCAGCCCACAGGTAGAGTCCTCGTGGGCTGGAGGTAAAGCCTGACAGAACTGACCAAGCAGGGAGGACCTACTTTGCAGGGGGGCAAATCACACCTTCGGATCACTGACGGTGAACTTGCTCTCCAGGATCCCAGTGTGACACAGGATAAACAGGGCAGACAGGGACGCCTGTGTATGAGACACCCCCTTCTGATATGAGAACCTGCCCTGCTGTGCACAGCCGTAACACAGTTAATATAGAATCGTGGAATGGTTTGTGTTCAAAGAACCTTAAAGCCCACCTCATTCCACACCCTGCCATAGGCAGGGACACCTTCCATTAGACCAGGTTGCTCCAAGCCTTATCCAACCTGGCCTCGAACACATCCAGGGAGGGGGCAGCCACAGCTGCTCTGGGCAACCTGCTCCAGGGCCTCACCACCCTCACAGGGAAGGATTTCTTCCCAATGTCCCATCTAACCCAGCCCTCTGGCAGTGGGAAGCCATTCCCCTTTGTCCAGCCCTCTTCAGCTTTTTCAGAGCCCCCGTAGGCACCGGAGGGGGCTCTAAGGTGTCTCGAAGCCGTCTCTGCTCCAGGCTGAATACTCCCAGCTCTCTCAGTCTCTCTCCACAAGAGAGGTGTCCCAGCCCTCTGATCATGAAAACTAACTTAAAAAGCTGCCACGTCTTAAAAAAACAGTCTGATGGGGGAAAGTGTTACTACAACCACGTGGAACAGTAAGTTTATCGACTCCTAGAAGGAAGTCTTCACCCCGAAGTGAAAGAGTTCGGTCACTTTGCAGCATGTCAGCCTTAACCCAAAGTGCACTTTCTTGGCTCCAGCAACTGCTGTCCACAACCTCCCCTCCACACAGAGATCCTGCCACTAAACCAGACACTTACCTTGACAGGGAGCTTCACTTTTCAAAGTCAATCAGTACCAGCGCATAACAACGTCAAATCCACGTTCATCTCGCCGGCGGTGCCAGATCCTCAGGCGAGTACCAATTGCAAATGATGAGCACGGACACAGAGCTCCTCTGTCTGCGCTGTGACGTGCCAGTGACCGACAGCCAAGTACCACGGGAGTTGACAAAAGCTGAATTCTTTTTCCCTGAAAATGTCTAAAATGTCCCCACAAACCAAAATTATAAAATAATTACACTCCGCCTTGAGCTGAACACAAAAAGGTTATTCACTACAAAGCCCCAGCAACCATCTTAGCCTTAAAGAAAAAGAAAGCAGATTGCCAAAGCAGTAACAAAATGACACATGACGGCTAATTTCATGTCTGTTTTTCAGAGGCCCGTACTAATAACCAGTAATTCCTTACAAAGCATCCATTCTTGTTCCCTAATTCCCACCTAAGGGTATTAAAAGACTTAACCATTCCCTGGTTGTATCTTTTAGGAAGATAATGTCCACTTCATGCCTTAAGTATAGATAGGCTTTTTTTTTTTTTTTAAGGGAAAACCCCCCATATTCATAAGGTTCTATAAAGTGGTCAAGTGAGTCCAAAGGGCTAAGCAGGACTGGCAGTGACACCTGGACAGGCAGACTTACTTATTCCGTGGCCTGGCGTGCGGCAGTTCGGCGGCCTCGGCACAGTGCTCTGGAGCAGAAGGTCACCTCGCAGAGCCTTGATGGTTCTGAGCAGAAAAGAATGAGACCTGCAACAAACAAAGCTGCACAGGTTTATGCTATAATTAGCTGAAAATACACAATTTCATTGTCACCATTTGCATGTC
Source organism: Pardalotus punctatus (assembly GCA_013400915.1). Lineage (NCBI taxonomy): Eukaryota > Metazoa > Chordata > Aves > Passeriformes > Pardalotidae > Pardalotus > Pardalotus punctatus. The sequence continues at coordinate 81,358 of VZTX01000645.1, forward strand.
TTCCAAGAGGTCATGTACTTATTACCAAATAAACAGAGCTCTGACAATAATAGCAAAGGCAGGCAGGATTAGGAAAAATTCCCCTAATCGTGCCTCAACACGATGTTACCGCATAATCGCAAACAATCCAGTTCAGAAAGCAGAAATCTTTGTGCATCTCCTGTGATCAACCACCTGGGAGAAGGAACTGCCTCAAAACATGGATCCTGCTGTCTGACTCTGGATTGACATTAATAGGTCTACTGGTCTCACCCAGGTGCTCTGATGCGTGTAGGAATAAAATGGGCTACAAAGATACTCATGGTGTCAGAAAAATATCAAACATAATCACTTAAGGTCCCTGCTTGACACAAGCAGATGCAGGCATGCAAACACTGAGATTAAACAGGAGGAATTTCAGCGAGCAGCCACCAAGGGATGGCTGCCACTCCTCAGGAATTTATCTGACACTCATTCAACTCCTCGGCATCCGGTGCAGGGCCTGCTCTGGTTTGAGCTGGGGAAACCCCCCAGGGTATGTGGGGCAAGGCGGTGACTGCACAGGATCAGTCACTGTTTGAATTCCTGGTGCTCCAGGACCAAGCTCCATGTTCTCTCTCCTTAGGAGAAGTCATGCCCTTAATCAGCGGGATGCAATGATCCAGCACTCTGCCTCAGCATCAGGTCACAGTGCATCATCAGACCACCTCCATCATCTTTAAAGTGCTTCCAACACTAACCAGCCCCTGATTTTATGGGTTTAGTCCCCAGGGCCAATTTCCGCCTGATGTTCCCGAGGAATTCCGAAAGGCAACTTACAGCACAACACTGTAACCACTCTCTACCGCTCTATGCTGGCTAATAAGCAATTCAATGAGTATTATATTTTTATTTGCACCTGAAAGACCAGAAGTAAAACATGCCGGGCAGGCTATGCATAAATACATGAACTTCCTTCTTTGTCACTAATGAACTACTGCATGTAGTAAAATTAACTGTGATAGATCTGGTTTCATTTTTGAAGCAGGGAAATTTATGCATGTAATTTGTACAAGAGGGAAGCCAAAATTCAAGAGATTCACTTTAAACCAATCTGGCACTTGTTTTATTTATATAGCCCCCTTCAGAAGAATTATCTGTAGGCTCCTTACAATGCAAAAATAACTCCACTTGGCAAACATCCAGGAGGGCGGTCACTGCCGACGATGACCGCAAATTCAGAAAGTGCTCGTATGACAAACGGATTCCTCAAGGATGGCTTTTTCTACCCAAATTTGCTTTATATCCTGAAGTTACAACTCCAGTCACTCCACACAGGTATTTGTTGGGAGCTCGGGCACACGGCTCGTCTGTTGGCCAACCCCAGCTGGTCTGTGGGCTGACGATTCACCTTCCTCACCTAGCTTTTGGGACAATAATATTCCCTCCTATGCTCCAGGCAGAGCTCTCATTTATTTCTGCATTTGAGGAGGAGATGGGAGGGGACAGGAAGCCGGCTGAGCGCTTTTTGCATTCTGCATGCCCTGGTGTAACACAGAGCTGTGTGTCCTGTAACAGAGGAACTGCAGAACAGAAGCTCTCGTGAAGCTTCATAGAAAATAGTCGTACAGCAGCCTCAAAAGCAAAGCCGAGCTCCCAGAAACGCAGCAGAGCCTCAGGAAATGCTGCGCTGACTTGCGCCAGCAAGCCTTGCATGTTTTCATTATTTATAGGGAACTGGAGCTCAGCACAGCAATGTGCACTAGGTGCAATGAACTGTACAAACAAGAGGCAGTTCCAAAAATGTATGCTCTGACAGCACCAAAGGAGCTCAAAAATCAACACAAAAGACATGTGGATGCAGGGCAGCATTTTGAGCTGGAAAGTGCCCAGGAATAGGGTCAGTCTTAAGAACCATTTCAGAAAAGATGGGTCCTTGTGAACTCTGGATTAGAATAAAGGGAAAAGCACAAAGCCAGTAACAGTGAGAAAAAAGGGAGGGAGAGAAGGATAGCGAACCGTGTAGGACTCGGGATGCCGAAGGAGCTACGGATGCACATCAGAAGAGAGCGCTCAATGGTACCTTGATGAACCGGATCACGGAACAGACCGGAACGAGAATCTGAACCTGTGGATTGAAGTCGCACAAGATATTTTAAACAAGGGGGAGCGAACCCCGGCATGGCTGGTAGATGTTTTGCTGTTAATTTTAATTTAGAGAGACCCAACAGTGAAACCGGAGTTTAAAGCTGCGCTATCAAACGGCATTTCAAAATAAGAACAGTAGTGCTGGCATTTTAATTTATGCATCATCATACAGGATTAGTTTCAAATTTTTTTTCCACGTGGCTTTGTCTCCTCTGTGTAGATTTCTGGAGGAACTGCTGGGATTAGGTTCAAGCTGACATTCAGCCTCAGCTGTCATAATCTTCACTACAAGAACATCTGCCTAGCATTAGAATGAGATGGAGGCAAAGATCCTCAACAGCTACAATACAACAAGCCCATTTATTCTGCAAAGACTGATGATAAGGGTTTGTTCCCAAGTATTTTACCACATTCTGGATAAAACCTCGTGCACACCCCAGACAGACTCGATAAACAAAGGCCTCCCGCGTGAAAGCATTTAATTCAGTCCCTTCACTAACCTGGAGGTGCCTCTGCCCCTGAGCGGGATACCCAACTTACGACTGGACCCAAAATCCTCTCAGCGGGGAGCGATATCCTTACGATCATTAATACCTTGACTACAGCATTATCTTTGCTGCCTGAAGACATTAACCTTCTCTTATCTCCACTCTGCATAAAATCCTTTATTAAATGCTGATGTCCCGGTAGTTTCTGTGCTGAGTGCAGAGAGCTCCCGGCCCTCGCTAAGTAAAACACACTCCGGCAATAATGGCGTTCAGAAGGTCAAAGACACAGAATTGAGGCTTCGGCGTATGCTGTGCGTACAGCACCCATGTTTATAACACAAGGCATGTATTTAAAGGAGAAAAGCAGGATCTCTTGAGTAGTTAACGCTCCAGTTCCCTGCTGGTATAGCCGGGTGTACAGATTACCAAAGGCTCCACAGTATTTTCTACCGATCGCATACTATTAAAATATGTGCTCCGGCAGGGAAAAAAAAAATTGGCAATTCTTGGCATTGACCCAAAAGGCATCAAAAGACAGATCCTGAACGGTAGACAGTAAAGACAACGAAGAACAAGGTCCTGCAGAATCCCAAGAGAAGCATTGGAACGTGTTTCCCAGAACAGGTGCAGCTACCCCATCCCCAGCTGGGACCAGGCCAGGTTGTACAGGCCTTGGAGCAAATTGGGACGGTGGAAGGTGTCCCTGCCCAGGGCAGGGAGGGGAACTGGATGGTCTGTAAGCTCACTTCCAAGCCAAACTTTTCTGTGATTCTATGGCTGTATGATCCCTGGAGGGCAATAGTTCCTGCCTTCTGACTGTCGTTGAATTCTAACAGCAACAGGGACACTCTGCTTTTCCCAAAAATCCAAACAATCGCCAGTGAACTGACCAGTACCATCTTCCCTCTCTGAAAAATGCTGTCTCTAAGTTCCTGCTAAGTTTCACCCAAAAAATGGCTATAGCCCATTCTTTGCCCCAGGAAAGTCTGCCAATCCCTCCTCCCTTCTATAGGAGGTGTTAGTCCCAGGATTTTTGAGGGAACGATGCTCAGCGAGCCGGAACAGGAATGCACCACACCAGGGGAAGGGAGAACGTGCTCTGCGCTCTCACCTCTTGAGTTACCAGGTTGCCAAAACATGCATTACTTTGTCAGACAAAATTTAAAAGCAATTCAAGTGATTCAGAATTCTCCTTTCTCTTCCCAAGCGAGGTGGCCGGAACAGGAGAGGAGGTGACACAGCACTGAATAGCTGGCACAGAAAAGCCTGTGCATGCTGAGGGTTCCCATTCTTGAAGGGACAGACTGTGCCTAGTGTAAGCAGAGGGCTTTTCCTGCATTCTACGGTCCTCCCACTGTTTTTTGCAAGTTGCTTTTGGGGTTTTCTTATTGGCTTAAGGCATGTTGCTCAACAGAGCTTTTCCATCCTTTTCTGGGAAGAACAGCCAATTATTTTGGGGGATTTTCATCCAACGACCACTAAAAGAAGAGAAAGCACAGGAATGAAAATTAAGAGGCTCAATCACCTCAGCAGCACTGGCTTTTTTAAATGAATACTGGATAAAAAAGACTCTTGTGGGGATTTTCCCCCCCAAAAGAGCACACAGTTTTGCATATTTACATGTGTGCACTGTGTACCTGTAAGACTTAAGCCAGTAATAGACTCTCCGCTTGCAAAAACATTGCATAAAAAATGTTTAGTGGGCTCAAAAACACTTTGGGAATCACTTTCAGAGGCCTGTAAGCAAGACACAGAAAATAAACTCCTCTACATCCAAAGGGGTTTAAACATTTCTGTTTCTATCTCCTTATTACCTTCCAGAAGACACTTACATCGGGCGTGGAGGGGAAAAATATCCAGAAAAATATATTGCATTGGAGTCAGAAGGATACAACACATCTTTCTGCTCTTAATGAAGTTAATGCAGGATTTATAATTGAGAAAAACTAGAACTTGGTTGATTCTACCCACGTCACCGACACTACCACTGAATAGCCTGTTTATTGTTTTTGAAGTATGTTTTCTCCGGTCACTGAGTGATGCTCCATTAAAATTCGAGGCCATACCAAAAGGAAATTCTGCCAAAAGCTGCCCATTAACAAACAATTAATACACAAGCTTTAAAGTACAAGGTTGCTCATACCGTCCCACAGAAAATATTCTTCGTCTGCTATTTCTCACTCGAGACATTTTCTGACAGAACATTCTAACTCTGCCAGGGATTTCAAAAAGCAGACTGCAACTCTCAAGAAGAATAAAGTCTATACTCACTTGCTCTCAAAACACTTGATTAAACTTGAATCTTAAAGGCCGTTTTCTCACCCAGTTAACAACCGATGCAGTAACAGAAATGACACCGCTAGCTCTGCGGCATCCGCCAGCTATGGGACCAGGGGAACAAGGCCATTCAAATATACATCCTGAATATGTAATTTGTAACGTGAGGATGTGGGGGGAAGAGCAGGGGGAATATCACTTTGGGTTTGCACCATCAGCATTTATAACGTGGTCTCACTATACCCGCCTAGCAATAAAGCCCTGACTAACACGGCAACGCTTCTTCAGATTGATGATTCTCAGCATGGGAGACTGCAGAGATGAAAACAACTTTTACAGAAGTTCTGCTTCACATCTGGCCCCTACGAGGGCAAGGGAGGCTGTAAGAAACAGAAATGGTTTTGCATTTCAGTTCCCAGTCATAATAACTACTTTCAAGGACTGACCATAGCTATTTATTCTTTAACCAGGATAGGCTGAAGGTCTGAACTGGAATCCTCCTCTGCTCGGGGCTTACACCAACACGGTGTCTGTGCCCAAGCTGCTCTGTCCTTACCCCGCAGCTGTGAACCTGCACAGTACGATCCAAGAAATAAGGCTTATGCAGAAAACACCATCAAAAGGGCACAAGCACAACTTCACACTCCTCAGAGGACAAAGGATTGTTGTTGTTTTCTAAGCAAAATATAGCTTACAAAAACCACCAAATCGTGTGTTTTGCCTGGTAAAAAATAGTTTGAGGCCAGCAGCAACTGCTGGCCCATATCTCAAAGTCCAACAGTGCTGGAGCTTCTCCAGCTGGGTCAGTCAGACCTGCCAAGTGTCACTCATTGAAATTGAAGCATATAAGTTTTTGGCTTCTATCAGCAGAACCCAAAAGGCCTCATTGCCTCCATCCTGTGATACCAGAGTTCTTATCAAGCTTAGCCTGAGGATCTGTATCGCGTTAAGGGACACGGAGCTAACAAATGAAGGACTTTTACGACAACTTGAGGTTTTGAGGTGAGCTGCTGCACACAAACTTTTCCCACTGCCCTGCTCACATTGATAGTGACAGAGAACAGCTCCTACAGCACACTAAAAGGTTTTCTCACTCCTCTGTCATTCTCGCTCCCGACAACAACCAGTCACGGGTTTCCTGAGCCGCGTGTCGCACTAAGACCATCGCAATATTCAGTGGTAACCGGTGGACCCACCCTTCGTTCATGCAGAGACTCCCTTCCTCGACCTATTTATAGTTCTATCCTCCGTGGGACCACTTCCATCTTTTAATTGCATACCATTTCACCAGTTTGTTCATCAAGACGAACAAAATCTCGTGGGATAAAATTCAGCGGATCAAACAGTGATTAATTTTAATTGCCTTGAGACATACACAAATTAAATGTATTTATTCTCCTTCTAACCACTATGCCTTGTCTTATAATGAATTGTTTTAAAAGCAGCTTACTCTCACTCCTTTTCTGAATTTTAAGTGTAGTGTTATTAAAGTATCAAGGTGGTTTTAGCCAGCAAGATCTGGTTCTAAAAACATCCTACAAGGATGTGCTACCATTCATTTTTGTATTCACCTCCAGCTTTTCCGAACTCATTTACGTTCGCACGCCGGTTTTGTGCAAGAAAATACAGCTTTAGAACACAATAAACAAGCTGTGATCCTCTAAGAATATATCAATTCCCAGATATTAAAAAAAAAAAAAAAAAAAAAAAAAAAAAAAAAAAAAAATTTTTTAAAAAAAAAAAAAAAAACCCAAATGGGGGGGCCCAAAAGGGGAGGGGAAAAAAAAAAAAGAAAAAAGAGAAAGCTCTTTAAAAACAAAAAATAATCCCAAATGTGGGGGCTCCAAAGTGGAAGTGGAAACAACATGTACCCAAAAACCTCATCATACCCTGGAAACCTCACGGTACCCCAGAAACCTCACCGTAACCTGCTTGTGTGTAACTGTAGCTTACACATAGAGGGAGAGTAATCTCTCACAGCAACATGGTGAGATGCACGCGAGGCCTTCCAAACATAATCACAGAATCGGATTCAGTGATTCAACAGAATTGATTACTTTGGAACAGATCTCCAGGATCATCGAGTCCAGCCCGTGACCAATCCCCACTTTGTCAATAGACCGGAGCACGGAGCCCCAGGTCCAGCGGTTCCCCGGACACCTCCAGGGACGGGGACCTCGCCGCCTCCTTGTGGAGCCCCTTCCAATGTCTGATCACCCTTTCTGTGAAGAGATTCTACCTAATGTGCAACCCGAACATCCCCTGGCACAGCTGGAGACCATTTCCTCATCCTGTCCTTTGTTCCCCGGGAGCAGAGCCTGACCCTCACCTGGCTCCACCCTCCCGTCAGGGAGTTGTAGACAGGGAGGTCCTGCCTGAGCCTGTCTTTTTCCAGGCTAAACAGCCCCACGGCTCTTCGTAGAGCTCGCCCTTTAGACCCTTCACCAGCTGCCCAAACCAGCACCGGAGCAGCACCACAGCATCCACCGGCCCTTCTTTTCCCTCCCCGGAGCCTGCGGACATCCCGGGCTACCGCTTGGGGGTCCAACGGCTGGCAGCATCCACAGACCAACCCAGACACCCTTTGCAGGGTCCAGGGTGGGCACGGTGCCTCCTCCCGCAGCTGCTCCTTCCTCCATGTTCTGCCCGCTCCGCTCCGGTCCGATCCGACCCTCACCGAGCTCCCCCCCGCCTCCCGCAGGGGCCAGGGAGTGTCCCGTGCCAGGCTGAGGTAACAGATGGCCACAATTAAACGCTGCGATTTATGCAGAGCAACCTCTGCGGGGACTCGGCAGTGAGACAGGTGATAACGTTCCCAGCTACATAAAGGGAGGGGAACAAAAGCGTCTTTGTTCCCTTTGCGTACAGTATGACGATGCATTTCACTCGTAGCCCTCTATTTAAACTATGGACAAGCAGTCATTGAATCATCATAGAACAGTTTGTCTTGGAAGGGACCTTAAAGCCCATCTCGTCCCATACCCTGCCTCGGGCAGGGACATCTTCCACTAGACTAGTGTCTATCATACATCATACAGCTGCAGCAACCGTGTCAGTCATTGCCAGGCCTCTAACAGGTGCTGGCTAAAGAGAAAACTACTTCCATGGTATGAAAGCTTTCCTCAGAAGAGTCAAAATCAAGCTTAGAAATGCTGTGCAACCAGGTGCTTTGACTTCCTAAAGAAAGCAAGCATATTTTATAACGTTAGGTATTTTAAAGGCCTGCGTATGGGCCTTACGGTTCTCTTCTACACTTCTCCTTTTAGTATCCTCCAACAAAAAAAAGGGGGGGGGCAAGAATTTAAGTGAACGATCTCATGCATTTTTCACTTAAAACATGTAAAAATGACTGCAAGGCAAGACACCTTGCTCATTTTATTACAAGACAAATCACTACAGAGTCTAGAGGTAGGGTTGTCCCTGTATTTTTAACAGGAACAAGATAAAGATAAAAATCAAAAAGCCATCAAAAATCACATAAAATCAGATAAAACCAAATTATGATAAAACCAAATTATGATATAACATTTAAGAATATAGCATTTATTATTATGCAACACAGAGAATCAACTTATCAATGAGTTATCATGTATTCAAAATAGGGTTGTTCAGAACCAAAGAAATAAGATGTCGTCGGAAGCAATTATAAGAAAATTTAGCGGACATGAAAATATACTTGCATAACGAAATGGAATTAAGCACGTAAAATTCTCTCTCAGCCGATAAAGGTAATGAAATGTCCCTTTGTCTTTTCTCATTTAAATCAGAAGCCACTCCCTTAGCAAATAATAAATAAAACAGAACAGTCGCTTCTTTACGTTCCACAAATAAATGACTCACACAACGTCAAGTCTGCCACCTTTCTACACCGCAGTCATCAACACGGATCGGCTTACAGAGGACAGCCACAGCTCCAGACTCAAACACGAGACGTTCTTCTCCATTCCCGGCTTCCACGATCGCACCGAGGGGAAGCGGATCCAGCTCGCGACAGACACGGCATCCTTTATCGAAAGCCATTTTGCCTCGATCACAGGCAGCCCCGTCCAACACGAGATGATGTCAGTGAAACCTCCCCGTGCTTCCAGGCACCTCCCAGAAAGCGTGTCTGACCTGTGTCCTTTCCTAGGGATTTTACGCATTCGACAAAAACAAACGACAAAAACCCCTGCTCCGTCCTTCTGCCTCACGAGACTTATTTTATCCAGGTTCCAAAACAAATACAGGGATTATCTAAAGATGACGCAACAATGTTTCAAAACCAAAACTACTCAGAGAAACACCTTTCAAAATAGGCATTTTTTTAAAAGCTTCTTCGAGACAACTAGAATTTTACAGAATCTCAGACTGGTTTGTTTTGGAAGGGACCTTGAAGTTCATCCAATTCCACCCCCTGCCATGGACAGGGACATCTTCGATTATGCCAGGTTGCTCCAAATTCCATCCAGCCTGGCCTCGGACATTTCCAGGGGTGGGGCAGCCACAGCTTCTCTGGGCAACCAGCTCCATCTAATCCTACTATCTGTTTAAAGCAATTTCTTTCCCAATACTTAGTAAACAGGATTTCTTCTTAGGGAAAGAAAAAAAGTAAAGAAGGTTTTCCAGCCACGAACAATATGGAAGCGTAGCAACCCGCTTCATGGTAAACCGGTTCCAAAAGCAGAGGGCAGCCTTCAATTTTTAATCTAGTTTACTGAGTCCGACTTTGCACAAAAGGTCAGTGCATTTCAAACACTGAATTCGTCAATATATTTCAAGGGCCTTCAAAGAAGTCGAACTATTTCCGGCTTTTTTTTTTTTTTAAGAGGAAAGCCCACGTCGTTTTGGATTTAAACATTTAAACCGTGCCCTGCGGCGGCATCGCACGGTCGTACTGGTGACGCTGCCACTCAGCCACACACGAGATCTCTATAAAAACCCACAAAACCCGCACACTGCAACAAACCACAAACAACTGCTAGAGAAGCCAAATTTTCCGCGCTAAGGCTCGGGAAAGGGCAGCGAAGGAGGATCGCTCCGTAAAGCCCGGCGCGGGGCTTTCCGCCCTCCCTTCCCGGCAACTCTCTGACCTCCAGAGCGGGCATGCACTTCCCGTTCCTGTGTCACCTCGACCCCTCCGCTGCCGGTGGGCTCACGGCACGGCCGAGCTGCGGGGCTCCCGCCGCCGGGCCGGCACACTCC
>VZTX01000646.1:0-27556 GCA_013400915.1 Pardalotus punctatus
GATCCCGATCCTGATCCCGGTGCCGATCCCGGTCCCGTGCCGGTCCTGATTCCTGATCCCAGCCCCGCTCCTATCCCGGCCCCATCCCGGTCCCGCCCGTCCCAGTGGCCGCCATGGCGGAGCAGGAGAGTTTGGAGTTCGGCAAAGCCGACTTCGTGCTGATGGACGCCGTCACCATGCCCGAGTTCATGGCCAACCTCCGGCTGCGGTGAGTGCCCTGGGGCTCGGCGGGTCTTCCCCTCACACACAGCCCGGCTGGGACGGGGGCTGAGGGAGCCCAAGCCCTCCCTGAGCCTCCCCCGCCTGCTGCCCTTCCCTGACTGAGCAAACCCGCACAAAAGTGTGGATTTTTCTATGAAATGAAAGAGCCGGGTGAGGGTGAGGGTGCCCGGGGTGCACCAAGCCCTGGGAGCCGCAGGGACTCTGTCCCCCCTCTGGAAAACCTCCCTCATCCCGGACTCACCTGCCTCAGTGCCCACCTCCCTCATGGAACCGTGGAACGGTTTAGGGGCAAAGGGACCTTAAGGACTTTACTTTTAAACAGTATATTGTTAATCTTACTTTGTATAACAGAAACACGCGGTGGTTTGGGTTGGAAGGGACCTTAAAGCCCCTCCAGTCCCATCTCTGCCGTGGACAGGGACACCTCCCACTGTCCCCGGTTGCTCCAAGGCTCATCCAGCCTGGTCTCGGACGCTTCCAGGGATGGGGCAGCCACAGCTGCTCTGGATGATCTGTCCCACTCCCCTCTCCCAGGTTTCTCGCCTAAGCTGGCATTCTGCAAAGTTGCTTTGGAAAAAAAAAAGGAGCAATAAAAGTCACCAAGTCCAAGGTTGCTCCATCCCACGGGGGCATTGCAGCTGCTGGCTGGTGTGGACTTGCTGTGTTAACATTTTGTGATCTTTATGGTTTTATATCCCTTGTAGATGTGGTGGGTGCTGGGAAGATCCGTGTTTTCCTGCCTGTTCCTTCTCAAGTCCAACTAAATCCTGGGCAGCACTGATAGAGAGGACAGCCGGGGGACCCTAAGTCTGCGGCTGCTTTTCACTTTCCGTTATAAAACATTCATGGGAGCTCCTCCTGATAAACTCTTATGCCCCTGCTTGTGCGAGGATTTGATAATTGCCAAGGGGAAGCCTTTGGGATAAAGATGTGACTTGTTGGCTGTGTCGCACTCCCGTTGTGCTCAGGCTTTCCTGCCTGCTCCTCTCCTGTCACTTGTGTTCTGGAGAGGGTTGGAATCAGTCACTTGTCAGGCCCCTGGGGTTGCTGGATGCACCTGAGAGTGGCTCTGGCAATGGATGGGAGGTGGGCTAAGCTCCCCTCAGCAGGCTTAAAACTATTGAGGAAGGAGAAAATTAAGATTTTTCAGACAATGATGCCTCCTCTGGATGAAATATGTAGATTTTGAGATCTGTCTGCTTCAGCCACTGAGTGCTCAGGAATTTTTGTGCTGCAGAGCTACAGCCAGAGTGTAGCTGTGTCCTGAGGTGCTGCAGGGTCAGGGCTCAGATCCTGTGGAGTGTAATAATCAGCGTACTTTATGCCTTTTTTCTTTTATATTTTGGATTTCTGTTTGGGCAGAGAGGGCATTTGTGTTTGAATATAAGAAAATCATTAATGAGAACAGCTGAGCTTTGAACATGATGTCAGATTTAAATGAATTTTGCAGTGCCTCTAAAAGTATAAATTTGTTTCTCATTTGTACACTCCGTGACATTGTAATTGTATTAGAAAGGGCTTGCATGCAGTATCTTTGCAATTAGAAGGAAACTTGTGTGTCACAGTTTGTTCTTGGGGTTTTACCTTTGGTTAATGTGTACTTAAATCTAAATGAAGTATTGGAAATGGATTTATAGATACCTTAAAAATCAACATAACATGTTGGCTGCCTTTAGGAATCAATTGAGAGGTGCCTTGCAGGAACAGACTTTGCTAACTTTGTATGAAAGGATGAGAAGAACGAGCCAGCAGTCCTGGATCCTTACGATAAACGTGTCACTTTGTTTGTGTTTTTCTCTGTGCTGTTGCTGATGGTGCCTGACGGTGTTGTCAGGACATCCCTGCTGTGTCTGACACACCTCAGAGGCCCCGTTTAACTGCAGTGCTGTGGTCGTTGCCACTCAAACCTACCCAAACCCATGTTATCCTCTGACAACAATTCAGATTTGGGTTCTTCTCACCTGGCCCTGAGCTCTGCCTGAGCTTTGAGGTCTCGTGGTGTCTGTGGTGTGGGCAGAACAAGCTTTTGTCAAAAGCTAATTGGTACTGTTAATTTTTCTAACCTTCGTGCTGTCATCCTCTGCCTCCAGACCTGTCTTTGCTGGGACATTGGGCAAGCTGCTGTGAATTTACCCAAAATGTGGCCTTTCGGTAAAGTTGCTGAGCTCTGCCGAGTGTTGGGCGCTGAGTGGTGGCCTGGAGCTGCCGACCTGGCCCCGCTGCTGGTGTTTTACAGCACTCAGGCAACACTTGCTGCTCACATTTTACTGCTTTGGAGAGAGCAATTAACTCTGGGTGCTGACATGTGGGCAGCTGTGTCAGACCCAGCTCCCGATCTGCTCGAGGGTTGCTTGTGTCCCTTGTGGGGATGGCAGAGTCCCCTCTGCGCTGCTCACGTGCTGAGCGGAGGGAAGGGGTTGCTGCCTCTCCATCCTGCGGTGGGTTTGTTCAGTTTACACTTGGATGGGCTCCGCCCTATTCCATAAATCCAGCTTTCTGCCAGAGCTATTTTTGTTCGGGGTCACTGGCTGACCCAAGACGGGCTGTGCTGGATTTAGTTCCCAAGTGAGCCCAGATGTGGGTGGAATTGAAATCATACCAGTTTCGGTGCATGCAAGGATATTTCCCCAAGGATGTCTCTAGTGGGAAAGAGAGATTTGGTGAAGCTGCACTTTTCATTAGTGTAGTATTTGAATTTAGTGGTGTTGACATGGGCTGGATGAGTGTGCCTGGGTAGGTGGGTGGATGCAATGTGAATTTACTACCTCATCTCCCAGCCGCTGTGCTCATGCCCAGTTATTTGTAGGTCTGAGTGGTGATTCAGCAGGGATATCACAGTGTCAGTACTTTTTCATGGCTGTGTCTTACAGCTACTCAATGAACTGTTTCACTGGACATGCAGCAGTCACTGCTTGTTACGTTTTACTGTAAATAAAAGTCATCCTGTCCTTGAATTCCTTAGTCCTGAGCACGCTTCAGCCCAGTGTCTGGTTGTGATTCTTAGTCATCAGAATAATTTTAAAAAAAGAAAAGCAGGACTATGGGAACAGTCTGTGTGGACTCGGTAGCTTTGTTTCTTTATGGAACCCTTCAAAACTGTAACAGACAATTGTTCCTGGAACGCTCATAAATTGGAATTATTAAAATAGCCTTATTTGAGTGGTTTGTATGACAGCATCATTCCTTCAGAGAGTGCCTGCTCATATCTGCACTGCTGCAGCAGTAATTGGTAATTCCAATCACAGGACATCAGATTAATTGAAGGACTCCTTAAAACAGGGAATCTTTTTGTGTCCAGCATCTCTCCAGTCCTGTCGCTGGCAGGCACGTATTTATCTGTACTCAAGTGTTACCTGGCTGTAAGTGAAGGGAGAATGCTCTGCTCTTGGTAAAACACTTTATTTTCACTTGTTTTGACTTGACATGACCATGACTATTCCAGGGCAGGTGGAGTGAGATGGTGCTTGTGGAAAGGAAGTGTTGGTCTGGCCAGAGCTGCTCAGTTTTTGCTGAAATTGTGGTGTAGATGGAACTACTGAGTAAGAGAAGCAGGAAACTGCATCACCGCATTTTCTTCATGCCATAGTGAAAATTTCAAGTGGTAAAAGTTACCATTTTTAGTTTACTTTCTCATAAGGAAGAAGCAAGAAGGTTATTTTTCTCAAATATGAAATATTCTGGTTTATCAGATGATTCCTTGCACTACACTGCAAAGACCACTCACTGTTCTGTACAACTTGCATTTGTCTTGACAAACAAATCAAACTTCAGAGTGTTAAAAATGGGGTCTGTGGAATGCAAAGAGGGAGTTTTTGAATGATCTGTTGTGCAGCCTTAGGGATGACTTTGGGAGTCACTTCAGAGCAGTTACTCCTCACAGGGCCTCAGGTGTGTTCGGGACAGTCAGGTGTGATTGGGATCATGTGGGGGCCCCACTGTGGGCAAACCCAGCACCCCTGAATCTCTGGGAGGGCTGGGAGTGGGAAACCCCATGGAAATGCAGGGAAAAAGCTGACAATGACACGGTGCAGCATCAGGGCAGTTTGGGGTAGTCTGATGTGAGCTGTGTGCTCGTGGTGTTTGTGTTCCCACATCTGCTTCGTGAGCAGGTGCCACCTGACTCATCCTCTCCTGATTTCTAGTGAGCTGCTCGTTTTTCATAAGCATTGTGCAAATCCCCCTGGGAACACAATAGATCTGTGTCACCATTATTAAAGAATTCAAGGATGTGTGAAAGGAAGACAGTGAGAGGACTTGGTGATGTGTAATGATTGTAAAATGAATTTGGGGTTGTTTTCCTCTTCTTTTAACTACTTCTAGCATGAAAACCTGGGGGAGGCTGTATTTGCTGCTCAGAGAGTTCCTGGTCATCCCAGCCCACCTGGGCTTGAGGATGTGGTGCCAAGAACTATGGCTAATAGTCCTTGCAGTTATCTCTCTGTATATGTGGTGACTTCTGGCCTCCTAAAGCAGCATTTCATAAAAACACAGTTCGACATTCATATAAAAACACACAAAAGTGGTTTTTCTACTGTTTCTCAATTATCTCACAAACCCCAGCGTTTTTCAGATTAAGGCAACAGCTCTAGATCTGTATTTATTGCAGGTGTATTTGAAACATACATAATATTTGCTATGATTATTAATATTTTTGGCATCAAGAATCTACACTGAAAATCTGGTTCTCCTGAGAACGCGCTGTAAGCGTTTGGTGCTGGGGGAAGTGTTTGCTGTGAGGGCAGGGCTCAGGCGTGGGCTGCAGTCCTAGAAAAAGGTTGGAGCAAACTGAAATGGGGAATTGGGCTTTACGTGCTGCAGAGGGATATCTCAAAAGGATTTTCTTGAGGTAGCTGTGTGGAGGTTGTACCTTTTGGGCCTCTCTCAAATAAAACAGGGTTTTTTTCTGGATGATGTGGCGAGTTGAGGCCATGCTTTAGAATCATAAAATCACAGGATAGTTTGGGTTGGAAGGGACCCTACAGTTCATCCAGTTCTACCCCATGTCCCTTCCACTGGAACAGGTTGTTCCAAGCCCCATCCAGCCTGGCCTTGGACACTTCCAGGGAAGAGCTTCTAAGTTCTGAAAGGCTGAACTCCGGTTCTGCCATTTAGTGCACCTAGAGCTGCAGACTGGCTTGTTTTCCTTTCCTTTTCCAGGTCTGGAAAAACAAGCACAAGTTCTGGGGGTGAGCAAACTCTTTAATTTGTCCCCATTTTCAGGGAATTGGTGTCCCTATAATCCATTAGGCACAATTCTTAGCAGGGATGTGGGTGCCACTTGATTATTGCTCTGTACCACACCCTTTCTGCTCTTTCCTTGATGGACCTCAGTTGCAGTTTTGGAATGAAGAATGCTGTCTGTTTTACATTGATAGTTTCGCACTGACTTCCTTATCTTTTGTGCACCATCTTAAACATTTGTATTTGGGGTTGAAGTTGTGGAAGAGGCTTGGCTTCCCATGAGGTAATAAACTGTATTTAATCCCAGCAGAGGAAATATTATGTGAATGCTTGGTTTCATTTGTGCTTTTGCAAATGAAATATTCATGCTGCATAAACAAGCTTTTCATGCCTTTAAGCCATTTTAATTTCCTCTTTCTAAATAGTTATGAATATTTGAATTGTTCATGTGGTGTTGGATTAAAGAGCTGCTGGGAAGAGGCTGGTTTCTCCCTGGAGAGGGGCACCTGCCTCTGGGAGCTCCAGGACACTCCTTGCACTGCTCACTCGAGTCTCATCAGCCCTTCTTGGCTTCCTCAGAGTTGCTCAGCCTGCAGAGAGCTGTCTCGTGTCACAGTTCGGAATGAATGGAATGAAAATTCCCCTTAGTCCATCAAAATGTGACTTATGAGCTTGGCCAGGGGCCAGGCTGATGTTCAGAGATGGAAAAGGCCATTGATCTCACTTAAAGAGCAAATCCCAACTGGGTGAACAGCAAAGGGAGGATCCAGGCCAGCTTCCTGCGCCACAGGGACTGGTCAGCCCATGGATGCTGGAGCTGCTGCAGGTGTGCTCTGGGATTCCTGACTGGAATTCCCGGGAACCAGGCTTGGAATGAGATGGTGGCTGGCCTGGAGTTCGTTTTGCCTCCATATGTGCTGAGTTTATGTGGTTTCACTGGACCTTCCTTAGCACATCTGCCCTCCCTGCCTGATGAAAGCCTCCTTAGAGGGAAGTTTTACAGGACTCTTTTAATAGCAGCTGGGTGGGGGAGCGTTTAATAATTTTAGCACCTGGGTGTTGAATAATATACGAGGTCAGATTTATGAATGAGATCAGTCTTTCAGGGTGCCTCGTACTTCTAAACTCTGAGGCTGCTGATCCTGCAGATCCTCCCAGCTGCCTCTGGTCCTTGTCAGAGCACAGGTAACAACACTTCATTGTAGGCAGGTAGCAGCAAGCTGGGGAGGGACATCTGTCGCACATGGCATCAGGTGGGAGACAAAAACCTGACAGAATATTGGTTCTGTAACCAGAACTATTGGGAATTAGCTCAAAATGCTCTTTCTTGCATTTTTAAAAGTATTTTTTCCGTGCTGTTGACAGAAAGTATATCTACAAAAAGTCAGCTGGTAATTTAGGAATTCCTCAGCAGCCTTTTGGCTTTCATCCTGACTCTGCAATTATTTAATAGATTCTGATGAAGTGATGTGGTTCTGAAGCTCCTCAGAGTTGCAGTGCATCTGTTTGGGATGCTGTCAAGTAGAATCCTGCTCTGTGTTTTGACTACCAAATGTTTGAGGTGGCTTGTGTAACCTGCACCATCTTAACTGAAGTCATTTCTCATCACCTGCTGAGTTTCACTGGCTAAAGGTTGACTCTAAGATCTACTAACGTCTTAGAGTAAATATTAGCTAATACTTTCAATGAGTCTCGTGGCCTTCTTTAGTCAAGAGTTCTTGCACTGATTGCTGTTCAAAAATCTGCCTCTTCAGGTGGCTTTACTGACCTAACACTCACCAAGCCCTTGCATTTCTTTGACTGCATTTCTTCTGGACTGAGCAGGCTTCACCACCTGAACTTAGTGATATTTACTCAAAGTCCTTTAAAGATGCAGATCTCACGAGGTATTTGGGGTTACATCATCTCTCTCTGCATCCCTGGGTCATGACTGCATCTTTGTATGGAATGAAGGAATTCTGTGAAGGAGGAGAAGGTGACAGATGCCTGCACACAGTTTTGCCTGTAAATGTGAAATAAGGGAGTGGAGTGTCCCTCTGTGGCAAATGCTCATTTCCTGTTCTCTGAAGCAGAAATACAATTTGTAAAGAAGATTTCTGTTCCTTTAAGGACTTTTTTGCTTTGATGTGGTGAGATCTCAGGTCCCACTGCTGCTGTCACTTGCTGATGTTTCTGTCTCTGTTAGACTAAGAGGAGAAGTTCGTGGTTGTGCTTTCAGATGGTGAAAGAACAGTCTGGGTGTGAGGTACTTCTGTCTTTGGGAGTGAAAAGGGGGCATTAGATAGACCTACCTTGTTTGAAAGTACCTTTTTCTCTTCAAATCTAGGCCATTAAACTGTTCCTGAGATACCCTCTGTCTTTGGCTAGGAATGAGGTTTTTCTGGTCCCCGAGTTGTTCTCTGTGGCAGCAATACCTGGAGTGCTTCCTTAGGGTGGTGGTTTAGATGGACAACAGATACTGTCCTGTCAGGGCCCAGCTGAGGTAGGAGGAGGGAGATTCCTTGGAAAGACCTTTTAAATAAAATAGTTGTTAATGATAAGCCAGAGGACCCAAAGCTGTCATCACTGATGGTCTTGCAGTGCTCAGGTTGTCAGGCTCAGCAGCAGAACTGTGACTGGGGCATAGCAACTTGCTAGAACTCTTGGTGGTGGTGGTGGTATTTTCCATTCTGCCCCCACTAATTTCTTACCATTTTTCCATACACACTTTTAAGTTTTCTCCTGGAGCAGTGCAGAATATTTGTGCCTCATTTCTGTCCTGCTCCACTGAAGCATTTTGCAGCTCACATTTTCTGTCTGCTGGGATGCTGCTCACCTTCCTTTCTGGGTTTAGAAGTTGGCAGTGACTTGCCCTGCGGCTGCCATTTGCCCAGGGTGACCGGCCAGTCTTGAGCTGTGTGACACTTCAGAGAACAGTTTGTGTGTGACTGTTGGGTTGCTCTGATCCAGAGCCTTATTTCCAGAAAAATGTACCACTGGGTGAAAATACGGCATTAAACCAGTTCTGTGTCCCTGGGCAGCCACTCACCTGCCACAGTGTCATTTCTCATCCTTGGATGTTTCTTGCCCTCCTCAGGGGTCTCAGCCATGGACTCCCACCATTGACTCCCTCCAAGAAGCCTTGTCCCACCTGACCTTCCTTTCTCCTCTTGCTGACTTTCCATATTTCTGTAACTGCAGTACCCTCCTGATCATCCTTGGTGACTGTCTCTCCTCTTTCAATACCTCCTGGGTGCAGCTGGACACCTCTGCCCAGCTTTCCCCCTTGCTGTGATTGTGCCTTCAGCTCTCCCAGTGTCCTCTCTGATCCTGAGCTGATCTTTCCAGCCTTGCCCAGTCTGTCAGCTGGAATTCCCTGGGGCTGGAGTGAGTGAGCTCCCCTGGACAGCAGTTCACTTGTTGCACCTGTGCTGTCAGACTTGGTCCCTTCTAGGCCTTGGCATCCCAAGCCAGGTGTTGTTATTCCCCTGTGGTGTGTCAGGCCCAAGCCTGAACCATAGGCAGAGCCCAGTCTTACCCAGACCCACCTCGCCCTGATTTTTGCGCTCATTCCTTCTCTTGTGCCTTGACAAAGCCCGTTTCCCACTGAGCTTGTTCAGAGCTATCTACAGAGATTGCTTTTGCTCTCAGTTTTATCTCCTTCACCCATCTCCTTGCCTCCCGCCTGCTCCACCTCAGACACACAGCTTATCTCCTCCCAGTGTTTATCAGTTTCTGCTGCAGCACTGATCTGTCCCATGTCCATCAGAGAACTTTCAGACCAGCATTCCTGTGCTTTTCCCTCAGTTGCTCCTTTTGGCACGCAAGAAACACCATACAACTTTTAGCAGAGACTGCCTCTTCCTTCCATGTGTAATTTAGGGAGCCCACACAAAGTGTGCCATGGTAGGAGGTTTGGAGTGCTGCAGTCACTGATTATCGTGTTCATCTGCTCCTGTCGTTTCCTGGCTCCACGCTGGATCCCAGCCCGTTGCAGTTCATGTTCTCTTGGTTCTGGACAGAGCCTGCCCCGATGTTTTCCTGCCTGAGGTTGTTCAGGTAGAAAATTAACTGATTAGAGGATCTTGATATGTTTCTCTTTAAGGTTGATGTAACTTAATTTGGGAAGCCTGAAGGCTCATTACATCTTCCTGGGAAATGGAAACTGGAGATTGGTAGCAGGACTCCGCAGAATGTGGGTGTGAAGTGCTGGATGTGCTGGTTGGGGTGGTGGGTTTAACTCCATCTCCAAACACAATGTTTAGGTTGGTGGTTTTGCCCTTGCCCCTGCATCTTTATTCACATCAAACCAACTCAAGCTGTGTTTCACTGGAAGTTCTGACAGCCTTGTAATAAATCTCTTTGTTCTGGGGCCCTGACAAGAAGGTTTTCAGTCCTGTTCTGATGGAGAGCAGGTGTGCATGGCTGCTTCTCAAATGAATTGTGCTTTGAGCTGAAATTTTCAGAAAACGTTCCCTTTCAATATCTGCCTCCCATTACAGCATCAGTGCCTTCATCATTGCCCTGGGGTTTATTTATGTGCCCAGGACAAACACCCAGCAGGGAGACTAAGGGGAACTCCAGCAATTACTGCATGGTCCTGCCCAGGGAGCCCAACAGCTGGGAAGCAATGAGAACCCATATTTTAACAGCTACTGGATGGCAGCAAAGGCTGTCTCACCATGAATAGCAAAGAAAAACAAACTGAAACAAAAAATCCCTTTTCCCACTGTAGGAACAGCATGGCTTTATTTGGGGAGAGCTCCTCCATGGCATTTGGAGGGGTAAAAACCACGATGGCTGTGAAAGCCTTCACACCACGGCCATCAAGGGCACAATGAAGCTTTCATTCTGCACATCACTGAGATGTTTACACTATAATTTTTACTGTTACTCAGATTGCTGAACTGCAACTAAATAGGTTATTTTGTTTACAAGAATGAATGATAAAGTAAATTTCACCTTCAAAGAAAAACTCCAGCTATGGTTCTTTGAAGGCCTCCCCTCCCCTGCACTGTTTATAAAGCAACTGGATATGGAGTTTATAAACTTCCGAGGCTGGAAATGGTGCCTTGCACTCCTTCTCAATACCAGCTTCTTTGTGTGTTGTGGCTTCTTGATCCCAGGTGTAAGGACTGGGGGAACAAATGAAAACAAACTCAGAGAGCTGTAAATACAATTTAGGCCCCCAGAAAAATCCCCAAACACCAGATCTGGAGCACCAGAGTCTTCAAGTGAACTTGCTTAGAAAAATTGTTGCCCCTGCACCCTGTAGAGAATGTCCTCTCTTGTTTGCTTCTCAAACTCTCAGAAGGACACTGTGCTGCTTTTCCCTGTGCTTGCAGGGACAGAAGAAGCCCCATATTCTTTTAAAGCTGGATGTAAACACCTCCTTGGAACAGTAGCTGTTAAACTTTGTTGAAAAGTGCTTAGCAATGACTAAAAAATGTTATTTCCGAAAGGATCTCTGTAGCACTGAGGGGTTTTTTCTGCAAATGAAAGTCCAAATTTACCACAAAAATGTCCCTGTAACCTCTTATAATTCAAAACATATTCCTTGCTTTTCAAAAGCACAGGCAAATTACCAGGGAGCCTTTCTAAAATAAGCCCGAGGTTGGATGTTTGACTTTGCGGACTGTGCTGCTTGATAATCAGCGTTTCCTTTTTTGGGTTTCCCTGTGTCGCAGTAAGAAAGGAACTTTTCTTTGTGTGGTTTCTGACCTGTTCCAGGTGAGGAGAACACCAACAACTCCTGTGCTGCAGCACTGGGATAGAAACAGTGCTTATTTTCCTGATAAATGTAGCATTTGTGTCTCCGGTAAAACAAACAATGGAAGTCTTGCCTTTGTTCTTGGGTTTTGGGCCGTGCTGCATCCTGGCTTTCAAGGATGCAGACATTCCTGAGCTAGACATCTCCAGTGTCTGGCAGCTGGTTCTCTGACTCCGTGTTAGTTACGGAACTTAAACCCCTTTGAGGAAACACCAGGGAAAAACAGATCCATGTGAAGTGTAAAGCTTTTAAACCTGGTATGAAACCCTAAGAGTGGGACTTGGTAGGAAACTGAAGGAAAGCTGAACAGTTTTGAAGTTATTGGGAATATCTGGGTTCATTTTTCCAATCAGTTGACAGAAAACATGTTTTCCATTAAGGACTTACATTTTTGGAGACTTCAAGTGGGGGGGCTGCTTATTGTCAAAATGAGTCTTGTTTTTCACCAAACATCTTGGCTGCCTGCTTTGATTTTCGGTGCTGTCCCTGCAGGCAGTGGTGGGGAGCAGATGTCAGGCTGGCACCTGGAATGCTGAAGTCGTGGGTGCTGTGGGGTTTGGGTGCTGAGTGCTCCTGCCCTGAGGAGCAGTGCCAGGCTCCAGCTGGCTGGCAGGAGTGGGAAAGCCAGGAAGGAGTGACTGGGGACACCCATCTCCGATCAGATGCCACATGTAGCATTCCCTGCCATGCAGGAAATGAGACAGCAACAAGAATCTCAAACTTTCATATACCTAAAGAATGGCTGATTGTTTCTGTCCTGCTTTTCTGCTGTGTTTCTTGCCTGCTCTCCTGGAGGAGCGAGGTGGCACCTGCTGCTTGTTGGATGAGCCACTGGAGCAGGAGCATCTTCACTGTTCCCAGGGCTGCTCAGAGGGGATGGTGTGGGTTTGGGGCTCTGCTCTCACACCACAGGCTGTGATTAACTTCAGGCCCAGCCCAGATGTGTTGCTACTGAATTTAGGGAGAAAGCTCGTGTCAGTCGTGGTCTTCTGCCAGGAGTTTTGTCCATGATTGATTGGTAACTGGCTGCTCAGCTGCTTTGCTGAAAGGCTGTTTATTAAAGTTAGTGAGCAGACCCTGTGCAGAGGGACAGATCACTTGTTCTAGTGTACAAACAAAAGTGTGTTGTGTTGCAAACTTTGTAGCTGAATCATGGAAACTGTAGAATTCGGTCAAAATATTTCAAAACGTTGAACTCCATCTGATACATTTTAACCTTCTGCCTTTCCTGTTGTGTCCTTGTACCTAGAAAAAAATAACAGAAGTTAAATACAGTGAACTTGGTGAATTTTGAAGACATTCTGTAGCACCTTGACCAAATGAGAGGAGTAATTTGCTATGGTCACATTTATTAATGCGCACTTAAACCCCTGTAAATCACAGGAGGGACGGATGAGCAGGTTCTTACAGAAACACTGCCTTGGTCAGTGTCAGGTTTATGTTGTATGGGGGATGTGGGAAGCTCAAACATTTAAGTAGCCAGCATCAGTATTGTGTTTTGGGCTTTTTTATCGAGACACTTTTACTGCCTTTTTGAAGGCTCCTCTTTGCCTGTACCTGGTTATGTGACATAAATCTTGTGCTGGCAGTCATTCCCGCTCCACTTTCCCATCCTTTGTGCAGTGCCACAGGATGTTTCACCTCAGGTGCCAAATTCTCTCATGTCTTGGTGAGCAGGGTAAGCCCCATAACCAATCTGGGAAAATCTCAGGGGAAAATATCCCCCCCTCCTACCTTTCATATGTAGATGTGCTGGCTTGCCTTGTTTAAGACAAACGAGCAGCCTCTGTTTATCCTAATGAGGTACTTGATGTGGAAGCTGATAGCACTAATGGCTAAATCCCAAATAATTTGCTGTGTAGGAAAATTGCCCAGTTGTGCCCATCCATCTGGTCATCCCTGGGTGTCACATGGAGAGTGGGAGCCTTTGATTCATTCCCTGAGTAATGGAGTGCAATGGATATTCTGCAAACTAAAAGTTTCTGTCACTGAAGACAGTAATTTCTTTGTGTTTTGACCTGGGTTTTGATACTCTTTGTACTCTCCAGTGCTATAAGTGCCAAATAGTCCCCTTTTTTTTTTCATCATGGGGAAAAAGTAATGTGAAAACACATCCTATCCCATGTCAGCTACAAACTATCCATTTATCCATGAGGGCAGGGGAGGGAGCAGTGTGAGAGAGCAGCACTGACAAGCTCAAGCATTCCCTGGTTTTGTGTTCTGCTCTCTGATGTTTAAGCCTTAGAGATACTCTGTGGTTGTTTCAAACTTCACAGTGATGAAAGCTGAAAACCTCTTAATTGTGAGGATGATTGTATTCTTTTTTCTCTAAGAGGGTGTATTTTAGGAAAAAACAATAGTTATCATCATACACATGGAATAAACCACAAGTGGTGAAATTTATTTCTCAGATTAGTTTTTCCCTCCCTGCCCATTGCTACTGCCACTGGCAGCATCCCCTTGGGTTGTCTGGGATTAACTTGTCCTGCCATGGAGTTTTCACACTAAGGATTTTGACTTTGAAATTGCATCTTTCACTCAGAGTGCAGAAGTGGAGTCATTTTCAGTCTCATAGAAATCAGAGAGCACATAGAAGGTCTCAATGGAAACTTTCTCTTCTGAGCTTTTTTATCATAGAATGTTGAGGTGTTGGAAGGGACCTTAGAGATGATCTGGTCCCATGATGGACAGGGACACCTCCCACTCTCCCAGGTTGTTCAAGGCCTCATCCAGCCTGGCCTTGAACACTTCCAGAGCTGGGGCATCCACAGCCTCCATGGACAGCCTATTCCAGTGTCTCACCACCCTCACAGTAAGACATTTCTTCCTAATATCTAACCTAAATTTCCCTTCTTTCAGTTTGTACCCATTCCCCCTTGTCCTGTCACTGCAGCTCCTGACAAAGAGTCCCTCCCCAGCTTCCCTGTAGCCCCTTCAGACACTGGAAGGTGCTGTGAGGTCTCCACACAACCCTCTCTACTCCAGGCCGTGTTAATTCATGTTCATGTTTCCTCCCAGCATGGTTATCTTGGTGTCAGCCTTAAAGGGCTGAAGGGCCCTGCTCTCCCCCAGCACCTGCCCCTCTGGGAGCCACAGAAGGCTGGCAGCTTTAGTGCAGCACATGTCCTTGTTTTGCTGTTCCATCCTATAATTATGCACAGGATTAATCACTTTCTGGTGCTTCTGGATGCCACTGCAGTGTTTGTCACTCATTTGCTTCAGGGGTTTCACATCTGCAGAGTGTAACTGGCCACTCTTCATGTGCCTTGGATTTTTATTGTTAGATTTGCCTTGAATTGCATCATAGAGAAGTTGAAATAGCAATAATAAACCACTTCCTATTAAGTGGATACCATCTCTTGTCTCGCTGTGACTTGCTTTCTTCTCAAGTGTTTTGTGGGATGATGAAAACTCATTTGTTAGATCATACTTGGGAAGATACTTTAGGAGATTTGTTCCTCTAATTCCAAATACAACCACCCTGTGATCTTAATCAACATTGGCTTTGGAATTGTTCAGCTGGAAATTAATTCCCTGGAAAATTTGGCCGACAACAGTGGCAACGTGAAGGTGGCTTTTTTTTTGGTTATGGACTTAGTTCCTTCTTTTCTGTGTACAGATGTGACTGTGGTAGGGGAGCACTTGGGGATTTCCTCCAAAGATGACTCAATGTTTGCCAGATCCACCTATAGCAAAAATAGGCCGGGCCTATTCTGTGTATTATTTAGGCTACTGAATATGTTACCCAGTAGTCAGTAAACTTTCCCTGGGAGGCTGTATGGGTTGGTTTTTCTTCCCCCATTTGCCCACCATAGACCAACAAAACCCCGGGTGAGGCTGGAGGGTGTCTCCACTCAGGGTTTCACTGCTCCCCTGCCCTCTCATCTGCCTTGATTTTGTAACTGGGAGTGGAAATTGCCCAAGGTCACCTTTGAGAAAGCAATGCTGTTATTGCTGCCAGTCCTCTGCCTCTTGGCTGGTTTCTGTAGACCTCGGACTCTGCTTGGAGCAGCCTGTGGGAGTCCTGGTGGTTAATTAGCATTAATTTCCTAGATAGTGCCGAGTTATCTCCATTTCAGTGAGAGTTTCGCTTTGCAAAACTTCAGCTGCAGCAAGGAGCTGGTTGTGGGTGGTGAACTGGTGGGAGTTGCATTTGTCATGGGCCGTGAAGCTGATGGGATGGGCCTGAGAGAACTGGGGGAAACACTCTGGATGTGGAATCTGTGCTGTGTGGATTCCCCAGAGAGCAAGAACGGCTCTGATGAGGGACAGAAAGCAGTGCCCCAGCTGCGAGCTACCCTTGCCATCTCCTCTGGGAGCAGCATCTCCTGAAGCACGCAGTGGGGAGGGCAGAGTTCCCGGAGATCCTGCCTTATCAAAGCAGGATCTTTCCGGAGAAACTTCATCCCTGGCAGCAGCACCTGCAGTTGGGCTGGAGTGGCAGCTCTCAAGTACTGCTGTGATGACTTGAACACACAACTGGAATGGAAGTTGAAAAGATTTGTAGCTGCTTTTTTTCTTGTTTGTTTGTTTTTGTCTCCTGAAGATGCTCTTTTCCATTGTTTTCCATTCTCCAGAATTTTGTTGCTGACATCTTTGTCTGGCTTCTGGTCCTTTTTAAACAGTTTGTTTGGAGCCAGGAGCAGTTGCTTTGCTGTGTTTGTATCACAGGTGTTTAAGGAATTCCTTTTGAAATTGATAAAAGTTTAAATAGAAGGCAGTTGTCTCCACTTACGGATTCTTCGAGTGAAGTTAAACACTCAGATCTAAACAAAAGTGTGAGCTATGCATTTCCCAGGGTGCAATTATCCTGCTTTGGTGCTTCCTTTGCTCCCCCCCAATTTACAGAGTTACTTCCTAATATTTACAGATATTACTTGCTAAAAGGAGATGCTTTAGTGCCCCCTCAGGGCTGCAGCACCAGGATGACCTAACCGGGTTCATTCCTCCGTATTTAAATCCTTCTGTCGAAACAGGAATAACTCCTTGGATAGGGGAACGTTTGTGCAGGATGGCAGCTGCGGAGCCTGGGCTGCGGCCGGCGGTGTCCCGGGGAGGCCGGTGCTCCGCAGCCCGGCGCTGGCCCCGCTCCGCCCGTGCAGCTCCGCCCGTGCAGCGCCCCGTGCTCTGCCCTGCCCGGCTCCCTGCGGAACGTCCTGCGGGAGAACCGGCTCCGGCACGGCTCGGCCCGGGACGCTGCTCTGCCGCAGTGATTAATCGGGGAAACATCCAACAACCTTAAATGGCAGCAGATTTATTTTGGCAGGTGGAGACTGAGAAAGTCCCTGCTGCCGCGGAGGGAGGGTTGCTCTGAAGCGCTCGGATCGCGTTTTGTTTTGCCCTAACACTTTCTCCTGTCTCAAACTTTTACCACTGCAGTGAAATCTCTTTACACGTCTTTGCGCTGTGCTTCCCACCCAGGTCAGAATGTGGGGCGATGTTTTCTCAGACCCTCACTGAGCAGCAGCAGTGCCAGTGCTTCTTGCCTGAGAGAATGCAGTGCATGTACCTGTGGATAAGGGGTGAAGTGTCCCCCTGCAGTGACAGGGTGACAGCCACAGCTTTGTGCTGCAGTTTGTCTCTGCAAGCCATATGAACTGGCACTGCAGATAATCCCGGATGTCCTCTGGGAGACTGGGCAGGATGAAGTCATGTACCAGCCTGCCAGACCAAATATTTCAAATATTCTCGTTATAATCTTTCTGAAGGTGCATAAGTAATTGGGTTCATCTGAGAGAGCTCTTTAGGAGTGCCCTGGATTAAGATTGGTTTTTAGATTTAGTGAGACAGTGCCCACCTTTAAAAGATCCTTAATAAGACAATGATAAGGGATAATTACTCTGATAATTTTAATAACACTCAATATGTGACTTATTCTTTGTTCAAAAGGTTGAAATTCTCAGCACTTTTGCTGCATATTTTGAATTGGAATTTAGTTTTGACTTGAGGAATAGTTTGCTGGAATTTTTCTTTTTTAATCTCCTTGTTGGCCAACACGAGTCTTTTTGGTGAACCCATAAATTTAATGGAAATTTGTTTATTTTACTGAGCCTCTGTTCAGGGCAGAAATACCTACCTAAACCTAAACTGTATATGCTCTAGAAAACTTTCAGCCTCTTTCTCAGATTGCAATGGTCAGGTAGGACTAAAAATGGCTGTTTCGATCATGTTACTGCCTGAGGTGTCTGTGGCCTGCACTGGCTGTGGTTATGAGGTGTTCTTAATTCTTAAATTAATTCTCTCTGTAATCAGCAGAAGTGGTACCATGTGTTCTTTGCTTCTAACCTGTGCTAAAGCAAAGACAATCAGCAGGCAGGGAACTGCACCCCACTGAAAGCCCCACGTTGGTGTTTGCCTTTAAAAAACCCCATAGCACGGGTTTGAGACAGTCAATCTCTCTGCACACAGACGAGCTGTTAGTCTGGCAGGATGTAATTCCATTTTCCTGAGTAGTTTGATTTCCTTTTGGCCTGTCTGTGCTTCAGCTCCTCACTGCTCGTGTGCTCAACTGATGTTGACTCTAAGGTAGTTTTCTGAGTAATTCAAGCAAAGGATATTTGTGAAAAGATTGTGATTTGCTTTTATCTTTAGCAAATGCAGGCTATCAAGAGAACTTATAAATGCCAAACTTCTAGGCCCATCTGTACATAATTTTCCGAGTCGCATTTTATGGCTGCACATGGTGGCTGCAGCTCCTAGTGCAGAGAAGCAGCTGGCAGACACTGTTCCTTGTTTTTTAATAGGATATGAAGGCACAACACACGTCTGACACAGCACAGAGTCTGCCATGGCTTAAGAGTTCATTCAGTTTACTTAAAATCTTAAGGCAGGTCTAATTTAAGGCATGTTGACTTCCTCAGAAAGCTTTTGTTAGTTTGGCTGGTGGCCATATTATGTAAGATATACTTATTTGGCCTCGAAGTAGTGATTTCAGCAAGGAAACAGTGTAAAGCTGGATGTGGGCTGTGTTGTGGCAGCTCCATTGTGGGTGACACAGGTGCGGTGTGGCCATAAAGGCTCTGGCTCCTTGGTGCCTGAATCCCATCCCCTCCAGGTGCCTGGGACTGTCCTCAGTGCCCACAGGCAGGCAGGAAAATCAGAAAATGACCAGAAAACCTTCTGTGTTCATGTTTTCTGAAGGGCTTTGTGGCTGCAGCTGGTAACTCCCGTGTGTCTTCTTCTCATGGGCACACTCAAGGTCCCCCAGGCAGGGCTGACTCCAGGGCAGTGGTGCAGCCCCTGGGGAATGTCTTGGATGGCTCTGCCACCCTTTTTTTCTGGGTCCCACCAGAGCTGTATTCAGAGAACCCAGAGTTCTAGTTCTGCTGGCTCAGTAGCCACAGCTGAGGTGTTTTTAAATCTGTTTTCCTGATATTGAAAAGAATTGTTAGGAACTTCCTTAAAATCCCTTTAACCAGCTATTTCATTTTCCTTGGTGGTGTTTTTTTTTTGTTGGGTTTTTTTTGTTTGTTTTGTTTTTTGTTTGTTTGTTTGTGGTTTTTTTGTTTGCCCTAGATGGAGTCGAGGCAGTCTGGAATAATGCGTGTGGAATCGACAGGCCATGTTCTGGTGCACACAGCTTTCCTTTGAGATGACCTTTAAGCCTTGTATTGGTTGTATTTCCATTTAGGGAATCCTTGAGCTATTGGATATTATTGTGGGGGGGAAGGCTGAGATAGAATCAGAATTTTCAGTGTTTGTTTTCTGATAGCAAATTGCCTTCTTGCGTGTCCTCCAAGAGTTCACACAGCCAATACTCCAAACTGGGCTGCTCTCAGAGATGGCAGCAGCAGCTCTTGGGCTGAGGAGCTGTGCAGGGCAGAGCAGGGACACCCTGAACAGTGACAGGGGACACAGGGTTGGTGCCCTGCTCCTGTCCCACTCAGCTGCAGCAGAGGACAAGAGGAAAGGTCTGGCACTGAAAATGTTCCCTGAAGGATGCTGGAGATCCGGGGTTTCTCAAGATTCTGAACACATTTTAAGTTTAGGAGAAACTGTGCCTCAGTGCAGCACCAGGGAAGGCTCTGGAGGAGCCAGGACCTTGTTGGGTCATTCTGTCCCTCTCCCTCAAACATTGAATTCTGGGACAGAAGAGCTTGGCAGGAGCTTGATTTTATCAGGAGCTTTGGCCTGTGCTAGTCAGTGCGTCTCTGAGTTTCACTTTAGTGTCTAATCCTGTTTTGGAAACTCACTTCCTTTTCCTCCCCTTGTGCCATTTTATGATTTAGATGCACTGTTCACATGATGTTTCACTACTGTGTGGAACATAAACTGTGGTTTCCTCCGAGTTCTCCAGCACTCATATCCACAGCAGTGAACAGGGATGGTCGTGGGGCTCAGGTGCTGCTCTCCCTGCAGCTCCTCTCACCCCACCCCACCGCCTCCATTGCACCTTCCTCCCTGGCTCTCCTGGCAGGAGCAGTCCTGGGGGATGCTCTGGCACAAAGATCCCTCTGTCCTAACAACTCACAGCAGCCCTGCATTCCAGCTCAATACCTGTGTGAACCTTTGAAGCTTCTCAGTCCTAAGACAAAGCAGGGAATGTTACCGACAGTGCAGAAATTAACTTGCTTGAAAGTGTTTTTCCTGTTTAAAGCTTTTATGACTCTGGGAGGTGGCATCAACTCTCATCTTGGGAAAGCTCAGATTAGTATTACATGATCAAAATACTTGTCATGTTTTTACTACTGATTTATCAGGTACTGAAGGGGTGAACCGAGCCAATGACTGCTGACACCACCTTGGACAAAGTGGCTGAGGGGTTGATTCTCAAAGTTGGATCTCTTTCCTGAAGGTACCGACCCAGCACAGACTTGTTTTGCTGTGGAGGAGGGTGCAGGTCTTTCTGCTGGAGGGTTCTGTGGTCACAAGTCACTGAAACCGGTTTATAGCTATTTTTATTGTCTTCATTTCCTTCAGATCTATACAGGATGCTTGTGCTCTTAACGTCCTAGTTTTTGTAGTGACTCTGTAAGTGCCAGCTGTGAGGGAGGCACTGCTGGAATTGCAGCTCTGCCTGGGAGTGCCAGCACCTTGTGTCCTGCTGCCCTGTCAGACCTCTCTGTGTGAAACAGGCCCTTGTTTGGATGCCTCTCTGAATGATCTGTCAATAGCTGAAATAATACCTTGATCCCAGAGCAAGTGGTGCTGCCAGAAATGCCTCTTGCTGGCCTGGCTGGCCCTGAGTCACAGGTAACAAATAACCTGTCCCGGTGCTCCCAGCTCCCCTTCCTGTGCCTTCAGAGGGTGAGTGGTTCCCTCTGCTGGGGTGGGTACAAACAAAGGCTTCCTGATGGGAACACCAGCACAGACACCTGCCCAAATTCTGGCTGACCATGGCGAAAGTCCTGGCCTAGATGGACTTTTCCATTGCTGTCAGCTGTGGTGTGAAGACAGTTGTGTCTAACCATTTTCCTTTTTTTTTATTTTTTAATTTTTTTATTTTTTAATTAAGCTTGGGTACAATGCGAGGGAGAGGCAGGAGCGTGAGGGGGCCACAAACGAATTGCAGGGTTCAAGAAGCAGCAATAAAGGTGCTATTATGAATGAGCAATGGCTTGTAAAGGGCTGCAATCTGCTAATGTAGGTTACTGGGTTGATACCATTGCTTTAATAACGGTTCTTTCATCTGGTTAGATGTTTTGACAATCCTTTCAGCTTGGCTATGAGGGATTGGTCCCTTGTGAATTTCGAATTATTTCTCCAGGTCACTTTTCTAGCTGCAGAACCTGTGTAGTAACATTGAGCTGCAGAGCATGCTGCTGTTCCTGATCAAACTGGAACAATCACAACCTCAGTAATTGCAGTGGTGTTGATGTAATTATCACCCAACAAGCTGTAATTTGAAAATGGGCCCCATTGCTTGGCCAATGTGGTGCTGTAGTTTGGAAGCTTTTAAAATACTGATCCCTTTGTTTTGTTATACACTGCTTATATCTGATCAGCCTGTGATGAAAACCTCCCACGTGCCCTTTGCCTTGTAATTACACATTTACAAACAATCAGTGCTGTGGGGAAAGTGCAGCAGGAGGCTGTGTTTAAATAAGCAGTCCCACACTGGAGTGCAGTTTCTGCACGTGCCATATGGTGTGTGCTGAGTGCTGGGCTGTGTGCTAGCAGCTGGTCAGTGTTTTATGGAGTGGTGTCCCAGCATCCGGGTGGCTTTCCTTACGGAGGCTGCTGGGAGCAGAAGGAGGGACTGGCTGTAACCTTTGGAGACACAAACGTTACACAGCCAGGGCAGTGTCACCTTGCTGCTCATACCAGAGCAGCTTAGGTACCTGTTCTCCCGAGTCTCTTTGGAAACAGAGCTCAGACAGGTGATCAGGAAGGACTTTGTGGGCCAAACAATCTGAACCCTCCCAGTTAAACCAGGGATACAAGGCCTGCTCTCGTTTGGAAGTGGTGATCACTATGTTATGAGGCAATAACTGATCAAAAAGGATCCCAGATTTCTGCAAGTCCCCCAGTTCATGGAGGTGCTGGTTTATGCTGTGTGTGTAGTTCCACTGTTTGAAACTGAAACGGTGCTTTACATTCTCAGTCACACCTGGGTGTCAGCACCCTCTTCTTTCCTGACTTGCTGAGGAAGATGAGGGGCTTAAAACAAGATAGTCCAGCAGCAGCGAGTTAATGTTTAGTTATAGTAATATCTGGTTTATTTCCTGTGCGTTTAATCCTCAGCTGCCCTGGTGTGAGTGATCTGGTTGCACATTAACCACAGCACTGATAAAGGTGCATGTGAGCTCCGTTCAGAGGCAGCTGGGTCCTGGCAGGGCACAGCAGCCCAGGTGTGGAGCTGGGAGAACATTCCTGCACGGCTTCCGGATGGGGAGCTGCTTCCTCAGCCTGTGGAGCTCCAGCTCCTGAGGCTGCAGAGCTAAGGGGGCTCTGCACAGAGAGCTTTTGGCCTTTTGCCCCCATATTCTCCAAGCAGGAGCCCTGGGGAAGAAGCTGCAGGATCTGTTAGGAGGTGATCCGCACTTCTGCAGCGCGGGCACCACGCAGGAGTTTACTGGTGTTAAGGTCTCTTTATGCAGTCAGTGGAAACCTGGTCAGGGCAGTTGAGGAATCCACCCCAGAGTTTCAGCTGCCCAAATGCAGGTGTCCAGGGAAGGTTTGTGGCTGGTGAGCCCAGGGCAGGGGCTGGCAGCTGGGAATGCAGGCACTGCATGGAGGTTTGGTAGCCTGGCTCTGGCCTGCAGGGCTGCTCCAGTGGAAGAGATGGCACCTGCGTAGGCCAGGTTACCTGTGGGAGCAGGGTGTGGCTGTTGGAGAGCTCTGGGAGTGTGAACAGAGCTCGCCAACAGATCCCTGTCCAGGACTGCTGCAGGTGCTGGGCAGTGGCTGCTGAAACCCCTGCTGGGCCAGGGGCTGGTGAGGACACCGGGCTTGTGGGGGGAACAGGAACCTCCTGCCGCGATCACAAAGCTGAGGTAGCTTTTGTAAAAACAACGTTCCCAACATCAGCACTGCCCGGGGAGGGGGAGGTGGTGCCCCTCCCGAAGATGCTGGATCCCAGTGGATGTAACCCAATTATCCACAATGCTGAGCCATTCATTTACAGCTGAGTAATGGGCTGTGAATGGCAGGGTCACGGTTCAGCACAGAGGGTGATGAGAGGACACCACACGCACTGTGTGACACCAGGCACCAGCTTAGGGAGCTTCATGAGGTGCCTGGATGCTGAGGGAGGAGATGCAGTCAAAAAAGACAAGGAAATGTTGGTATGACTTCATAAAACACAAGCAGGTTTTGTTATAATAACCATAAACAGGTTTGTGTCTCTGTATTTAAAACAGATAAATGAGAAGAAATGGTGGTGGCTGTTGTGGTGTACAGTTATGAGTGGTTTGTGGAAGACAATAAATCAAGTTTGAATTAATAAACTAAAAGTGGAAGCAACCCCCCAAAGCTGAGCGGATGGAATTACACTGTCTCTTATCTCCTCTCCCCCAGCCTTCCTTCTTTCCCCACTTCTGCTCACTCCCCATGTCCCCACCCAAAAAAGGGAAGGAGAAAGAATTTAAGGCCTGGCACTGGTAAAGCAGCACTGGGTGGGAGAGGGGAACTGGTGAGTTCTCCTTGCTGGCTGGGTGCACAGGTGGCTTGTTTGTTTGGACAGACTGACCCTGTGCCTTGGGGCTTCCGTTCAGTGTTTGCAGAGGCCACTCAGGATTCCTTCATCCTTGGTTAGTGAGGATCTGTTGTTCTCTTCTCCAGAACTGGATGAGCCTCAGCCCAGATGAGACATTTCCAGAGTCCTCTTCGAGTGGTATTAAATTGTTTTGGATCCCTGGTCTGTCTTGCTCGAGGTTACATCAACAGATCTGGACTAAGGGAAGGATTTTTCTTGTATCGGGTTACTGGACAGTTTAGGAGGGTTTTTTGCATGGCCCATTTCCTGGAACCGTTGGCATTTCCACTGCTGAACTGTGATTATTTTAGGACTGAGACAGACATTTCACTCCTCAAGCAAATACCTTCAAAAGACGACTTGTGCTTGCATGAGAGAGAAGGAGGGATAATTAGCTGGGGTTTACCTCCTCTGACCTGGGACTTTGAAAGAAGTGCAGATAAGGTGATAGTAACCAGCATAATGACCTGTGCAGCTTATCAAAGCTGCTGAATTTCTATATGAAGGACCATTTCCTTAACTGTCAGTGCTACTCTGTACCCAGCTAAAGGCTAAGGAACGGTGTTTAAGATGAGCGTAGATATGAAGTGTCAAATTTCTTTGTTCTGCTCAAAGGACAGAGATGCGAACAGGAAATAACTGAGCTTTATTTCTTTTCCTGTAAGTCTCTCTTGAATATATTTAGGAGGAAAAGAGTCATTTCATAAATACATTCCACTGTCCTTTTGACAAAACCAGGATTTGTAGTAATTTTGTTGGCACTGCATGAAAGTGCCGTGACTGAAACACTTGAGCCGTGTCTCTGTTTGCAAGTCCATCAGGCCATGGCATTGTATCCAGACCTATAGGTGCATTTTCTGACTGCATTGTCTAAGTGACCATTTTATTCCTCAGATTCAGTCAGACAAATGTGTGCAATATTTGCTAGGAGGAGCCTTCTGTAAATTTAAACCTTAAAAGTTAATAGTTAATTTTATGTGTATATATATTAGAAATAAAGAACTGTGGAATCACAGGATGGTTTGGGTTGGGAGGGACCTTAAAAACCATCCAGTCCCATCCTCTGCCCTGGGCAGGGACACCTTCCACAGTCCCAGGGTGCTTCAAACCCCATCCAGCCTGGCCTTGGGCACTGCCAGGGATCCAGGGGCAGCCACAGCTGCTCTGGGCACCCTGTGCCAGGTCCTGCCCACCCTCCCAGGGATGAATTTCCTCCTGATATCCCATCTAACCCGGCCCTTCTTCACCTTAAAGCCATGGCTGCATTAAATAAAGAGACATGAAAATGCCATAATCCTTGAGGATCTGGATGTGTGAGAGAGCCATGTATTAGTGACTGTTGCTTTACATTCTGTGCAGTATCTAAAATGCAAGTACTCAGGGCTATGTATCTTGGGGATTCAAATTCTTTCATTCAAAGAAGAATTCCTGTAGTTCACCCAAGGCTGCTTTGGGGTGAGGGTGGCAGCTTTGCTGCTCGTGGATAATTGTGAGTTCGCTGCTGTCACGGTGTGTGTGCTGATATGTAATGGTTGGCAGTTGTATTCCACTATGCATTGCCACCTAAATGTATGGATTGTCAGTGCTTTCCCACTGACACAGCAAAATATTCTGAGAAACTAGAGGCACTCCATTGTTTCTAGAAGTCCTTGGGAAACGGGCAGGAGAGCTAATCCCCTCATTTAATAATGCCTGCTGCAGGGTGATCAGTGTGTGTGTGTGGGGAGCTGAGTGACCATTCCTGTGTTTACAATTGTTGGTAATCCAGGAATATCTAGATTATTTCAACTACATGAGTATGTAAGAGGTATCCACTCATCCCTCATGCAGCAGGGATGAGTGTGAAAAGGGTAACATAATTTAAAAAACAATAGAAAAATAACATAGAAAATATGTTTTCCATCCGATAGATGGTTTTCTCTATATTTGCAAGAGGTGTGAAGAGATTGACAGTTTGTGACGGCCAGACTTGTTGATTCCCAGAGCTTCTTTGTGTTTCATGGGAAGGCTTAGCAGCTGATTGCTCGGGGGAGGGAGGGAAAGAGGGAAGGAGCTGCCTTTGGAGGAGGATGTGTCAGCTCTGAGCTGTTAATTAAGCTCATTCCAAGAAAAAAAAAAATTTAAAAAAAAAAAAAGGAAAACCTGTGCTGCTCTTACTGGAAATGCCAGTTCTGTTCAGCTGTCACCTGAAGCTGCCCGTGTGTGTCAGAGCCAGGAAGGGGCTGTTGGAGGGGACCTGGGCCAGCTGCTCTGGGACTGCTGTGCACAGGGATGTGACCCCCGCCTGGAAAGGGGCAGCACTTTTACTGCCTGCTGCTGCTCGCAGTGTGTGACTGGGTCTGCAAAGCTGAGGGTATTCAATTCGCCACCACTCCAGGCTAAATCAGTGTTTTCACTAAATAATTAGTGGCTGAAAACTTCATTATTAAACTTTTTGTTAGACTGTGGCACCGCTCGGACTTTTGGAGATTGTCATGAACTAATGTTCCTTACCTGACAGTTGATACTTCACAGAAGTAGGAGCCTGCCAGAATCCTTAGGCTGATCTGTCCTTCAAAAGATCCTGTTTTAAATAATTTCACAGGGCTCTGAATTCCACTGGCCTAGGATTAAAAATTCGATGGTGTGGTCAAAGCCAGCTTGGCTTGTGGCAGATAAATTGAAGATATTTTTCAGGTTATCTGCCTGTTAATTCTGATTTGTGTGGTATTTGTACTGTCTCACATTACTATTACTTGAATAGTATTTCAGCTTCTGAGTGGGAGCTGTCTTTGACAGAAAAAAATACATCAAATGTAAGAGAAGTAAATTAACCCAATCTTTCCGGTGATAATTTGAAACGATAAACCAAGCAGCATGTAAATCAAGTAATCTGTTTTACTAATCAAACCTTTTAAGTCCTTTTCCATACTGCTAATGTTCCCCCGGTTATCTGTGTACAGTTGCCATTTAGGAATTCACTCCTTTTGCAGTGGATGATGAATGCATAAACAGCAGCTCTCCTGCTGCTCAGCTGCTTTTCCATTCAAAGAATGTAAAGTGAGGTACTTCAGGCCACTGTGCAAATTCATTTGCTTATCTTGCCAGTCCTACCCCGCACTTCCATACCCACTAGGGTGTTTGAAGCATTCCCTGTGCTGTTCCTTCTCTTTTTCCCTTTTTGAAGTTGACTTTCAGAGGGAGAAAGATCCTGATACTGAATCTGCCAGGTCAGTCACACTCACGGCTTTAAATGAACCCACTGCACTTGGTTGTAGTTAAAACCCCCTTTATTTCTCACCCAACCTTTCTGTGAAATATTAGTTGCTCTTTACTTGGAAGAACAAACCTTTTGTATTTACTGGGCCTTTTCACACTGACATGATCTTGTTCCTACAGAGCCTGAGGATTTGTCTTCCAGGGCAGTTCCTGCTCCATTCTTGGGGATGGGAGAGACTGGGAGATGGAGAAGAGGGATTTCTGTTCAGATCACCATTAGGGACATGAAGCTTCTCCAGTCCAAAACCGAAAATGCATGAAAGAAACCCCCCCAACAAACGTGACC
The DNA here is from genome assembly GCA_013400915.1 of Pardalotus punctatus. Classification (NCBI taxonomy): domain Eukaryota; kingdom Metazoa; phylum Chordata; class Aves; order Passeriformes; family Pardalotidae; genus Pardalotus; species Pardalotus punctatus. The sequence continues at coordinate 26,833 of VZTX01000646.1, forward strand.
CAAATCTATATCCAAGCTGGGAAGCTTTTCCTGACTAGCCATGCTTTCAAGGGAGCACGAGGAAAAGTCCTTTCAGCCTGAGCAGTTAATGGATGTATCCACGAAACATATTTCCTTTGTGATTTGCAAACTTAATTTTCCTCTCTACTGCTTGTGGCTCTTTATCCACGTGCTCTGGCTGAGGCCATCGGTGTCTGAAAGGCGTTGGTGGCAATTTGGGGGTGGCTGAGGTCACAGCTGTCCCTCATTGTCCCTGCAGAAGACGTGGCAGAAGGGAGTCTTTGGCTGAGGGTCTGGATGGGCAGCTGGAGGTGGAATATCCTCATCTGCTGCTTAGAGACGCCGTGGTTTGTCCACCAAAGCTCTTGGCTGCCACTGGGAAGGGCTGGGACAGCTCGGAGCCAAACCACGGAGCTGAGTCATCACCATGTGCTGCAAAACCCAGGGTGCCTGGAGAAGCCCAGTGTCACTGCCCAGTGGCACAGCCTGGTGGCACAGCCCGGTGGCACAGCCTGGTGTCACTCACAGCCCAGTGTCACTGCCCAGTGTCGTTCTCAGCCTGGAGTCAGAGCCCAGTGTCACAGCCTGGTGGCACAGCCCAATGGCACAGCCCGGTGTCGCAGCCCAGTGTCACTGCCCAGTGTCACAGCCTGGTGTCACTCACAGCCCAGTGTCACAGCCCAGTGTCACAGCCTGGTGTCACTCACAGCCCAGTGTCACAGCC
>VZTX01000647.1:0-60058 GCA_013400915.1 Pardalotus punctatus
GAGATCAGGTTGCCCGGTATTTTTAAAAGAAAATTTCTTTTAATTAACTAAATTTAATTTAGTTAATTAAAAGAAATGTGTAATGTAACCAAACATTTAAAAGCAGGCACAATTTTACACTTAAAGAATTTCTCTTTAAGTTATCTATGTTTGATACTGATTCACATTTAATATTTTACTCAAAACTCCTAGTGAAGGTAATCAAATATTCTATATCTCTGCAGTGTTTGAAGTACTACACATAAGGGAACCAAGCTTGACATTTTTGACTCAAGTTTACAACCTTTAATTGGAGAAGTGTTGACCAGGTTCAGACTGTGCATTGCATGCACTTTTCATTAGGAAAAGAAACTTCACTGCAGTTCTGCATAATCTGAATTTTAGTCATGTATGAGACTCAGTATAACTTCACCATGGTCTGGTCTACTTATTATAATAATTTTCAGAGCTGTCTGTGATTAAATATATCCTGATGTGAACTTTGTAATTCTTCTGATAGCACTATCATGATAAGAAATGGGAAAGCATATTGTACTGCCCAAATTAAGGTATTGATTGCTACCACAGCTAAAACCAGAAAAATGGAAATACCTAAATATACTCACACACACAAAAAATGTATGCAAAAGATAATTTAGTTTACTTTTCATTAGAACAGCCATATTTTTTCACTGGGAAACGTTATTTAATTGAGGGATATTCATTAAGACTATAAATGTTTTTGGGTCTTTTAAACATTTCACATAATAACAAGAGTTTCTTTGTCCTCCTAAAATGGCAGCAGTCAGGTGAATTCAAATTTTGATAACACAGTGAATTCATTAATGTACAAGCAGTGTACTTCTATCCTTGATGAGTATTGTCACTTATACTTAATAGAAAATAGCATTTTTAAAAGAAAATACCGGGCAACCTGATCTCATAGTAGCAACCCTGCCCTTCCAAGCCAAGCCATTCCATGATTCTGTGATTAAGAACACCTTCTTATCATTGTTTGTATCTTTAATATGCATTTCTGCCTTGACTCCTAGCTCAAGGTTTCAGTTGACTGGCATCAGTACAGCATGGCTCAGTTTTACTACAAGAAATGCTGTTGAAATCAGAGAAAGTGTGACAGCAAAAGCCATGCAAGATAAGGAAAGTAAAATTATACATATAAGAGTAATTTCTGGGACAAGGATGGTTAGCAGGTCAAGGATTTAAGAGAAAAAAATACCAACACAGAAAGCAAATCAGCAGCTTCCAAGGAACAACACAGGCTGGAACTTCTTCACCTGACTGAACCTGCTGGATAGCAAAGAGTCGTGGGGTAGGTGCCTCACTGGGTGTAGACGTCTGTTACCACACAGAATCACAGCTCATTACTCCAGCTACCTGCTTGTGCTTTAGCTAACACACAACAGGTCTGTACTCTGCAGCTCTGAGTACCCTGTTTAGGTGTAGAGTTTCCTCGTGAATGATGGATCATTTGTGCAAAATGATCTGGAGAAGAAGGATGATTTATAGAGTGAAATTTAAAATTCACATCTCATGATATTCAACACTTTTAAGAGTTGATTAATTTCAGGTAATGGTTATGTGTTCCAGAGTCATTGATCTAATATAACAGAGATGCAAATTTATTATGGATATTTCATTTTTTTTGTTAATAAATGTTAGATCAATCTAGACAAGACAAAAAAGTACTTTGAAGGAAAAGAAAAGAAGGAAGAGAGGTGGGTTATTGTATTTCTGCAGAGAAAATAAATACAGGAAAATAGTAATTTTATGAAGAAGGTTTCTCTTCTCACAAAGCCACCTTTTCATGCAATTTTAAAGGACAGTCCAGACTGGAATGAACAAGATTTTAGAATAAACATCTTCTAGAAGTTTAGTATTAAGGCATAGTCACTCAGCAATTGCTGGAACTGAACCTAGCCACAGGCTTGGAGCTTTTAGAGACCAAGTTGCTATAACATAACAAACAAAAAGCCCTCAGAAATGACTGATTGTTTGGCAAAAGAGGTTACATAATTTGGTAACAGAACATGGGCCTCTTAAGAAGGCTCAGGCACAGTTCTAGTTCTTCTGACAGACTTTTAACAGATTTCTTTGCCCTTTGGATTGTTTTCTAAGGCTACAATCAGAATTACTTCCTAGAGAGAATAAAAAGTACTAAGAAAGGAAAGGTCTTTCTGTTTTCATGTCATTAAGTTCCAAGACTGAGCATACTCAGTTGTCTGAGCACAGTGCTAACAATGCTGACATAGGGGGTGTGATCATTGTATGAGCCATTCACTTAAGAGCTGGACTTGATTATCCTTGTGGGTGCCTTCCAACTCAGAATATTCTGTGATTCTGTGATGTCTACTGAGACCTGTCTTTTTCTAGCATTGTGTTACAGAGAATTATTCATCAAATACAGTGGTCTTTCCCACTTAACCAAGTAGCTCTCCATAAATGCTATCTTTGAAGTATGCTTGCAGGTAAAGAATTTCATATTGCTTTACGTATGCACCAGTTTATATATACCTTTGGCTTACTGTAGAGGCAGCATATAATTTCACTTACTTAAAAACCAGAAATATGTTAAGCCTTCAGACAGAGGATATATGAGATCATAACCTCAGCAGAATATTAATGAACAGAATAGATTTAAAAACAAAGGAAATTACCCTTTAATATAAGAGGGTATTGACAAATATTATGACCTGGGTATTGACAAATATTATGACCTGTATTGGATGGAAATTTGCTGTTTCCTTTTAGCTGTTGATTCCTCAATAGAGAATAAGCAATTTATAGAAAATCAGTGTCTATTTAGCAATCTTGAAAAAGAGATGGAATCTGCATTTGTAGCAAGCTCTCTGTCAAGATGTCAAAGCTGAAGATGAGAGACCCTCCAGGAATGCAGGATTAACTTGGACACTCCAGCTCCTTACTAGCCTTCCAATATACAAACTGAGCTCTTATATTACAGCTCTAAAGGGTGATACGGGCAATGTTTTCCACTACTGTAGAATATATCCACTGGAGAATTCTGTAACTGTTTACCTTTCTCCTTATTCTTCATTTACCCCCATGAGTTATCTATTTCACATAGAATCCCACTTTTATTTTAAGTAGCTGGCAAACCATGGATAATTTTTTTGACTTTGCTTAATAAAATAGCAAATACAAATACACACACACATGCCCAAACAAAAACAACAAACCGCATTCTCACTATTTCAAGATACCAAAGGATTCTTAACATATGGATAGTTGAACAAATGTTGATACTCTGCTTTTACAGAGTGATTGCTAAAATCAGAAAGCAAAAGCAGCTCAGATATTACAGTAGTAAATATTACATGAAAGTATAGGCAGACAAATAATCTGTCCCACACAAGAGTTTACTCCAAATATTGAACTTGTATTCATCTTCAATAATTGGCAGTTCTTAGGCTGGGACTCTGAAGATATGGGTTTCTGCCCCTCATCACTAAACATACTTAGCAATTTGAGAGATAGCCAAGATGAGGAAATCCACAGCATAACTGCTATTACAGCAGTTAATAGAGCAAAGAAGTACAAGAGAGATTTGACAAGAACACTGGCTACAGCACCAGTGAAGCCAATGGAATCAAGGCAATTTATGAAATGTACATACAGTCTGCCATAGAGATATTGGCTAGGCTGTCTCCTCTTCCTAGACCAGTACTTTTCTGTATACATACCATGCTTTAACCACTTTGCAGCAGTTCCACAGTCAGTAAGTGCAGATGCCTAGACTTGGTGTTTGCCAAAAATATTTTATAAGTATTCAGTGAGTAAATATTTTCTTATCTTTTATGACAAAATTATTTTAGGAGTAAAATAACTATTTGTACACCAGCTGCTAGAGCACTTGAGCCCATAGCTGCAAAACATACCTCAGACATTCATATTTTTGACAGTGAAGTAAAACTGTCTAAATATATATACATTCTGTAAACATCCACCAGCAACTGGCACTCTCCAAATGACACTCTCAAAATTAGGGTTGATTCTGTCTTTTTCATTTCTTATATGATTCTGACTACAATTGATACATTTGAGCAGGAAATGTGTTTGCATTGCATGACATCCCTGTTACTTTCAAAAAGAGAAGCAAGTGCTTGCAATGGCATTCTCTTTAAAAGCATCCTGTACTTATTAGGTTTCTATACTAGAAAACCTGTGATAATAACATGTTAAGCGGAGTTAAATTAGGATTCGAAGTGAGTATTTCAAATATGCATATTTGGTTATGTTTTTGTAACAGAAATTATATGAAATAAATGTGTCTACTTCAGCTAGATAGCTGACTAATTTGTTGAATTCATTCTTGCAAGACCCAAAAAGATGATACATATTAAAGATCTATGGAAGTATGTACCTTGTCTTTGGAGCATAAATTTTCCAAAATCTTTTCCATGTATATCACCTTGATAGGTAAAAACACCTCTTTCAAGCCCTGAGGATACCTAGAATATGTCAAAAGAGAAAAAGAGATTTCTGAAATGAATAAATAACAATATTTAGCCATTCATTTTTCTGACCTAGAATAGATACTATGGAGTCTAGATTTTCACTTTTAGCCTTTAAAATAGTAGTGAATTTTCTGTGCTTATATAATATTTGTTATTTTAAGTTTGCAACAGTAATAAACAAAGTTTAATACCTGGAGTGATTTTAAAATATCTGAGATATATTGCTGGCTTTTGGAATTCTTGAAATGTCATACTCATAATTGAATTAGCATGCAGATATACAAGCCTGCTGAATTACCAGATTTAAAATTATTTTCCACAGAAAGTATCAGGAGGCAGAAAGGAAATAGAAAAAGTAAAACAATGCTGTTTTTCTTCAAGATTAGGTGTACTTTTATTACAGTGAACTATTTACCACAACAAAAAGGACAGTATTTCTAAAGGTAAAATTCCCACACCCATCTAAGGAAGCAAGCAAAAACATTCTAATCAGAGTATGGAAGATAGAAGTTTGTATACACATTTTTGAAAGAGAAAGATAATCCAATCTCTACACTGACATCCAGAGTACTGGATTATGTATTTGTAATACTAAAAATGGATAGTTACATAGATAATGACAAATTACTTCAGAATTTAATCTCAGCAACCTGGCTACTTACATAACCATCTAGTGCCCAGTTGTCGTTTTCAAACTTGCTTACAAAAATATCACTGGGTCCTTTAATTTGAAAAACTTTCAAGAGCAAATGGGCTTCTTCCTTCTTGTAAACACCTATTAAAATAAAAGAGGCAAGACATGCCTTTTAAACAAATGTTCAACCACTTTGTTCAAATATCCCTTCAAATCTAAGTATATTGCTTTCGAACTAAAAGAGTTTGTAGAACACATTCTGTAAAACAGAATTTTGTAACATGGACAACCACAAGATTTGAAGTATTGTAATGGCTGGATCTTATTTAATTCATCATATTTGATAATGGCATGCAAAGACAGGTTTGTACTGTTTAATTGTACACATAATAGTTGTTTTTTTATACAGTATATATTTCAATAATTTTGAATACAGATAGGAGTCCTTGCTTGGAATTTCCTTGAATTGAAAACAAATGGATTTTACTGACATCACAACAGTATATTGCTACAGTAGATATCAGTAGTACAGTGAAAGAAAATTCCTATTTGGCAACCAACTACTGCAGTTCTCTCCGAGCTCTTGACTTTAAAAGATAGTGATAGTTGATAATGTTCTTTTCAATGTAACCTTGATGAGAGGCTAAATCTGAACTTTCCAGTTGCGTCTGCAGAAAGGAATGCATGATGTTGATTATAAGATATGCATAATTTACAAAGTTAATTAAATAATTATGCCTATTTTATGGTATGCCATTACTAATACCACATTGTTTTAAGGTAGATATTAATCACTATTGATTAATTGGACTTTTCAGTGGCATGGTTCTTAATATGCCTATATACACTTTGTCTGCCACTTCAGTATTTTCTGTGAGTTCAGCACATCAATGCTATTCAACAGTCTGAGATGAATAAATCCTACCACAACATCTATTTGAAATATAATGGCTTAAACAGATGGGTGACTACATATGAAGTGATAGAAGCCTGTGCAGACCAGTACGTTAAAACCTTTCCTTTTGCAAAAGAAAATTATTTTTAATGAAAATACAAAGTTTTTTTGTTTACTTTTCCATTTGGATTAAAATGCATCAAAAGTGAAGAGACTAAAAAAATAAAATTAAAATAATAGCTTCTTTAACACCAAATTTTGAACCTACCTGATAGTTTGAGTTGTATATTGGATGCCTCAATGAATGTGGCATTCACTTTGCTGCTTGTAGTATTGAACCAATCAACAGTGAGAGTAGCAGGCTGTCTTTTTCCTAAATATTCATAAAACCCTTTCCACAGTGAATTTATAAAAAACACATCTGAAGGAACTAAATAAAAGTGGAGGAAAAAAAGAAACAAATGAAGAAGTAAACGATAATGAAGTAACAATCTTTCTAGCCATACTTATGTTCTTTTTTTTTGGATAATCAATCCACTGTTCTAAGGAGGTATTATGGTAAAAATTTTACAACAAGAAAGACAAAAGATCAAATGACCTTTCTACACAATTGCCTACAATATACTACACCTGTCCATCACAGTACATGTCCTTTAATAACCTCACACTTTATACCTTGTGTGATTCAGTGAATGTCCTCAAGACTTTGAAAAATAATAGACTCTTCCCCTAAAGCCCTGTACCTTTAAGGTATGAAGAAAAAAAAGGACAGTAATATTCTGATATCAGATATTCTTGGAAGGAAACATTGTCTTAGGCCATCCCTTTTGTTCCATGAATCTATTGAAGCAGCACTGTGTGTGATTTTCAACTGAGTATCAACTGAATATTCAGCTGAATTGACTGAATTCCAGGTACAGTTTTATCAATCATTCTTAGTCTTCACAACTTTCCTCCATACAATATTACTGCACCTGGGAACAGTGAAGTTGTCAAAGAATGAAACTTTTTTTAACTTAAAATAAAGGTCTGTTTCTCAGCAGCTGCAGTTTGGACTATTTGAAGTAAAAATCCTACAAAATGAAGCATGAATTACTGGAAGAAGTATATGTATTTTGATTATTTATTTGATGTTATTGGTCTATTTCCTCAACACAGAAAAAATAAATTCTTTAGGTAATAAATGCTGTGTTTCAAATTGTTTAACCCATCACATCATATCTTGACAAAATGACAGTCCTAGCAATTATTAAAATTCACCCTTACTGTCCATGACCGCTACAAATGATACTTTCTAAATAGCTAAGGACTGACATTAGAAGTGTTTCACACTCTTCTAATTAAAATCTTAAATAGTTGGATTTTTTTTCCATTTTTTCAAACTCTGAGCACATATAAAGGCAGCTGTCTTTACTGAAGGAAATTTATTGGTGCAGGTATTCTCTGTATCCATTTTGAATAAATTCCATGGATATTTCCTCCTCTACATAATCACTTATTGCAAAAATGAATCAAAAAGAAGTCCAGGGCAATAATATCTGACATGCAATACATCTGAAAATCAGAGGGCTGAGTAGCTGTTGACTAAAGGATAAACAACTTCTTCCATGTCTTTTGCCTTCAAGTTGTACAAAAGTCACAAACGAATGTTCAAGCTCAATGTGGAATGATTTGAAAACAACATTAGTATATTATTGGCTCTATTACTGGATTCCAAATCAGCAGAGACCTATTAAATGGCTTTGAGCATAACAACTTTGAAGAATTGGAAGTGTTCTATTTCCAGAGTAAAAGTCAGTGGGGCTTTACACAAGGTAACCTCAACTTACTAACAAAAATCTGAAGAATTACATTTCAACTGATATGCCACAGTCCTTAGAATTCATATAATTTCTGCAAATACATGGATCCTGTAAAGGATCTTTCACATTCTTTTTCCTATGCATTTCTCATTTTTTGCTACAGTAGTGCCATAGGATAAATTTGAAACTTGGTATTTAAAAAAAATTACAATTATTTTTATTTGTCTATGCTTTTAATCAAATTTGCATATCTGACATAATCTCATGAAGGTGAAGACAATATTAGTGGTATGAACCAGAGACGTACTATGAGAGGTACTTTTATAAAAGAACAGACTCCATACTTTCACTCCATTCAGTGTTTTCAGTAGTGGTTTCTTTAGCCACTCCATCAATGTTAAGCTTTGCAAAATAGTACAATTGACACAGTGTTTACAGAATTTGCACTTGCTGCAGATGAACATAATCCGTAGGGGGAAAAAGTTATACTACTGCTTCCCCAGTCACGTTTTTTTAAAACATTAAAATGCAAGTGCTGCAGTCCCCAGGGATGCTGCTTTGGAGAGGCTCTGAGATGATTGTGCTGAACCCTTACAAGGCCCCAGCCTTTCCCACCCACTGTGGGCAAATGCAAAATGAGAAAAATGAACTGATTATTAGTATTTCAATACTGCACTGACTGCACTGACTGTTCTCAGAACATGACAACTGGGAAAATCCATGGCTACTCATTAAAACAGCTTCCTAACTATTTTTGTGAAGGCTATACAAAACAGTGAGAACCATGGAAACCAGAGCAATATAGCTCTTAATTCTCTCATGGATGTTGTAAGAATTCTTTAGTTGCAACTTATACTCAATCATTTAAAAATGTTTACTAATGTTTATGAAGACATTAACTCTAGCAAAAGAAATAATAAACAATAAATATAACTTGTATTTAGTTGTCTAAAGGTGAAAAATCAGAACATGAATCTATTCTGTTACGAAAACTCTAGTTTACCCATATTAGCATGATTCTGTTCAAAATACAGATAGCAGCAAATCAAATTGTAATAAAAGTCAAGATAACAACATAAATAAAGTGTTCCAAAACACATAATGTTCTATACTGAAGAGAATTAACAATTATAAAAGACATAGCAATTGTGCAGGGTTGTTTTTGAAAACTGTTTAAAACGTTTTCTTCTTAATTTCTGTCACCTGTTACAGTTTCACTATTCATCTTACTGGCACTTTCAATCACAGATTTTATTTTTTTTTTAATAGCTTTTAAGTAGTACTTATCAAAACTAGTTTTAAGGGAAACGATATTATGTGAATTGATACCGATACTCTGCATAGAGAATATATTTGGAGACTAGGTCTAGACTCTAATTTGGCATTGAAACTTCAAAACCTGTGCGGTAAAAGATTAACACATACCTTAGGTGTTTGGTGCAGTGAAGCCTCCAATAAATGAAGACTGTATATTAATTATAATGAATGAACATTATATCCTGCTTTATTGTGAGTCTGTAGAAGTAATGCATTTCAGAAGGGCTCATTTATGGATTCCCCTGACACTCTCACTAATAAACTCTCCAGGAAGGTTAATTATTAGCAGAAATACCTTTTTATCCCATCTACTCTACAGAGTCCTTCTGTGAATTGCCATAAGTGTGAACCATTAATCTTATTTTCCCTGCAGCTTTGCTAAAAATCAAAATATAGAATTGCAAGCTCATTTATGTGGTGACAATTCTGCTCATTGTTAAATAAGTCAATAAAAAAAAATTAGGACTTTCATTGTCTGAATGAGGATTTCTCAGACACATTTTTCTATTTTGTCATGGGCAGGAGGAATAGGTTAACTGCATACATGCTCATGAGGTGGCATAGAATAGTAGCAGTAATGTTTGCCTGCCTTGCCAGCTGCTTGGTAGTTCCCACTGTTTTGGAAACCTTTTGTTGGAGTACATGGAGAGTTTCTGTGAAATTATAGCCAAAAATATTTACAAAACTGTTTTTGGAGTGGGTTTTTAATACTTCTTACAACACCTGCAATGTAATGGGCAGAACTTTGACTGAACTGAATCCCTGCAATTATAGTCATTATAAGGCTCTCCATTATAGCAATCTCTCTGATATAAAACTACATCAGATGTGAGGTTTGTGTATATGCACTTCTTTTCTTTGTTTGAGAAGGGATTTTGTGCAATTCACAAAATTGGCACTATAGAAATTTTTTAAAAGTTGTTTGTGAAAGTATTTCATAGAATAGGTTTCACATGTCAGCTCTTATTATGAAAGACCTTGGCATTTATATTCCTTGGAAATTAGTAACAAATACTTAACTAAAATATTGGAAATAGTTTTATTATCCATAACAATCTTGGATGTAAATAAATTTAATTTATTTAGATCTAAAGCTCTTCTTGTATACAAACCTGGAGTTTTAGTTATTGTTTCATTAACTTCTCTCACTCCTTTACCTACAAGTAAAAAGACAAATTATCATTTTAATGAACATATTTGTGTGGTTTTTGTTTGTTTATTTTTTAAAATAGAATGTTAAAACAGTACCTGTTGGATGCAATCATCTCTTATCCAATAGAGCCATATTTAAAACAGAAATAACTGGTCTTGAATACTTTACATGTTTAGAACTATCCACTTGCAGAAAAAATATCAGAAAATAATTTAGATAAACAACATTTTTACTGTGGAAAGTTGTCTGGCTAGCTAAGTATTTCATACAATTAGGCCTAAAATTTTTATATCAGTCCCAGTGCTATAAAAGAGAGCCTTATAGAGGGGACAAATACTGTATTTAATTATGAATAACAGTATATTAAATACAATTAAAATGGTGTTAAGAAAGATGGATGCATTTATGACAGAAACCAGCAAGAGCCAGATAGCTTGATTCATATAGCAGGATCAGACGTCATGGGAAAGGATCACAATTTGTGAGTTACAGAGGTGTAATTTGCTATATTTCTGGTACACTCAGCAAAGTTATGACCATTGATCCAGATAAAGTTCAGGACTCATCCTTTGCCACATCAGATAGGATAGTGTCCAACTGGACGATCTGGTCTTGCATATTGGGTTTTTTCTTGCTTCAGAAGCAGAAATTAATTAATTAGACTGATCAACTGCTAAGAAAGCACAAAAAGTGTAGGACACTCAATGAGAATTATACCTGAAGACTGTAACCCGATTAAAAAAAAAATCCCTTCTTACAGAAACCTTTACGGTATTTTATCTTCAATAAATAAAATAAAAAAAGCAAACAAAAGATCATTTATCTCAAACTATTAATTATACAATACCTATGAAAAATCATCCTTTAGAGACACAGAATAAAAATAAATTCTGATATGTAGATCATATGACAATGATGAATCAAAGAAGGCTGCCCTTACATTAAAGAAAAATAAATATTGCTCGAACACCAAAACGATTTAGCATATTTGATATATTAGAATTAAAAATCATACTGCAAACAACTTTCCCATGGCATCTGACCATTTTCCTCTATTCATATTCTAAATATAATTTTTTTTTCTGAATTGAGAACTTGTTGATTCACATGTGAAGAGCAAATTCAGACCTCATAACTGTATACTTAGACCTCCTCTAGAAAACTATATGAAAGTTACACTGATATAAAAGTGGAACCTAGTGTAAAGATTTTCTTTTCTTACTTTATTGTTCATTTTTATTTTATAAGATTTCCTTAGACAAAAAGCATACCTGCATGAATTTAAAGCTAGGATATTAAATAACACTTTTTGTTCTTATAGAAAATCATACATTAAGCACCGAATACATTGAAATACTATTTAAAACTGTGCCATAAAGATAAATGCAGTTAAAAGTAGTACTTTATATTTAGGTTTTGTTTGCTGTCGTTCAGGTTAAGCACAGGTATGTGTGCCTGTGCATTTACACACATATATCCCCTTGTCTTCCTCCATGAGCTCTAGATGTCATGTTCACTTTGATTTCTTCACTGTTTTCTTCATAAAGTAAAAGCTGTTGCATCATGGGTGCCAAATAGTAAAGTGAAAAAATCAATCCTACTATATAAAATAAAAATGTCATGGAAAATTAATTCAAACCAAGTAGGATCCAACAAATCACGTGAGTAATGACTTACTTTTACAAATAGGTGATTTTCCTGTCCATTTCATATCTGGTTTACACGTCCGATGCTCTGATCCACCAGCAAGAAAAAATCCTGGCTGACAGGTATACACCAAAGTATACCCTAAGGTAGGAAGATCTATTGCTTTCACATCTACATGTGCCGGTGTTTCTGGCTGCCTGCAAGCATGAGCTGCAAAGGGGTTTTTAGAGTTAGAAAACATGGTGGTAAGCCGTTTCCATAAGATTGGAGTATGCAATTTGAAATAAATGCATGACATCTCTGGATAGCTTTTAGCAATGTCAAGTAGGTATTACTTGTGAAAGTAACTCTCAGAGTGTATAGTTATATTATTGTGGGATGGAAATGATACTATCACATATTTTTAAAGAATACACCAAAATGAAATTATGATAGCAATCAGAAAACAGTTAAAATGAGGGGAAGCACATGGGGCAATGATTGGTCCTGTGAATTATTGTACTGTCACAGCTTTAAGCATCACTTCCACTCTGTGGTCTGAAAATTAGAGTGGTTACTGTGATAAATAAATGCATTTCAATTGAAATAAAGGTTCCACGAGAATATTTTGTCATAGAACATTGACTATAACAGATATGGTTACTCAGTATGCTTCTTTCTCTGTGTCCCATGGTCTTCATTTGTAACAACCCAAAGATAATGTAAAACAGCATAAGAATCTAAGGTCATCGCAATTAATTACTTTTAGCTTAGATCAGTGTATTTTAATACAATAGTTATTTGAGTCCTCCAACTTACACAGAGCTGAAAGTATACTAATAATTTGCATAACCATGCATAGCCCAGAAAAGATGGATTTTACTGACTTCTAGTTTATGATTCACAAAATACTAGCCAACAAAGTAGTCCCATGCGTATTTCAGATCACTTTCTGTTCTTTATTAATCCAATACACACATAAAAAAATATCCTAGCTTAAATTAAAGTAGCTAATGCAGTAGGTTAACAAGGACAGATATTTTGGAATAAAACTGATAGAATTATTGTAAAATTCATTTTTTAAAAAAACTGAAAAATCTCCCTTCAAATTAATATCCCAAATACATCTTTGGTCTTCGAATAGGAAGCAATAACCACAAAAAAAAATTAAAATCAGTTTTAAATAAAGTTTTTAAAAAATTTAAGTAAATTTACATCTTTCTAGCAAGTAATTTGCTATGATTTTCCACATGTATCACTTTGTAACTCGTAAAATTGCACACTGTTCTAAGTCATTGGAATAGAAATCAGACTTACGAATGCACTCTGATTGTATGCCACTCCAAGTTAAGTTAGCAAGACAAGAACGGGTGGTAGATCCCTGAATATGATAACCTTTTCTGCATCTGAAATAGACTGTGCTCCCAACCTAAGGATCAAAGCAGAATGTTAGAGAGTAGTATCCATCATGTGTAGTCAGATATCAAGACAGTTAGATGTTAAAATCAATTTTTTCAAAAATAAAAATATTGCTTTTTACAATTTCTAGAGCTAAACTTTTTTATTTTAATGTGATGAAATGGTTGAGTAATTGATACTTTTGCAACCTTATTTTAAAGCAATACGTGGGAAAACATTGACAAAGCTGTTCCCATGGAAAAGAATGACACTCATACATTTCTCCTGATTAGTTTGCCAGTGTGAGAGAAGCAAACTAAATGTCAGAGATGCCTCTCCTTCCTGTACATCACTGCATATATCTCAATAGAAATTGACCATAAAGTCCCTTTCAAAGGCTTTCATTGTATGATTTAACTAAAATGGAGTTTTGTAAGAAGGAAAAGAAAAAACTATGAAGAACTGTTTCATCTATAAATAAATGCACTAGAGAAAACTACAGGCAACAACTTCTCACACTGCATTTGCTACTATTAAGTTTTATTTCAGATGTTCAGCTAGCAGAGTGAAGTTATGGAAAGTCTTAAAATGGTCAATTATGTCAGGACCTTCCTCAGAAGAACAGGTAAAATAACTGAGAAAATGCTCTTCAGATTTCCTCTGAGAATAGAAATGCATAAAAACTACATACAAAATTGCAGGTGATAAAGAATTTTCTTAAGAGATGAGAGAGAGATTGTGTGGAGAGTTCTACTAAAATGAACTTATTGATGGTATTGACAAAAGTAACCAGAATGCAACTCCAGGGCAAGTTATTTAAAGATGTGTTAATCAGCAAAGCATTGCTTTTGTTTTGCATAAAGCATCTTGGTAATAATAAATAAATAAATAAATAAATGACAAAATTTACATTATAGGAAATTATATTACTTTAATAAAGTAACATATCACACGAATTGTGTAAGTTGCAAATGAGTAGTGATAAATGTGTATTAGTAAGAGCTTGCAGTTATAGAAACGCAGATAGTGTTGCATTGCAAATGTCACAGAAGGACTTCAACAGAAATTAAAAATTAGTATCTTCAAAAGTAGCCATCTGCTATACACTCAATTGCATATAACCTGCTTATCATGACAGATGTTTAGGAAATCCACACCATTTCTTCCTGAAGGAGCTTGGGAAAATCATTGGTGTTTTTAAAGGTCGTATTACTGATACGGCTTTGTAGATTTGGGTCTTTCTAACTATTTTTAAACATACTATTCTCTCTATCCTGCCAAGGACACACAGCATGTCTTTAGTAGGGAGTAGAACAGTATGTGGCTAGTCTTGAGTCTAAGTCATCTTACTTGTGAAATTGCCAGTTCTGGTATCTGTCAGTAATAACGTGATGCAAATCTTTTCTCAGTGCTCCAAAAGACCAAGCAAAAAGTAACACAGGTTCAAGGTAGTTAAAGAGTTATACTGCTTTCTCATTTTACTGGTAAAAGTTTAAAAGAAAAAATGGCATACTCTTTGTATAACACTTGGATGAAAAACATGGAGGAATTCATAAGTCACAGCGCAGTGAAGTGCAAAAGGCACAGAATGAATGGGGCAAGACAGGATGCTGGTAGATAAGGCAAAACCACTCTTCAAAGATTTGGTGCCTGCCATCATACTGTCATATAATGAGGAAAGACTGCTGAAAACTGTTTTATAGAAGCAGGGCTATGTCATACAAACAGGAAGCCCACTAATAACATATGAAAAAACCCCAAAACAATCTAGTTCAGTAACCATTAGAGAGAAGTCTCCATGTTGTGGTACCAGATAGTGTTCTGAGGGGGAAAGCACACACTGGATAAGGCCTTAATGCAGAACAGATGAAGACTTACTATGACCTCTAGAGGTGAATGGGAAGAGAAGATCAGTCTACATGAATATGAGCAACAGACAGTAGAACAGTGAAGTGGCCAGTATAATTCTGTTATTAAAGACAATTTGTGAGGCAGACAAAAGGGGGAGAAAAAGAAAACACCCCCTGATCAAGAAAATGGGGACAGGTATGGGATCAAGATGAGATATCACAAAGGTAACTGCACCTCTTACTAGAAGCAGAACCACCTTAGGGTAAGGCCACAAGAGGTGGCTCAGGGAGAAGTGCCTCTATCTGTGAGCCAGGCAGGAGCAGAAGGTGAAGAAAAGAGCTGACAGCCATAGCAACAAAAGACAGAAAAATTGCAGGGGAGAGAGGATACCAATAACCAGAGGATCTTATTGAAAAGACTTTTTGGAAAACAGTTCTACTAACTTGGTCGCAATGGGCACATTGCCCTAGGCTCAGAAATAAGCAGCAAACCCAAACAGAACATATTTTAAATTCCAGTCACATATATCTATACCTGAGAAATTTGTCCACACAAAGTTTATCAATCTATATAATGACTGTGGATGGGTCATTGTTGTATCTACATTTATTTCCTCAATAATTTTTCTGCCTGTCACTCCTTAAAACTAACAACCTGTGAGGAATTTGTAAATTACAGAAAGGACATTCATCACAGAGAACCTGGACACAACACAGAATAATTGTATCTTCTATGACTGAATAAAATACAACATGAATTTCTAATTTATAAAAATAACTTGCAAAATAACTTGCTGACTTTTTTTCAAGGACTACATGGCCTTTGGATCACACAGGTCTTCGGTTGTTAGGTATTTACTGACTATTCATCAATGTATGAAAGAATTATGATCACAAAGCAAGGTAATTATATCATGTCATATCATATTAAGTAATCAATTCATAAATAGCCCTCCCTACTGAAGTCTCCTAAAGGACTGAACACATGATATATTGCAGGGTTAGAAGTTCTCTCTTTAAGCTGAATGTTTTTAAAAAAGCTTGGAATGAAGAATGAGTCTTTATTAAAAAGGGGGTGGAAATATCTCAACGTTTGCATTAGACATTTAAGCCTACAGATAATATTTCTTATTCAATTCCTTCAGCAATTATGAAATGCATTTTCTTTTTATAAAGTTAATAAATAATTTTAAAAATTACCTCATAACCTCTGGAACTATTTTGTATTCCAAAATGTGGAGTACCAGGGTCTGTACATGTATTGTGAGCTGGATCTAATGCAAAATGTGAAACATAACACATATTATTATGGAATGGAAATAATACTCTAAAACTGTTTGCAAAGATTAAATCATTTTATCAATGTCTAGTGATGACAAGAACTGAATTTTTAATAATAGTAATTTGTTTCAGTACAGTTTCATTATTTTAAAATATTTTTGCAGGTATTTCTGGTAGTGCAGACTTTACAGTTAAGATTGCATTCATTTTTAATGATCTTATCCTTTTAAATCTCTTTGAATCCACAGTATATTTCACTATTCACAATGCAGCTGGAATACATAGAGAAATCTTTAGAAATCTTTATCTTCTCTTTGTTTCAAATAAACAGCTTAATGATTAAGTTGGATTTCTAAAAAATAACAAAAGCTTTAAATAAAAATTTAAAAAAAAAACCAAAAAACCCTCAAACCATAACAACCCCCACAAACCAAAGAAATCCAAACCTATAACCAGCCTGCTGTCTTACAGCAAGTAAAATACCTTTTATTTTTGTATAGGCTTTTTTTTCTATGCCACCAAGAAAACAAGTTTCTAATGGAGTACTACCTCAGTTGTTGCTGGAGAATTATACTCCCTTCATGAAAAAATCCCATGTCAACAGAGTAAAACTAATTATCTGGTGTTCAGATTCATGAGATTAATTTAAAGCAGCATGAAACTATTTTTTGATTCAATAATGCTCATATTTTGATGGTGGCTTTGGGGTTGCCAGTCATATCCACCAGTCAGACAGCACAGAACTTGAGCCAGTGGATTTTTCTGTAATATGTGATTCTCTCTTGGCAACAGAGTCTGCTTTGTGCTGTCACTGAATTATGAAGAACACAGCTTGGGACTATATTTTATCTGTAAATTTTTTTAGTTTTCTGTTTAGCAAAAATTGAACTTATCACTTACAATAATGTGATATTTCATTTCACTCTTGGCCAACTTCCATTTTCAATACTGACCATCAGTAGAGCATAAAAATTCAACTGGACTGATATTTACCAAAGGCTTCAAAAGTTAGGTGGATGTTGACCTAACGTGCAAGAATAAAAAAGCAAACATGCTCCTGACCTTGAGCTGCTTGAACAGCTCAAGAACATTTTACAAATTAGCAACAGCTGGAATGCTATTTCAAATAATAGACGCATGAAGCTGAATTCAATTTTTAATATAGGTCTCATCTGAAGAACCCAAAGGAAGACTTCTCAAAATATTCTGAGAAAATCACTGTTACCAGAAATAGAATGTTTGCACTATATGGTATTTTTAGGTGTAGTTCTAGGTACTGTTCACTGCTCTTAACTTTCAAATTGCTTAGAAATTATATCTGTAAATATGTTAGATGATATATTTTCCTTTAAAAATAACATAAGAACTGTGATGTAAAAGAAAACCTTGTATCTTTGATGCACTACTTTCCATGTGCTTCCATATTATACTATATAAAATATAAACAGAAATGTCTTTACTACATTTTCAAATTTGATTCTTTGCAGCAGACCTAAAATTTAGCTTTTTTAAGCCTTCTTGCCTCTGTAACAAAGTATAAGATGATTGCCCAGTCTGCAAAAACTATGGACAGAAATATTGAATTCATACAAAATAATTCTGTTGACTGTTGTCTTCATTTAAAAATACAGACTACTTTCAATAATCATGATTATGACCCTTTCCCAGGGTGCCCACCCCAGCTCTTTCACACAGCTAATATCACAGCCACAATGAAATATATAGATGGTCTACAATCTACATCTGAATCTGTTTGTTCAGAAATATCAAAGAGAATTTTTTATTATAACCAAAATCATTTTCTCTACCAAGTGTCCCCAAGTGGGATCAAATTCTGATGTCAGTGGGAGTTAAATGTGTCCAGAATTTCTCTCAATCTGATTGATGTAACATTCTAAAAGTCTACCAGTTGCACAACAGTCATTGACAAACTGAGAGTATTTGGGAATTCATCAGAATTTCAAAAGATCAGAGATGTACAAGCCACATTCGCAAAGTCCAAAACCCTTTTGGATTTAGGACTGATTCTGAAAAATGCCTTTAACTCTCCAGTGACAAAATCTGGTCTTTACTCCGCCATAGTCTTCTGCATAGAATCTAAGAGATTCTAAAAATAGATGGAACAAATTTATGCACTTGCACATATTGATATTCTGCATTTCCAGCAGACAAGCAATCATGTAAATTTACAAGTGACTTCATATGTGATTGTGTTTATCCTAAAGTTTTTATGCTCAAAATATAACTTTATTTAATGAGTTCTTTTTATATTACACAGACATTTTCTATATTTGGATAGCTAATTGCTAGATTTATGATACTGTAATAGTTTATCAAGAATATTCTTAGTAGAAAATGCATTAATGGTAGTTATTACCAATGCATGTTGGCTGAATTCCACTCCAAGTACCATCTGCTTGACAGAATCTTCTTGAAGAGCCTATCAATATAAAAGGGGGTCTGCACTGAAAGCTAACTTCAGATCTGTAGGTAAAACTTTTTCCATTGAGGCGTCCTTCTGCTGGAGTACCAGGATCACCACAAAACACAGCTGATACATAAAAATGGAAAGAAAAAGAAAGGTATCAAAAACTGCACATTCTGTTACCTGTAGTATTGCACATTGTTTTATGTGCAAGTCAGGCATACTGAATATGAGGGCAAATGCTATGCTCATTTATCTGTGCAGGATTGTAGCTCTGCTAAATTCTTGACAGCAATTTAAAATTAACTGTCACTGTTATAGCTATTGTAAGCATAAAACTTAAACTGGAAAAACAGACCTTTTAATTGAGATACTAAAATGTTGATTAGATTTAGATGACAAAATAATCCCAAAGCAGACAATGCTATATTGCAATGCTTCAAAATAAAACCATTTTTCACATCTGATGCCCTCAGATGAGCAGACTGGAAATTTTTGCCCTAATTAGATAAAAGGAAAAATGTTTCTCATGGTTCTGACAAGATTTCAAACACTTAAAGAGTTGAGTTGACAGATTTAGAAAATGCTGAAAAACAAATGAAAGCAAGATATGAGGGTATGTAGTCATCTTCAGAAAGAAAAAAATTGCTTAGAAGGCTATGAGCTATGAACTTAAGAGTTAGCATCCTTGTTTTCACCTGTCAATGGAAATGGAAACAGGGAAGAAAAAAAAGGAAAAGTGTAAGGGAAAATTTCAGTCATTCTCACCACAAGTCAAATTCAGAACATCCAAGTAAGGCAAATGGTGATGGGTCTAATTAGATAACAAGTTATGGAGGTGACTTTTGGGGAAAGGAAGAAGACCTTTATAGGCACAGCCACTCCAATTTCATAACAAGGTAAGCTTTTTGGTACAAGCAGGGAGAATCCTGCAGTAATTCGTATATTACCTGATGTAGCTGAGTCCTTTCTAAATTGTGGGTATGCGACTGTAGCCCAAGACAACTGTAGCTTTGGTGAAGCCCAACACAACTGCACCCTGAAAACTTACGCAAACATTGTGGGATGTCTCCCCGCCAAACTCCTTGCCCTTCACAGGAGAGAATGGCTGTGTTAGACAGCTGATAGCCTTCTGCACAGCTGTAACTCACACTAGCACCCCAGCGAAAATCAGATCCTTCCACTTTCCCATAGAGTACCGTTGGAGGCGGCCCACAAGTAATAGCTGCGGCAGAAAAGAAAGGTTATAATTTCAAGAATTTATAGGGTTTAGGAAGATGAAATATAATATACATTCATATATTTGAAAATTAAAAAAAGATATTTCAGGCTATTTTTTCAACAAAACACAGGTGTGTTAACAAAGCAGTCTGTAATAGACAGAAAACTAATTTAAATACAAAAATAAAAACTTTGGATTTAGGAAGTCCTAGCTAGGTTACTAGAAGCCAGAAGAGTACATAGCTTACCTAGCTTCGAATTTTTCCCGACAACTTCATTACTGATTATTTTTGGCAATGGGTTACTGAGACAGGTGAAAGTTTTCAATAAACATTACTTCTTTCAATAAATAAACTTCCATGATTCTAAATTTCGAAATATTTGCATTTTCTTTTAATCTAATTTTGCAGCACTATTTAATATGACTTTGCTCATTCACCTGCTCATTTTATAAGGCTTTCTGCACACAATGGCAATTAACTTTATTGGTAATTAGGGGCTAAGAAATTATTGTGATGTTTTCCACCTTCTGATAAGAGTGCCCAAAATGATGAAATCTGGGATGACCAAGTTTACATTTCCATATAATTTCTTTTAACAAAGAGCACAACCATAAAATCACTCAGCCAGTAATTGTCACAACAGAAAATGCAGTCAGTTGCATACATATGCCAAAATTTAATGAGGAGGCTGGACTCAGACATCACAATGAAGTGGTGCTAGGTGAGTTGGCAGCCTAGGCCTTTTATAAGCAGAAGATGCCCTAGGCTGTTAAATTTACTCCCTGGGCTGCTGAAGTAATGTTAACAGTTTTCACCAGGCTGCTTTATTTGTCTTTCAGCCTCATCTCCACTATGACCTTCCTGGTAGCACTTGTAATTAGCTACTTGTGAGGCATATTTTTGGCTGTTTATGATGACTACAACTACTGCAACAAGGGAGTCTTTTACAGAAAGCTTGGTTTGCAGAATCCTGTTACAGAATTTTGTCCATCTAATCCAAGAGAAGTAGGCCCAAAAAGGAAAATGGGTACTTCATGCATCTTTTTTTTTTTTTTAAACTGAGCATTCTGACAATCTGACAATCTTCATTGCAGTGATTTGGTTCTACTTTAGTCAATAATGTCACTATTTTGACTGCTATTATACCACAGCATATGTGCAAAATAAACACAAATTCTACACAAATACCTGTCTAAATGTTTTAGTTGCATTTGGAACAGTAATTGGTCCAGAGAACTTTTTTTTTTTTTTTTTTAATAAGACCAGACTCTGGTTAGTGAATACCACATACATGTCAAAGCAGCACTTGTAAACTATTTAAATTCAAAAGCTCACCTTTGCAAACTGGTTTACTCTGGTTCCAAGTGCTGTCTTTTACACAACGCATGGTAGATGAACTTGCAGGTTCCATCAGATATCCTGGATTGCACTGATAGCTGACTGTCTTATTAAAGGTAAAATCATTTCCAAACTGAATGCCATTTGCTAATGCACCTGGATCTCCACAGTTAATCACTAGTGAGGAAAAGAAAAATGGAATTTTTTTAATAAACATGTAACAAAACATAGGACCATGTATACCTAATGTCCTTTCTTTTAGCGTACAATACAAGAAAAAGCCTGTTTCTGTCTAGGAAAGTTATCTTTCTGAGGTATTTCAATAGCATGGACCAAATATTGTTTTCCTTTAACACAGTGGCTTCAGCTGGTATGCTCTACTGCCACTGCAGACTGTTAAATTGGTGGTAGTTTTGACAGGACTTTTTCTTCCTTCCTACTGAGATGTTTGTCACATTATGCCTAAAGCTGATGGTGCAATACAATTCCAGCAGAGTTATGAAATGCCTCTTTTTCTTTCCTTTCTTTTTTTTTTTTCTTTTTTTTTTTTTTTTTTTTTTTTGGTGTGTGTGTGTGTGCGTAACTGCACTGATGTACTGTAAGTCTGGCCTTGTCAGAGAGACCGCTAGCCCTGCTTGCCCTGTAGCACTCCTCTGGTCCCTACTCACCCTCCCTGATGGAATAGCTCAGTCTTGCTTCTCCCTGATTCTTGGTCCTGAAAAGAATGCTGATTGATCAATTCTGACTCATTTGGCTTACAATAAAAACTATCCCAGTAACGGATCCAATTATACAAAATTTGATTTTGAACTACCAGAACGTCCTCCTCTGAGCATAAGTCACAAGAAAAAAAAAAGAAATAAAGTGGTAAAGGAAACTCTAAAGGAGCACTTAAATATAACATTATTCTAAAAAATAGTTGTATCATCAACTTGACATTTCTGAGGTAAACAAATATACTAAAGTTACCTATGTAGCCATCTTAAGAAGATAGTAGTGGAAACATCTAACATGTATTATAAGGGCATGAACCTTCAGATATATAAAAATATTCATGTATTACAAGAAAGGCGAATGTGAAAAAATGTGTTATTTTATCTATCAAAACAATCATTTTCAGTAGGAAGGCTGTATGACTTACGATGTTAAAGCTTTAGGGGGAAAAAATTTTTCTGACCTGTGCAGTCTGGAGCAGTGCCAGTCCATGTCCCATTAGCAGTACAATGTCTAGTAGTTAGCCCTGAAGTTTTGTAACCTTCCCAGCAGGCATAAATGACTGAGCTGGAGAATAATATTCCATCAGTGTATATTATCATACCATTGGCTGGTGTGCCAGGGTTCCCACAAGATACAGCTGCAAAGAAGAGATTTTTTAAAAAAAATCAGTATTTTGATGACAGGTGACAAACTGCGATGAAAAAAAGAGGGAAAGAACAACTAGGTTAATAGCTCATCATTTAAAACACCTACAGAAAGTTTTAATACAAAAATAGTTAATAGGTATTTCTTGAATGAACATTTTATTTCTCTTTGTTAATATTATCACTTGTATTTGTTTTGTTTTGTTTTTTGTTTTTTTTAAATGCTGATTCAGACAGTTTACCCTTTTTGTTCTACTCCACCCAATACAGTCATTGGAACAAATAAAGCTCATTCAGGACTTTCTGACAGACCTGTACCTCTGTTTTGCCTTTTGTCACATTTTTCTATTCTCTTCCTGTCTTCTGGCATCTCCCTTTTCAATTGTAAAAATGCATAAATATAAAAATGCATATGATCTTCTTAGTCATTTATTTTTTAATCAAGAAAAGAACAGACATTATGTATTGGCCTCCATATATTTTGGGCATTTGTATCAATCCTTTAAGGCAATAATTATGTTTCAGCTTCATATGTCTGAGATTTGACAGCAGCTTACCTTGATTACTTTGATTACATGTTGGGGTTTTTTGGAAGGTTTAGCAGTGAGCGTTTTTTTTCCAGAGGACCAACCAATCATTAAAAGAATTTGGGGTTTTGTTTTTAATTTTCCTAGCAACTTTTCTAACAACTCTGCTCTTCTGAGACACCACCTAGAGTGCTGCATCCAGCTCTGGGGTTAACAAGAACAATAGTTACAATCTAATAATTAAAATACAAACATTTTAGATTTTATGATTAAAACAAACAAAATTTGCCAATTAAAAATTAGTCTCCCATTTATGTTTCGAAAGGTACCTTAATGCCTTTTTAAATCAATTTTTAATCCTTTTTAAGTATAAAAGTTTCAGATAGTGAAGAGAAAAATTCAACAGGTTGGAACTTGAATTTGTAGGAATGAAAAGGTATTCTCCTCCTAGTCTCATCCTTACTTAAACAGGAAACAATTGAAGGACTATAGAAAAATGGAAAGAAAGAGGCTTTTTCTCTTTTTCTTTTTTTTTTTTCTAAAAAGAGAAGGTTTAATCAAACACTATAAAAAAGAGGAATAAAAAGCAGTGTTTCAAATACTGGTAACTGCCATTGACTTCTGCTGTCGTACTATACTTAATGTCTTCATGTAAGCAAAGTAGAAAGGATCCTGCAACATTTCAATTTTCCACTGAAAATACTGATCTTGTGCCCCCTGCCATTTTTATACAGTTATGATGATATCTGCACTGACAGAAGATTAGTCTGGGCTGAAGAATACTGCAAAAGAACAACTGTTAGATGAGGCTACAGGGATAAAATGTGTAGGTGAAAAAGTACAAGAACTTGTTAAAAATATTTTGTTCTATCTTCCATTTTATCATTTACTTTAGGAGACAACAGATACTACAGACAGAATCCATCAATTCCAATGAATTAGACAAAGTAACTTTTCAAACATTCTTGGAAAATGAGAAGTCCTTATAACATTGAATTGAAAGTCTTCTATTACTGCTTTCCAATTTGAATTGCACAAAAAATGTAAAAATTCTTTATTATGATTTTATCTTAAGATGTAATTTTCAGAAATATTCTCTGTTGCATTTCTTCTTAAAGAGGCAGCATAAAATATCTCTTTAGAAATTAGTCTAACTTCTGTGGAGAAATATGTATTAATTTATTAACTTATACTTAATTTATTTATTGATTTATACAACTTTATTGTATCATTTATTCAGTCCTTGATGCATAGATATTACATAGGAAGAGAAGATGAAAGTATTTTATTGTTACAAAACAGATGACAGATTTATCACTCCATTTTCATATCTTCAATCAAAAGCATTTGTTTAATTTTACATCTAACTCAGGTATCTATTATTTATTTTCAGGCTAAATATTTTTTAACTAAAATTATTTTCTCACAAACTTCTTATATATTCCACAACTTTAGCAGTTTGGGTTTAGGTTTTCATGCAAAACTAGAACTGCTTGCAAACTTTCTTGTGTCACCTTTCTGCAGAATGTTATGAATGCATATTTCTGCCTAACAGAACTTCTCAATCAAAGAAGAATCGTCGTTAGTGTCATTCAATAGTGTCAAAATGGCAATGGCATCAACACCTACCTTCACACACAGGCTGTATACCTGACCAGGAGCCATTCAGCAGGCATGTTCGCTCTGCAGACCCTCGCAACTGATAACCCATTTCACACGAGAAACGTAGCAGACTTTTTGTCTTGAACTCATCCCCTAGTCTAGACCCATGAGCTGGTACTCCTGGATCATCACAATAACCAGGATTATTTCCTGAAAAACACAGCAGAGCAGAATTATTGGCAGGAACATAATGTGCAAGTGTAGTGGCAGTGAAAATACTCTTGCAAATAGTGCCACTGCATCGTTTCTGTTACAATCAATCTTCCTCACTATTACGGCGTGAAACTAAAGCCAGAGGAAAATATTTGTCTTTCTACCCTACTTCTTATCTCAGACCAATACAGGCCTAAACACAAAACTTGATATAAATAAAAGCTAAAAGATAATTGAGAACATAGGAAGCACCCTTGTCACTTTTTGTCAGTTCAACAAATTTGTTGGTTTTGACATAAGTGATATTTTCTACACATTGTATTTTATTGTTTAACTTGAAGTGATAACTTCTAATAACAAGAACTAAATAACAGCAAGTGAGGAGAACCATATTCAAATATTTAAGAAATGCATCTGGAATACATATATCCACAGAAAATACTTTTGTCCCTCTGTGTCTGTCAAGATTGCAAATGATCTTATCCTCCGAGTTTTTAAGCAAATATTGCTTACAAATTTAGAAGAGAAGGGTGTTGCAAGACAGACCTCTCAAAGATGTCCTCCTAAGTCTGATCAATCAGTCAACTGCTTTATCATATAAAGGGGCTGTCGCAGGAGATTCTGTACAAAATGGTTAAGGATGCACGGTCTCAGTATCAACAATTAATTACAAATTTTGGTGTAGAATTGTTTATCTCCTAAATCTTTCTGTGTCTAAATTGCAGTTCACAGCAACCTTATCCTTTTTTCTCCACTTTTGAAGTAAATGTCCAAACCCAAATTTTATTGAAACTATGAGATTTGGTTTTAGGCTGGGTTGTTTTAGGTTTGGTTTTTTTTTTCAAAATATATGTAAATAATTTGATAGTTTGAAGTCTGTACATTCTTACATGGGTTTTTCTTCATAGGCACCCCTCTCATATAAAGGACAAAATCCTAAACAAAGAAAAAAGAATACCAAATCTTCGATAAAACTCCAATATTTCATTTAGAAATTAAAATTTTCTTAAGACATAAAGCACGACTATGTGTGTGTCATAAGGTTTTAATTATAGCAAGTATGAGTGGATATAATCATGATTTCACATAAAAGGAGGCCAAGACAGTTCCTGAATTCAAGGCTAACTTGTGGGCTTTCGTTGTGTTCACTTTGTTTAGTACCAGGTTCTTTTGGAATAGATTGTTCTCGTCACCCTTCTCTACAGCATTTGGACCTAGATTTCCTGGTGTAAATACATCTTATAAACAGTGAGTGTCTTGAAGTCAGCTGCTGTATTCTATCTACCTGTGTGCAGTGAAACTCACTCTCCAAAACAGAGTGGCTGCCTCCAAACTGACTGCTGAGAATGACCTCCAGCCCACACAAACTTGTCAAGTATTTGTGCATTGTTTGACGGACTGCTAGGTGAGATGCATAAAAATTATTCTGGGGATAATTCTAAGAATATAATGGTCTCAGGCATCAAGCACTGTCATCCATGACCTATGTCCTGGCACTGCTAAAGCAGAGTCCAGATGTGGCCTCTCGTGCTGTCTGCTTCCACTTTAAGGCATTACTATTTCACAGATATTTCTGTCTGCTTAAAATGTGTGAAATAACATGAGGACTGTGATTCAGCTCCCACTGTGGCATGTTTACAGCATGAAACAAATATATCACATATACTATGGCTTGTGAATGAAAAGGAATTTTTCAGGGCAGAATGATCTATGATTCTGAAAATTTGATGATGTCTCAGTTTGCTTTGGGACTTTGCTGAGGGAATCATTCCAGATGAATGGCTGGACAATTTTTTTTTCTTGGACATTCCTAGTTTTTACTTGGAGAAAATTTGAACTGGGACCATGACATTTTATAGTCAAAGGGTATAGACAAAAGCAGTTACGGTATTATCAAGGTCTAGACCCTTTTTTATTTAGCAATGAGGAAGACTGCATATCCATTATTGAAAAATGAGTGAGTCATCGTAAACAAAAATGTCAACTATTGCTTAATTCATATAATACAAAATTCTATCATTGCAACAGGTCCCAGGTGACAACAAACCCTGAGATAATATTTATACCATCATAGAACGATCAGGCATTTGAACCTATATTAATATATAATAAAGAAATAAAACCCATGCAGAAAGAGACTACAGGTTTTAAACATTATATTTGGACTGTTTTTCATATCCCTGAGGTATAAAACCAATTAGAGTTCTCAGTCATCCTGACCACAATCATTCTTTTACTGACATTTGACAACAAATCATTCATTTTGGATTTTGATAGATTAATCTCCTGAATATCTAACATGGAAAGTGTAGTTCTTTTTACAGTTCTAAATACCTCAGAGAAATGAGACACCTTTTTAGGGCTTTCCTTGGCTTTTTTGGGGGGAGGTTTTCTTTGCTTTTTTTACACTGAGTTAACAGAGATAGATTTTCATTTTCCTAGGGAATCATCTTGTTCTCAAGATGGTGACCCATTGTATTCAAACACAGAAAATTAAATTCTGCATCAGTAACAATATTTTAGTTACATTAGACATATTTTCCCCAACATAAGACATGAGTATAGTACTCTTTAATGTCTACAAAATCTATGAGTCTATAAAAATACTATCATATTCATAACCAGTATCTGAAGAGTCTCAATTATTAGCAATTAAAATTTCCCTCCACCAACATGAGATTCTTCTTTGTGGTGAGAAATGTTGGATAACAGCACAAGATTGTTATCCAGCTTTTAATGGCATGGTGCGATTTTAGATCTGGCATATTATGCTGGACAAAAAGGTGAAAGTGACATAAACATGGGCTTAAGATAAGCAAGAAAAGATTTCTTGTTCTGCACTGATTCCTTTTAGGTCTAAGCAGAAAGACCACGATGGAAGTGAGATCTAGCAGTGTGAGAAGACTCTAAACTATTTCCTCCTTGAGCATCACAGAACAGAAAAGAAACAGAAAAGTAGTGATTTAAATTCACTTCCTTTTCTCAGTATTTCAAATTCTGCTTAGCATCCTTTCAGGATCAGCTCATAAATGGACCGTTTTCAATGAACACTTATTCAGAGCTTTTTCAAAGTACTGAAAATAATTCAAAGTACCTTACACCTATTTAAATTGGGTCAAATGTGAATTGAACCACATTGAATCACATCAGCCCAACAGTGGGCAAGTCCAAGAATTCAAGGGAAGTTATAAAAAGATTATATAATGGGTAATTACAAACAATTTTCTCACTAGAAAATTTTCTTCTTAAATCATTCAGGTATTTTTTCTTTATACCTCAAAGTGTGTAGCCCTGTTTCCCTTAAAAAAACTTATTAATATGCTGTGGATGTCCTTAGTAGCCAACCCTTGCCTGAACTCTTCATTTCAACAAAACTGGGTGGTGTTTTATGGCTTCTTCTAGATTTGCATAGTTTAGGGGAGAATAAACTGTTCCTGTACTTCCTAACAACACCAAGAACACATCAGACATTAATAGTGTTTGCACATTGTGACACCAATAAAACATATTTCTGCAAGTGAAGAGGAGCAAAATGTATGACATTTACCTTAATACCTTTGCTGTGCAGTTTCTTAATCAAAATTTTCTGACATAACAAACTTTGTTTACACAAAACATAAAAATGTTCATAAAAATACGATATAACATATGCATCCTTTTAAAGCAAAACTTGACTAGGTTTGAAGTGCTATTTTACTGCATCTTCTATACACTGCAGTATGCAGCTACTGCATCTGACAAAGGAGTGAAGTTGAAAAGTAATGACATAGAGAATGAGACAATTATGAGAATATTTCAATAAATGGGTGTGATACAGCTGAGTGGCTATTGGTGAAATTAAAATATAATTGGAAAAGAAACAAAACAAATATTTCACTAAAAAAAATGTGAGAATAGCCTTATTCATGTGACAGGGTGACATTCAGATAATGGTTGGTACAAGTACCTGAACAGTGAGGGAGAGTCCCACTCCAGTGGCTATCTTCTTGGCACTCCCTCGTAGAATTTCCTATGAGCCTTCGACCCGCTGTACAAGAATAGTGAATTATGGAGCCGTACGTAAATCTGTCTCCTGAAAGAACTGCATTTGCAGGTACGCCAGGATGTCCACAAGAAATGGCTAACAAAGGAAAGAGAACAATATTATGTTTTCAAGGCACAGAAAAAATCTGTTATAACCTTCAAACACAAGTCTGGTTCCACAAAATGTACAATTCTGGCTGGATGTCAAATCCTTCATATCCTCAGTTTTATTATTGCTATAGATGATTTATTGGTCATTTGTAAGATTAAACACAAAACTACATATAAAACTAAACCACCCAATTTAGCCTTTCTCTAAAAATATAGAGCTTTCTTTCCTCATTCATTTCTTTTCATGGTCCTTCCCTACAAATAGTACACATTATTTCAGTTAGGAACAAGAAGGAAAACACCAAATAAGGCTGATGTTGCAATGTGCTTGTAAATTGCAGATATGATAATGGTAAGTAACTTTATTGTATCTATAACTAGGTACAGTTTAAGCAGAATAGTAAAAAATATATATATTCTGTAGTATTATTATAGCAGTGTGATGCACTAGAGTGAGAAAGAGGAAAATGGATTACTAATAATTTTTATAATTTTAAATTGTATTTATTTTTCTAAGATACAATAAGTAAGAAACATGCTTGCACCAGTAAAATATTCTTTCCAAATGGAAAAAAAAATTATGCAGCTATTTTGTATTTTAAATTGTGTATTTTGCCTAATTATTTTACTACTGAAATGTGAACAAATCCACTTTTTCAGGTTATAGCTCTTATTGCCAGATATTGAAAGCATAGATTGTTGTGAAAAAGTAAAACAAAACTGCTTGGGTCATCTGAATATTAGATACATAGTAGTATGACAAGCATAATAAAGAAATAAATTCACCAATCTAGTGACATTTATTGCTTTGGTATATAAGTGTAAATCCATGAAATAAATAATTTTAGTAAAAAAATCACAGTTCTGTAAAGCAAAAACTTTGAAATCATTTGATGTGTTTCAAATTAAAATATACTTTAATTTCATTTATTATTTCCTATAATTGCATTGCAAATCAGAAATAATGTCAGCAAATTAATAGTTATCAGAGCAGAAAAATATCTCAATGGAAATTAAACTCAGGCAAACTGTTATTTTTTAAAGATATGAAGCTTACTGATTATAGGAAACACCAGAAGATTTCCTCCCTCTCTGAGGAGAAAGTGATGGAGGAAGTATGAAATGATGTTATGAAAAGACCCTCTTGAGCAAAATTTTTGTACCCAACATTTCACAGATTTGTTCTCACATATACATTACAATGAGTCTGAAAAAAAATAAATATCTGATATAGGCATTAGTCATCTTAGACTATCATTCTAAATTACAACACATAAATAATAATTTTATATTTCCCTAGCTGTTTTCAGATACCCTAACAATTCACCAATAGGGGAAATTAATGCTAACTTTCTGGCATTTCACATAAGAGTTCCACAGTTCCCTGGAAACACATTTTTAATAATGGGAAGTTGCATATCTTGTCTTAATGTTTTCTCACTGAGACGTACAATTTGAAATATAATGATCTTAAAGCCCAATTTTAGTTCCTTAATAGATGGCTACGCTTTTTTTTTTTTTTTTTTTTTTTTTTTGTCTGTCATGATTTAAAGTCATGCACCTCACTTTAATGCTAATCCAGCTGAATGAATACTTACACAGACACTTTGGTAATGATCTATCCCATAATCCATTAGCATTACAGGTCAGTGCAGAGGAACCCAAGAGATAAAAGCCCTTCTTGCAATGGTATGCCACACTTGTTCCATATTTGAAACTTTCAGGATAATTCTGCTGTCCGTGACGAATTGCATTCTCCACAAAGCCAGGATCAGAACAGTTCATGACTGTAAGACAAACATTACTCATCACTGATGCATAACAGCAATATCATAAGTGTAGCAATGATTTTCATTACTTCACTAGCAGCTCGTTACTGTGACTCATCTGTGCTTCATTTCCCAGTTTTATTTAACTTAAATATCAGATATATTGTAAGTAAGTCCCTATAAGTAAGTCTCTAGATCTCTTTGCTTTGAAAGTAATACTAGAATTTTACTCCAGTTCTTATAATAGTCTTGGACAAGTTACATAGTATCAAGTATACAAGTGGTTCAAAGATAAAAGAGAAATTGGAAGAATTTTTATCATTCCTTTGGTAGGCTTAGTTTGGTCTTCTATATAATTTTTATGTGAAGGAATGCACATAAAGCATACAGTTTAAATAGCACTTTGACATTTTCTTTTTTTAATTTCCTTTAAGAGAAAAAATGCTTCAAACATTAAGAAGAACATTTTGTGCTATTAATGTTAGAACAGGAAAAGGAAGGTGGTGAAAAATCAAATATTTGATAGGGGAGCAGGAGTGAAGGTAAACAGCAAAAAGCATGAAGTAATTTTTTCAGACAGCCATTAAAACCTAAAAAATTATGGACTTTGTCATGCCTGTTTATTTTTTATATAAAGTATATCTACTCTTCACACTCCTTCATTTTATACTCTGCAGTGAATGTAGGATCACAGAATCACTTAACAGTTTGGGTTGGAAGGGACTTTTGCAAACACCCAATTTTGCTGTCTGCTAATCTGAAAACTATCTGAAAAATTATAAATACATACTCCACCCGTGCCCTGTCTTCACTCTAAAGATAACAGTAGAAATAAACTAAAAACAAAAGATTTAGAATATTATTAGTATCATAAATTAAAGCTCATCAAAAAACCACAGGAATCTACCTTTCAAGTATGTCATGTAGTTCAAATCATTTTCATGAAGAAGAAATCAGTGGCAAATATAGATAATATTATAATTTTAGAGGTAAGACATATAGAGTCACTAATGAACTGCTTTTTACTCCTGAATAACTTTTTTTTTAAAAGCTTAAGTTTTATCATACATAGAATGTAAATTGGCTGATTAGATAATACATTAGAGCAAGGCAGCTTTTGTAAATGTTCATTGACTGAAAGGACAATTCATTCAATCAGCTTAAGACTATCAGGATTTTAGAAAAACATTAACATCTTAAAATTTAATCTAGAGCAAAGTCTAGTTGTAATTTGCTTTATTTCTCTTTATCTTTTAAAGCTATGATCTTAAAAGTGTTATATGCTCATAATTTTAACATCACAATTCTAGACAAAATATACCTAGGTCTAAAGGATGTTCCATATGAATCCAAAGCATCCCTTCATGAAAGTTATTTTAGAGGTAATATTTGGGGGAAAAGAACTCTTTGGCATAAAGAAGGCCATTTTTCATATACCAATTGTTATTAAAAACATGATACAATTAGACAGCAAGGTCAAATACATTTTAAAAAATCAGGTATTACAGTGATGCCCACAAAGCATTAGAAAGGCATCATGGAGAATTATTATGTTCGATGAAAGAGACCCCTTATTTTTTTCTTCCTGAGCAGTAGTAAAACTTTAGTCTCCTAATTGAAACTATTCCTATTTTTTTATGGTGAATCCTATTAAATAATTCACCAGAGAAGTTACATTTAGCTTACATTATAATAGTTTAGCTTACATTTCATACTACCAACTTTTGTTTGAACACTGTGTTATAACCATAAGGTTTTATACATAAATCAGATTTGTGCAGATTAAATAAATATGTGTTTACATGATATTTCATTGACAGAAACAAATACCTCTTTAGTGCTTCACTTTTTTTTCTGTCCCATAAGACAAAGAATGTAAAGTCCTAATATCTCACTGCTCTTTGAAAGCTGTGAAAAATTTGGG
The DNA here is from genome assembly GCA_013400915.1 of Pardalotus punctatus. Lineage (NCBI taxonomy): Eukaryota > Metazoa > Chordata > Aves > Passeriformes > Pardalotidae > Pardalotus > Pardalotus punctatus. The sequence goes on from VZTX01000647.1 coordinate 32,945, forward strand.
TGTGGAAGCCTGTGTCTCTGTACTTGCTTTGAAGAACTCTGAAAATTCTTACTTCTGGGGATCTTTAAGAGTATTATCAAGAGAAAATTCTTTATTCTTTTACATGACACATTCTTTGTTACCGCTTTTTTTCTATGGTTACTAATCACTGTCAACTAAGTCTAATTCTTTCACTAGCAATATAACTATCGTTGTAGAACAGGGACACACGTGAAAGCCTGTAAAATGTATAGTCCACTACCAGGAAGCCTTACCAAAACATTAAGCTAGATCTGAATGAGCTCACATGTCCGTACTCGCAGTGCAATTCTTTCTTTTAGAAATTAGCACAGTTCCCAGAAGCAACCCGTGCTGCCTCCTAATTAACCCTGTTTCTTAGGCAATTAGACATGGAGTAGTGCTGGGTAGATGCTGCTGAAAAGTTTCTGCTTTTGGAATGAGCCTGCATTCTCTGCATAGTTATAAATTGCTTTATACAAACATACCCTTAAACTCAATTTTCCCACATATATATACATTCCTAAACATTTGAATACACATCTGTACCAATATGAAATAAAGGAAGCCAGGACTTGTTCTCTGGCATGAGGCGAGTGGATGGTGACCAGTTCTATGCCATTGTGCTCAGCTACCCTCCAGAACAGTGTGAATTTCTCTGAACTACTCATGAAGGATGATCCTGCTATCCATACTAACCCCTGAACCGTGCTCCAAACAATCCCTGTGGATATGCCTCTTGGTTCAAAGGAAAAACCATCTAAATAAGTAGAAGTAGTTCAACTTCCATGCTCAGGTGCTGTTTAGTTTAAAAATAGAGATAAATTTAATTTCAAAGACAGAAGCGAATATTTCAAAATCTTCTATTTAGCTAAAACTGTTCTTTTGTGGTAATTTGATTCCCCACTTCACAATAATACAAGATCGCTATTGTGATCCATTATATCAAAAAGATCGCTATTGTGATCCATCGTATAAAAAACTGATGTCCAGGGTAGTATGGAATATTTATTCTGGTGCAGAACAGAACTCATGTTCTTATCCGTGCACCATTTTGCAATGAAACTGCGTATGAAAAAGTAACTGCAACAAAATAACACATTTGCATTCTACTGATATCTACTTGTTTTAGCAACTATACCATCAAGTGCAGCTCTTTAATTAAATAATACATGTAAAAAATTATTAAATTGTGCCTTGTGACTGCAAAAATCCTGCAGAAAAATAATAATTACATTCCTCTACCAATAGTCCTAAGATGAATTAAGATAAATTTATCAATATATCAATCATATTGAAAATTTTTCTGTATTAGAAATTTTATCCTGGTGCAAATAGGACTCCTTGCTGTACTCACAGAGTTCCACAATACAGATGCATATTTAGTAGTCTGCATTTAATATTTACCCATTTGTTTTAGCTCAGGACTCTAGGACTAATAACTGGGCATACACAACTTAAATAGTACATAAACTTTTACATTAAAATTTCATTAATGAACACACAAAACTAGTGGAAATCTGCATTAGGATACATACAACTGAATTTTTGCCAAGCCATAGAATAAGATTCATATTGTTTATCAGATGAAGCTTCTTATGATGGCAAAAGAATCTTCCTCCATGCAATCTATATTTTTAGTTTATTTTCTGATGGGATTTTTGGGTGGTTTTGTTTGGTGGTTTTGGGGTTTGGGGTTTTTTTTTGTTTGGGTTTTTTTAGTTGCTGTTTATTTGGTTTGGTTTTGTTTTTTGTTGTTGTTGTTGTTATTTTGTCTGAGAATGAAGTTGCAGATGCTCTGGTACTCTCTTTGATGGAATGGGGAGAATAGTAGAGATCTACACACACAAACCTTTAAAAGAAAGTGCCTTCAAGAGCAAAAATGTAGACAACTTGTCATGGTTTCATGGGATCTCATTCACACAGAAATCTCATTTGGGAGTTGTGAGAACTCCATAATATCAGGAAGTACTGTTTTTTTAACTATAATATGGAATGCTTATTGTATTTCTAGATCAAAGTGATAAACAGTGCAATAGTGCACAGCTAAAAATTGTGTAAAGGAAAAAGCAGTAAAATAAACAGTGAAACAACATTCTAGAATTTGTTCAAAAAATAAAACAAGAAGTGTATATCTTTCACTGCTATTTAGAGAAAATCATTGCTATTGAACTCAAATATGCACTAGATAAGTTGAAACAAAATTTTGAAAATAATAGTTCAAATTATTCCCATTTTAATCTCAGAATATTCTATTGAACCAGAAGGAAAATCTGATGCATATTGCAAAATTCTCACATTTATTTAAGGTTTTGTACATTGATGAATATAATTGTTTTCAAATATTCTTTTCATTCTATGGATTACTCAAGTCTTTCCCGAGGTTTAACTTTTAATGAGCGTTCACAAGAGCCATCCCTTTTTTAAGTGAAGTTGAGATTATTAACATAAAAAAATCCCAAATATAACTGCTTAAAATTAAATCTTTGGTTTAACAGGTAAGGGTGCCAAGTTAACTTATGGAAAGTGAGTACTAGAAATTGAAAGGAACTTTATTTCATGAAGATATGCTGGCCCAAAGCTACCCAAAAGCAATTCTAACTGAACTATCTTTGCAAGTCAATAGGGAGAACAGAAAAACTTAATTCTCCATGCAGATCAGAAATATGGAATGTTCAAGGAATATATTGCAGTCCCAAAGTATCAATTTGTCTGCGTGATACAGAGTTCTCACTCCTGTACCAGTAGTATCTATTTAGACAGCTCTGTGATGAATGAAATACAAAACAGTCATCAAATGTATAATTTAAGCTCGTGCTCTGTGAACAAAATTCTTGCATCATACATGAAGTCTTATCAAATGATTATACAAGAGAATACGATCCCTCAAGTTAAAAAGTAACCACAATTATGCCCGCAGTGCCACTTAAGATCAGCTATTGGTTTTTAAATATATACTCAAGTGTGCTATTGCTAAGAATGGCTGCAGTAAGGAGTACTTTAGAAAAGAATTGGAGTTGGCTGGCATACAGAACTAAGGCAGTATTTCCCTGATTGCCTTTTACCCTGGGGACTCAATTGTAAATCACAGTGAGAGCAGACAAAGATTGCTTTCTCTCAATGACACCTGTCAAGGGTTACATGGGAAATGAATTCTGTCAGTCTTGGTTTAGTCTTCTGGAAAAGCTGGAGAATGCTCCAAGTCTACCCTGATAACTTTGGAACCTCACACTGAGTAGATTCAAACCCTTGAGGACAAAGAAGTTAAAAGACCATGTCAGAGTCCTCCAGGGCAGCTTTCTGATGAAAAGTTGAATGATCATCACAAAGTACATCATTCACAGTATTTCATTTCTTGTTCTCACTCTCTCTTTTTTACTTGACAGAAAAAATCTTAAGCTTCTTTTAGAACCTTTCATATCTGATCAACACTATTTTTAAACTTTTTATTTGAAAAGTATTGCACTAATGTTGGTATCTAGAACATGTTTACAGACTGACACTCTAGAGTGAATAAAGAGCAGAGAATTCACTCTGACTTTATGACAAGTTCTAAAAAATGCTGTCTATAAAAAGAAAGCTCTGCTTGTGAAAGCATGATGACAAAATTGTCAGTAAATGAAATTTTTGTAAAGATCAATGCAAAATCAATAATAAACAAGAATGGAAACATCTCAGATTTTATCAGCTATTACAATAGCAAACTGATTAGAAAGATAAAGTACGTACCTGTTATTTTTCTCTACATGTGTTTTCTATGCAAATTTATTTTGGGGCATCTATGTATAAGTAATATTAACACAATAGCTTTTGTCAGAGTAGTACAAACTCTGGTGTCATGACTTAAAGTCTTTTCCTTTAGATTATTTTTTAATCATAGCATTGTTTTTCACCTGGAAGAGGAACTCTTCAGTTGCCTCAAGAGATGTTTCCACTACCTTTTGAAATGTCTTTGTCTGATCTCCAGGCTGGTTTCACTCCAGAGAGGGGCATATCTGCCAGATCAGGTAAATATCCCAGACACTGTGCAGCATGTCCCATGATACCTCACCTCTTCATTTAGGAAACTTAGTCAAGTGCAAATTATCCTTCAGAATATCAACATGCTATCAACATGAACAGCTTAGGTATAGCTGTCATTTAAAGTACAAAAAAGTCACAACAAAGGCCGCTGACTTTGGAAAAAATGAAACCAAAAAAAAACACATTTCTCAGCTTATATGAATGCTTGACTCCACATAGATGAAAAAGTCCTTAAATTCAGAGCTGCTTTATCTTTGGATGAGAAGAATTGGTCATCAGTCTCAATCTCTCCCGCCTTTCTATCAGCTGCCATCAGAAACATTATTTTTCTTGTCAGTGAAGGAGAGGAGCATACTACCACTGGTTCAAACAACAAAGCCACGAAAGAGAACATGACAAAATTAATGATTCTTTGTAGATACCAGATTCTTGATAAGACATAAAAGTCTAAATAAAGTTTTCAAGAATCTATGAGTAATGAGATAAAGAAAGATAAGACTTTCAAATTAGAAATTCAGTATAAATGTGGTATAAATAGAGACCTGAATTCTTTATTAGTAACAAATAGCCTGGACTTAGTGATACAGACTGGAGAATGTGAACGAATTCAAACCTCTGCAACTTTGCCAAATGGCTCTTCCCATCAAAATATTTCTAGTCTTAAGAAACATATTTCTAATAGGAGAAAAGATCTTAAATCTCACTTATAAAAAGATATAAGGAATTCCGCAGGGAACAGTAGCAAAGGACATCCACTTTTTCTGACACAGATTATGAATCTGAGTCTGACTTAATGCAGGCAGAGAGTGTGGTGTTTAATACAGCAGTTCTTACTTCAAGCATAATATATGGAAAAATGACCTGCAGCGCAATCAGGAGTGCAGAGCCTTGACAAGGCCATCTGATTCAGTTCTCATTTTGGTAGTTAAGAGTTAGTATGAAAAGTAGAAAGCATGGAAATTAGTTTTCTGTGCTTCCAAAGACTAAATGGAAAGTGGTTCCAAACTGCTAATGGAAAAAAGTCCACAGTGAACATACTTGATTTAGGATTTAATATTGTCATAACTAGTTCTGGGGTAGCACAGTTAAGTTGCACCAAGCTCTACTCAGGCAGGTTTGCAGAAGAGAACAGAGACTTAGGTATTGTAATTTTTCCAACGCCATTTGATTCCAGTTTAAACGCAAGTAAACTGACTACTTGACCTGTTCTTTATCAAATAAATAAAGATAGAGTCCATGTGGGGAATTACAAATAATGAATTTAAAGTCATACTTCAGTGACCTTCATATTTCAGAAAAAGTTACTGCCAATCTTTAAAAAACACTATATATATCAAAAGGACTAAACATAAAATTTTAAACAGATATGACTATTAAAATAATTTTTTAAAAATTGGGGTTTCTATCTCACAAAGTATCTGAACATCACAGCACACCGTTTTTTTACTTGTGACAGAAATAGCAGGAACGTAGTTTTTCTAAGGCATAGGTATTTTAAGAATTATGTTATCTCAGAACACAGGTCCAAATCTAATATTAAAAAGCATGTACATTTTAAGAGATTTAAGGTTTTACTTGCCAAGCGAGCTAAAACAGTTAACCAGAACAGATAAAAGCATTCTGGAGTAGGGGGAAATATCATTGCAAAGCAATTCAGTGCTTTCAGTGCATTTAGGATATACAAATATATTAAAACCCTTTTTTTCATACAAGTTTTTGTAATATGGCTCTCAAGTAGCAAATATGATTGTTTGTGTGCATTACTTTTTTCTTAGCAAAAAAACCCATATAATTTCCTTTCTATATTTCCTGTCACTGACTACTTAGTTACTCTGCTATTGATGTAACAGACTGAAGCAATGTATCATTGTAAAAAGTTTATTTTCTGAAAATATCAGTTTCCTATGCATACATAACAGCTCAGTTTCAACATAAAACAAAATAAAAAAGAAATTAAAAAAAAAAAGCCCAAAAAGCTTCTGCAATAGCTTTAAGCAGCAATCTTTAATTTGTAGTACTTCATGTACAGTCTCAGCCAAATGAAGCCAAGTTCATTATTGACTCAGGTGAACTCAACTGAGGTTTGAAAGAAAGGTCATATGTAAAATCTCTGTTGAATTAAATGATACAGGTTTGCCAGGAACATCAATCCTTTCCCAAGAGCCTATTTAAAGAGCCAGAAGATTTACTTTCTTTGTAAACAAATTCATAATTCATTGTTAACAATGATCTTTAAAACAAATGTTTTTCACCCACTAGATAAAAGGCAATTTTAGACGCAAAGGCTTATGCCAGAAGAAGTGCTATTACATGCTTTAGGTAAGTTCTAATTAATCCATTAAGAACAAATTTGACAGAGGAATGTAGTTGGTGTATACATATATAATCTTTTGTAGTAAATTATACAGGAATACTTGAACTTGGAAGTGACAACTAAACAGCTTGCCCTGGGCTTTCTCCAGCTAGGTTCTGAATAGCTGTAGGACTGGAAACTCCACAATGTCTCTGGGAAATTTGTTTAGGTGTTTTACCACCCTCACATTTAAAAAGCTTTTTCTTATGTTTGGTTTTGTGCCCTTTGCATCATGCATTTCCAGTGAGCACCACTAAGAAGTATGGCCCTCTTCAACATTCCCCTGAGCCTCCTCCCCACTAAGTCGAACAACCCCAACTCCCAGTCTCTCTTCAAATCACAGGTGAGTCCATGAGAAAAGTTTTTTTCTCTGAGAATGTATTTTGGAAAGGGCAGAATACACCAGAGAGAGGAGGCCACACACACACACACACACACACACACACACACACACACGCACAAAATAAGTGAGAAGCAAAAAAGGGAGTAGATATGCTCCACAGCCTGTGGAGAACACACTCCAGAGAACAGAAGTGAGAAGGAACAGCAGAGAGAAACTGCTACATACTAACTGCAAGGTCAACCCACTATGTTAACCTAAAATAAGAAACAATACCAATTATCAAGGCAATTATTACAATACTTTAAATTTTCATATAATTGAAATAAGAATCCCCCAAATTTTTAGATCAGAGATGCATGTCCTAGGAGAATGGTACAGAACTACACTAACACTGATATGCTTTAACTGAAGTGGATATTGAATATTCCCTTTACGCTACAACTACATATCTTCTGGTGCACAAATACATTTACAACAGTTATTGTTATTTTAGATAGTATATTCCTCTCCAGAAGGAGAGGTTTCTTGGAGAAATTGCAAACTTCATGACAATGTTTTCAAACCCTTTAACTCAGACTCAGTCACTGAGGTGAGCAGCTACAGTGTTTCATGATCAGCAGCAAAGCACTCTGGGTTCTTGCGGGGTGCATGGGGCAGGTGATGAAATTATGTGGATCCTTGCAGTTCATGATGGAAGAGATATAAGACAGTCACTGAAAAATATATGTTGCTATAGAGAAAGAAATACTAAGTGAAGAGGAGAATGAAGTGAACAAGCACCGAGTGAATGGCAAAAGTCCAGCTTTACACCACCTGCATGAAAATAGACAAAACTGTAGATACTCAGCTGGGCCACACCATTCTGGTAGGAGTTTACCATTCTTAAGTGACTAGATCTTGGCAGAGTTGCATCTATAATACTCCCTCCTTTCAGAAAACCAATCTCCCTAAACAAGATTTCAGACTACAAATTGGCCTGGATCAAACTCAAATTCATGTCAATAAATTAAAAAAGGACAATGAAAGTAGACAGGAGAGACAACTGAAATAATGTTGTAGTAACTGTAAGTGTTCTAATTCTTATGTTCTTTTTCTTAAATCTTCTCAGTCTTTGCATTGTTTTTCCTCATTTGCACTTCAATATGTTTTTCTTTTAATAAATGCACTGGAGTTCAATGTAAATAGCTGACTAACTCAGCTCACAAATGGGGCTGATCTTCAGGAAACCTGTTCACTCTCTGACAGTCAAACCAAGCAGATCCAGATTCCATTTACAGGATAAGTGAAAAAGTGTGTGTTTCCAAGAAATAAAACCTTACTACAATGCCTCACAGATGCGACAGAGGAGTTTGTTCACTAAAGTCTAGCAAAACAAAAGAATATAAAAGGGGAAAAAATACATAAGCCTAAAAAGGAACAGTTTGCCAATTCTTGTTTCTCTATTCCAGTAATTATATTGCTATGTTAGTTAACTCACTTGAATAAATTCTGAGGGTAGTGACTGAGGGAATTACCATCTCTTTATTTTTTTAATGAGAATGAAAGATCTAATTCCACACACACTGAGCTTGAAATTGCATCAGCTATCTCTGAAACATTATGATGAGCTAATCACCAAAGATAATTATTATTCTTAGGAAGAACAACTGTAATACAGTAAGATTTTTAATAAACCAACAGGTGGAGATAATAAAGGTACAATAGCCGAAGTTAAGTTCTTATTACATGATTTTTAGTCCCAATATTGTATCCTTAGAATGACTTTGCTGACTGCAATTTTCTTTAGCCCATAAAAGGGAAGTTACAAAGAACAAAAAGCACAGTACTTACACTGATTTAACATTTAACTAGTGAGAGAAAACATTCAAGAAAAGCTTAGTAGCTATTGCATTTCTGGAGGAATTTTTATGTTCTATTTCTTTGCATGCTCCAGAGCAGGCATAGTCATCAGACTCCTTCCAGACACTAAGCATTTTTTAATTTGTTCTTGGCTTACATATTTGGAAATTAGCACTGTTATTAAAATATATAAATGAACCCAGACAATTCCAGTGCAGAATATGACCAGGAACAACACTTGTAAATTAGAGCCATTAAAATACATTTCCTTCGGGAGCCTTCACAAAAAGAGCACTGAAGGATATAGAGTATGTAAAAAAGTTTTTCCCAGGCTTTTGAGATCTTTCAGTGTATCTTACATGATTTACCTCATGTCCTGCCTTTCACCTCTGTCAATTTCCATCTAGTTTTTAGTCAAAAGATATTCAGTCTGCCTCAGTGATTCAAAAGAAAGTATCCCATAATATCATTAAATATCATTATCTTACTGGATTTAGCACTAAGAAAGCATGCACTACACCAGTAGAACCTATTTTGGGGCATGTAACATAGAAACAAAAAACTAGTGAAGAGATTTTAGGTATCTGATAAAAATATTGGTGGAAAAGACCAAAGATGAGATATTAGCTCCATATTCTGCAACTATAGCCAAAAGTTAAAGAAAATAAATAAAAGCAGTGGCCATAAATGGAACTAGCAAAAACAGGTTAACTTCAGAGATTTTTAATCTTAATTACACTTGATAAAGAATTCAATCTGACAATTCTAGATTGTGTTTTAAAATTATTTTTCTTTTTCCTTTCCTAATATGTACATTTGATACAGATTTCCTCATAACACAAACCTTTGCTTCATTCTCATGTCTCAAACACGTCCATCTTACCCACTGCAAACCAGCAATCAAGCTCTTTTGCTTGATTTTTTTGCAAAAAAACAAGCAGAATTAAATATTACTTTATCCTTTTTTTTTTTTTGATGGAGAAAGAAAACTCAGGTTTCACATCTCTCAGCTATTACCAGGAAATACAAAAGAATGAATAGTGTTTTGATGCCTAAATACTCAATTTCATAATGACTGTTTATGGAAACTAAACTAAAATGCACCTATTTCAGGCTAGACAGGCAACTGTCATTTATTAATGTAATATAACTTTTGTGAAACTAAGTTTACTTTACATGTCTATAAACTAAATGCTAGTAATTGCAGTCTGAGAACTTTGAGGTGAAACACTGAAAAGCCTAGGCTTCTCCAAGACTCAGCCCTAACTACATTCTCCAACAAAGAAATGCAAAAACTCAAAGGTGGCAGTAAGTTCCTAAAGGACAGAATTACGAATTATATCCCAGTATTTTGAGGCAGGGTAAAACTTTCTTACCTCGGCAGTTTGGTAAAGGGCTACTCCACTGCCCATTGCTTCGACACTGTGCTCGAGAGGCACCCTGAAGTAAGTATCCCGTGTTGCAAGTAAAATTTACCACATCGTTTAAATTGAACTCGCTGCCATTAGTCACTCCGTGAGCTGGATTCCCAGGATGTCCACACGTGATTGCTGTTAGAAGAAAAATAAGCAGGTTAGGATCTAAGTGAAAGGTACTGATCCATGGAATCAGTTGCAGGTTGGAGCTCTTTTGGCATTTTAATTTTTGGTGGGTTTTTTTATTCCCCCCCTTTCTGAATTTCTCTGTGGCATTTATACAAGACATATAAGAAAAAGAATAGGATATATTTATTGAGAATTCTTAACTGCCAGGAGAAAAATCCTATTTTTTCAATAAAACCTTTAGAACCTACTTTTCACCTTATATTGAAAGTTGTAATAAAAGTAAATCTCTCTCTCTCTTTCTCTCTCTCATTCTCTCCATATATAAAACATAAATATGCATTTCCACTTACATCTGATATGTATTAGACCTTTAAAAATGCATTTAAAAATTCCAACTAATACAAATAAAGGAAAATACTTTTTCCCAGCAAGCTTAAAAATGTAGTAGGGTCAAATTAATTTGATGCACTATTTCAGAGCACTCTGGAGTTCTGAAGCATTCCAGTTGCAAAGATCTTGCATTGCTTTGCTAAAGTAGTGATTCTTTTAATCTGATTTTCTTATGACAATGGAGAAATCATTGTTGGGAGTAAATCTTTCCCATTATATATATTATGTGTGTTGGTTTTGCTAAAATAGAACTTAAAAAATAAGCTTATTATGGTCAAGCTCTAGCTTTACAAATGACAAGATATTAAAATATTGTAGAAGAATATAGAAAAGCATAGATACTGACAATGTAAAATCAGAATGCACATCTACAGACATGCACAAACACAGAACTTTTCAACTTTGTGTTAGTGATGTTTATCATATTCAAATAAATAACCTATACACAGGTTTATTTTTTCTTTTGATTCTGTTGTGCTGCTACTCACATGGAGCCAAGCAGAAACCTTCTTATTTCCTATTAACTCTCAATAAGCAGAAAATGGAAAGATCTTTCAGAAAATACTTGGCTGAAATGTGGTTCAACTGGTTATCCAGCAGAGATAGGGAAAGACCTGTGTGTCACAAATTTTGCAAGATGAAGGAGGCTGATTTTCATATGAAACTAGGAAGCTTATGTAGTCATGGGTAGAGAACTCCAAGTGCTTCCTTAGATAATTTTTTTTTTTTTAAGATTATGATGCCTGGTACTTTACAAATCTGAAAATCCATTCAAAGTAAATTAAAAATATAAAAAAGACATGATCTTCTGTGAAAGTCTCACAAAACAAAGACTGATTTGGGGCAAATTTTCAGGGGCACAGCTGCTAACATCTTTGTGGTATCTCTTCCACTGTATTAGATCTACCTGAGATGGATCTCTCACAGTGCTGTGCTTTGTATCGATAGCTAGAAAGGTGTTGGCAACACCCCGATGTTTTGCTACTGCTCTGCAGCACTGGCACCACATCAGTGTCCCCAACATTCCACTTTCCCACCAGCAGGCTGGGAGTGGTGAAGATCCTGCAAGGGGATATAACCAGGTCAGCAGACCCAAAGTGACCAAAGGGATGTTCCATGCCATATAATGTTTGCTCAGATATAAAGGCTAAGGGGAAGGAGGAGGTAGGGGCAAGGTGGGGTGGGCGGCAGGGAAGGAGGGGAGGTATCATCCATTATTTAAATTTGTGTTTGGAGCAACCACTACACATGCTGAAGCCCTCTTTCCTGGGAAGTGGCCACACATTCCTTGCTGATGGGAAGTAGAAAATCAAAATCTTTCTTTTCTTTGCTTGCACGTGCAAGCATTGCCTTTTGTTTTAGTAAGCTGCCATCTTATTTGCTTCCCCTGTCTTTCTGAGGAGGGGAGTGAGAGTAGCTTGGTGGCCACCTGGCATCAAGTCATGGTCAACCCACCACAGCTGTATTTCCAGTTCATGCTCCACAATGCTCAGTCAGAATATTACAGTACAATACATTTCTAGCATTGGTGAACAGTATGTTTTCACTTTACATCTCAGAAGTAACAGTCTTATTTGTATGGGAATTTCTTAAAAATAAGTAAATTAACCAAAGGAGGAAAATCATCTGAAGTTTGAATGCTGACATAAAACAAGCCATCTTGCATGGCTTTTTAGTCTGGCAGTGTTCTAATAAAAGAAAACTATGTTGTAATGGGAAGCATTAGGCAACCTCTAGTAACAGAAATGGATGCCAGTTCTTCTCATAACAGTTATGATAACATCCATTTAGGAAGAAAGAGCCTCCTGCTCCTCCCATGCCCCCCAGCTTTGCCCTTTTCTTTTGAAGGGATTTTATTCACTGTACAGTCAAATGAATGCACTAATGGTAATAATACTAGCTGGTGACATTTCTCCTTTGATGAATAGAAATCACTTGAAGATATAAATAAGATTTTAAAAGGACAATGACACTTGGCAGTTATTTCCTGCCACTGTATACAGGTAGAAATTTTCATTTTACCCTAAGAGAAAAATACTGAACATTTAGAATTCTAACACGTATTGAGCAGAAAAGCTGACCATCTCAGTGACTCTCTGTGTAGACAAAAATACTTCTGTCTGAATTGCAGGCTCTTAAAAAATGCAGCACTGAAATAATTGATATTAAAGCTCCATTAAAAATAACAAAAATATGTATAAAAATGGGGATCTTTAATAAAACTGAAATGAAAAGGAAATAAAATCAATACATAATAAAGCAGTAAAATAAAAAACAGATTAATTGGACTTGACTGATTAAATGGGTGATGGTTCAGAAAATGTCAGAAAACCTGCCACACAAATGAAGGAGGAACTAGAGAAGTAAAGACTCAGCAATTCTAGCAATTAATTATGGGATTTTCAAAAACAGATTAATTGAGAAGATATTAAAGGCTATAAAAATATCAACATCTTTTCTAACAGATATAGCATAATCCAATGCCATGCTTGGCTTGCACTGGTAGGCCAAATTCAGGCCAATTTGAAAAAACAGGCAGTCACATCAGAACTGCACAGATGAGCACTAGTCCAGCTTTGTCCTCCAAGTAATGAAAATATACAAAAGAATTTTTTACTCCTGGTGAAAAAACTTAGGGGAGAGGCTCAGTAAGCCCACACTTGACATAACAACTACACCTGGATAAAGAGAAAGTGATAATTTAAGTTACACAGCTGCAGCCTGCTGCTCAACCCACTTCAGTGTCTATGCCATCCTGTTTCTGAAACAACAGAAATCAGGAGTTACTGAAAATATTAACAAGTCTGTGCTAGGTTAGAAACTGGATCATAACAACCCTTGAAAGTGAAAATAGGTCCAATAAATATCTGATCTGAGCACAAACACTTCTGAACATCCAATCCACAGTTAATGCTCAATTATGTTTAAAATAGTAGCAATAATTCAATGAAAAATTAATTGTACTTACGGACACAAACAGGAGTTTGCCCAGACCACTTGTGATCCTGTAGGCAAATTCTGACAGATGTACCAACAAGTCGAAAGCCAGGATTACACTGGTAGACTACAGTGTCACGATAACTGAAACCATCTCCACTAATATGACCATTTACAATTGGGTCCGGAGAGCCACAGTGACCAGCTACAATAAAAGAACAACCCATCAAAAACATGTATTTTGACAAGACTTGACAAAACTTACAAGAAAAAAATGCAAAATTTCAAATATCCTTTCAATAAACAATGCATTTAGAGACAACTACTATACTGTGCAGAACAAGTCTCAGGTATAAAACTTACAGATGACATTTTTTCTACTTTTTTGAAGAAGAAAATAATGAATTAGAGAAATGAGAAATCTATTGTGAAATATTATGTGTTTAAAAGATAAAGACCTCACATTTCTCTGAGGAAAAAGGAACTTTTACTAAGGCACTTCACTGTAAAAAAAAGTAGAAGCTGGGTATTTTTGTTGGTACTGACAAAATTGCAAAACAATATAAAGAAGAGCTTACTATAATTTTGACATGAATATGAATTTATAAGCATTGTCCAGATAGATGAAGGCGATGAACAGGAAGGAATATCTACCAGCATTGTTTCCTCCTTATTTCAGCTGCTGTTAAAACAATACAGAATGCATTATTCTGGGATAATAGCAGTCTTGGCACTGAGGAAGCCAAGTAATGATTTAATTAATTCTGGATTCTTCATTCTGTTTGAAAACAGAGCTGCTGAGCAGAAAACTATTTTTCTTTACTGATTAAGGAGGTAAAAACAAATATTTTTTTTTGGTGACACTAATTACAATTACAGTAATTTGTTAAATCCTCATTTTGAGAGGTGTGGACTGGGACCTAAGGCTCAAGGCTGCAGATAGAATGGTTTGTGTGTGTGTGAGCTCTTCAGTTTCATGCAGGCTGTATCCAACGACAGCAACTTGTTTGCAACTTTTCTTTGGGATTCCATCTCCTTTCCAATAAAGCCCCTTTAATAACACTAGACAGTATACTTCATTCAAACCTAATGGCTCATCTAAAACACTAGAAGGATAAAACATACACCACTTGATTAGATTTCTCATACATACAGGATTATTATAAAAATCCTGATTGCAGGATTGCTGATGCCTCTGACACAACCTTGTGGTATTCTACAAGTATGAATGCAAGCTTTTCACTTGTTATACAGCTAGTTTTCCCCTTACAACAGAGAATATGGCAACAAAGAATAACAAGGACATTGAAAGCATATGTTTCTCCTTGAAATGTGCATTGGAATAATTTATCTTATTGTTCTCAGTCCAAATTAGTAATATGATCCCCTTTACCCTTCTCTCTCCTCCAGCCTCACTCAGCCTCTCCTTGCCTATCAGATACTCCAGTCCCTGGCCCCTTAATGGGTTCTTCCTTTGAACTTCCTTCAGTTTGCAATATCTATCTTGAATGGTGAAGGACACAAAAACTACACAGAATTTTCCACATGAGTGCTGACGAGGAAATAATAACCATGACCTGCTGACCACACTGGTGCTCATACACTCCAGTCTGTGAGATTTTTACTGCAAGGCCACACTTTTAACTCTTAGTCAGCCTCTCCACTCAGTCACTTGGGTGCTTTCTGTAAAGCTTGCTTTTACCCAGTCAGTTCCAAGAGTACTCACAAATGGCATTATTCTAGGCAAAGTGCAGGATTCTGTATTTGTCTTTCCTGAACTTTATGAGCTTCCTGTTGGCCCATTCTTGCAGATTCTCAAGGTTCCTCTGTCTAGCAGTACTAGAACCCATATATCAACTGTTTTTCCATCATTTGGCATCATCCTCAAACTTGTTGCAGATGCATCCCAATTTGCTATCCAAGTCACTGACGAGGGCTGGATAGCATGGGCCTTTGTATTCATCCTCAGTATCCACTGGCTACCAGTCACATTTCTAATCAAGAAATAATACCCTTAGAGTTTGCTGGCTCAATTAGTTTTCCATCCATTTTGCAGTCCTCCCATCCATTCCCTGTCTTCTCAAATTGGCTACAAGGATACAATGGAAGACTGTTTCGAAAGTTTTTGTACAACACAAAGTGAAAGAAATCTACTGCTGAATTCTACATCTCATGAGACAGTCACTGGAAAAAGCAGTAAGATTATCAAGGTTTCTTTTTGATTGTTCCATCCTGCCTGTTCGCAATTATCTTCTTATTTTCCCTATGCCTAGAAATTAGTTCCTAATATTTACTCCCTAATTTCTTCCAGGGACTGAGGTGAAATACAAAAGAATACATTCAGTTTTTGTAATTTTCTAGATCAAAATGGTGAAGAATTGAAAAGAAGTAGCTGCACTGAAGACAAACACGGGACCACAGGGAATTTCAGCAAGGAAGACGGATGAAATGTGCCACCTGGCATAAAGCAAAATATTATGCACTTTCTCTCAAATGGGGATTTAACAAGTTGCTGGACTTATTATGTGAGTAATTTCATTTACAGATCATTCCACCTACTGTATTTAACAAGTTTTCAGGGAATTTTGACTCATCTAAATTAACTATTCCAACACATCAAGAACTGAAAGAGCACTGCAATGACACAAAATGTATGTAATTTTCTCATCAACTAAAGTTAAAGAAAATTAAGAAGGCTGTGAGGGGATTTTTTAATAAAATATGCTCTCAAGAATTTAGAAAATTGTTCATATGTGTCAAAGTTGGTTCAGTAGTTTTATTCTAAAACACCTGGAAAGTGAGATACAAATGATTCTGGTTTAATTTAAGAAGAATTTGAAATATAAGCAAATATCATAATATTATACTGCAATTTACCTATGAGTTATCAATTAAAGGATTAGGTATTTTTACACAAGCTCAGTCCGCAACAGCATATTTTCATACTGATAAATCTAGGGCATATATATATATATATATATATATAATATATAATTAAAAGATGGAATGGAGTAGATTATATTTAACTTTAGATTTTAAAGTGTGTCTTTGACTTGTTTATGTGTAGTTTTGCTTCTGAAAGTTGTAAAAGCACAGGGGAAAAAATATGTTCAGGAAAACACATTGATCCATGATTAAGCACCACTGATTTTACAGATGGAGTTAGGCGAATTTACATGCTTCCAATCTGCCCTATGGTCTACATGAATCTATGGTGACCCATATGTACAAAGCATGCATAAAAACACATAGGTTTTGTGACTTATAGTTGTAAATATTCTTAGAAGGAAGAAAGGGAAAGAGACAAAATATCAGCAGTGTGAGTAAGTGAGTGAAATTGAAAGAAATCTTGCCTAACAACTCTTATTTGTCCTTGTATAAGTAATAAAAAAACAGATGTAATACTAACAACCTGAAGACTTAGGTCTTATATTGAGTCTTAGACTCATTAACTACAGTCTTTGATTTTAGCTTTCTTTAGAGACAAATAATAAGGATTTCACAAACCCTTTCCTAAGATACAGAAATTAGTGTACTCATTTAGCCTGAAATCATAAATTGATTCTGCACAGATCAGTGGGTTACATAAAGTGTACCTATTTTCATCCATAGCTGTCCTGAATTACATTCATGTAGGTACAGTGTAGGTAAAAAGCATCTCTAACTCATTATAATTCCTTTGAAATGGAAAGGCTTATTCAGAACTCCCTGGGTGTTTGCCTTCTGATTTTCACAGGCTTCAGGTAAGTTTTAAAGGCATCTCTGAAATAAATGTGGGGCATGTTGTCCTTGAAATTTAGGAATATTCAACTAGCAGCATTCACATAATCTAGCTTTAAAATTTAAGAATTTACCTTTCCTCAATTGCTCTCAGGAGGAGCCTACATAGTTCCATTGACCTTGGATTGTACTCTAAATTGCATCTATATTACATGTCTGAAGAACGTTATTAATATACCTTATGTGAGAGAGTGTAAGAGACAGGAAGGGGCTTAGTAGCAGAAATAAAATTTTCTGCAGCATGCATGGGTTAACACAAATTTAGAGTTTCACACTCAAAGCTCTACAATATTTTTGGCACTATAGAGCCTGCCTGATTTTGAAATAGCAAAGCCTAAGTAGTGATTAACCTGCCAGCTCTAAATGTGATCTTTATTGTCTGGTGAGGTTGATCCATGCATTTAACAGTTCTAAGCCTAGGGCTTCATTCAAAAATGAAGTCAATCAAATAGAAACTAAAGTGCATCTAAGTTTTTAGAAAAAGAACTGGGAAGTATCACAAGACAAGCAATGCTTTTACTGCAGTAATAGCTCCCGCGCAAGAGATTCTGTGCTCATTACAAATGGGAATAGATCTGTAGAAATAATTTAAAATGCAGAATACAGATAGTTAAGTGGGAAAAAAATAGTCATTAGATGTAAAGGGATAAGGTATTAGTAATCAATAGAAATTTCAACAGGATTTGTAAAAATCTGAATTTAAGAAAATCCAACACCAAGTTACTTCTGGAGAGGAAAAGAATGACTTTATATAAATTAAATTCAAGCTGCATATAGAGACAATCTTTCCTAAATACAAGCAGTAATAAACTTACTAACTGTTTCTCAAAAAGTTAAAAGCTTCACTAGGTGTAGTGTCTAAACTGACTTTCAGAATAAAGTGGTATGTTTCTCTATGTAAGTCCTGTACTGATAATTCTTTTCCATCTCTATACTATTTGAATCTAAACTCATGACTACCATAGACAGTTAATCTAGTTAATCTTCTGGGATATTCAGTGTAAATTTTACTTCTCAGTAGTCAGAATAGAAGAAAAAAACCTCTTTTCCAGGCTTCCACGGGCAAAAGTGATTTAGAATTCAAACAGAATCCATTGAGACTTGTGTATTATTTAGTTTGCATATGTTGGCAACCAAATTATCCCGTGTTTAGCCTTTCAAAAAAGAAAAGTAGTACACAAGTACTAAATACTGTTATTATTGATCAGATTATGAAGTGGTATTTCAGGTTATTCAAAATGAGTGAATACTAACATATTTCTTTATGCTTGAATTCATTGCTTGCAGGTGCATGCAATAACCTGGCAATGACTTGTATAACACACTGGAAGAACCTACAGGGGTAATAGCTGTTTTTTTACAATAGAGCTTTCATGTTCAGAACAGAAGAAAGAGCTGCAGAAAATACTCTTACACATAGAAGTTTTGGGTTGTTGGATCTTCACAGTTGCAGTTTCAACACATTTAAATGTCAGTCAGCCTCAGTTGAGTGAATAGCCTGACACCAATAGATAGCTCATGTGTTTTCAGATACAAACCTCCGGTACACTTCGACTGTGGAACTAATGAACTTATGCGTGTGAAAAAGTAATGCTGGATCATAACATTCCCCTAACCAGCACCTCAATGAAATTCTTTTCCTAGGTAAAAAAGATTTATTTTACTTCTTTACTGCTCTAAATATCAAAAGTAGCAATTTGTGTATTCTGCTTATGCCTATATCCTATGCTTATGCTATCCTATCCTTATTTCCTACATCAAAATGACACAATTCTTAATAGAGTGTATTTCAAATTGAAAAAAATAAGGTGTGCAAATACATCAATCCAGAGAAGTGTTCTTTGTTTTCATAAAATTTGTCAGAAACAACTGCATGTGCTGGGAAGTCACTAATAATGAACTGACATTTAAGTTAGTTCTATGAGACAATGGTCACTGCTTTTGACCACTCCATATCTTAAGAGTCAACACAGTGTAAAACAATAGTCGCAAAAATTGAACTACAAACACTACTCTTGAAAAACAAGAGTCAATCAGGAATACATAATTAAATGTTATAAAATCTTAATTCAAATCTGAATTACACAATTCCATGCTATTTTATTTTTTTTCTGAAAGCATTCTCTCTTCATTTTTCTTTCTGCTGCAGCCTAGTATCTGTGAGAGATTGAGATGTTAAATGGTTAATGGCTCAAACATTGTTAAGATCACCATAGGACTTTGTCCACTATGGCAAGCTGTATAAAGAAGCCACTCATAGGCTCATGTGCGACCACCAAACCTCCCCCCACACTGAATATGTCTCTGCAAATTCCTGGAAATCTGGACAGAAAGTTAAGGCACCTGATGGGAACTTCAGATAAGATAAAAGTGGTTCCATTGCCCAGTTATCGCAGGTCTAAGAAGTAAATGAGGCTGGAAGAGAAGAATGTATCCTTGAGGAAAGTCAACTCAGCAGCTGTGCTGAAAATCAGCTTGGTCTGGGTCACGTGCAGGGAGACCATAGCCCACAGGCTCATTTCTGAGGCCTTCCACCAGGGGACTGCACATGATCCACAGCATTGCCACAGATCCACAGGGTTGCAAAAGCCACTGTAAAACTCCCCCACCCAAGAGAGGTGCTTGGACATTCCCATGTACACCTGAACGTGAAGATAAGCATAGAATAATATGTGTTCTGCTAAAATGACTTAGTGAGGCAGCAGAGAAGAAAGATGCTTTTATGCTTTTTATGTGAGGTTGAGCTCTGAAGAGGAAAGCAGACTTCCTCCTTTCCTGAGAGCAACATTCAGCTATAAGGCAAGAAGAAAATCTGCAAAATGAGGGCAGACAAAACAAAGAGATTTCAGAAATAAATATACTGTCCACAACCAAGAATAAACCCACTGCTGAGCCTCAAATGTTACTCAATAAGAGAACCTTTTTTCTTATAAGAAGTGTAAACCAATATGAGGGGATCTGAAGAGAGCAAGATTTGGGGTGAGAACTTAATATCCAGATTATATAAAACTCAGGGTTTGAAAGAGTGATGGTTTTGCTTCACTTTTGGCTGTCACTTTGCTTCCCTTGACTGAATGCTCAATATGCTGAATGTTCAATTGTAGTTGGAATGCATCAGGAACACTCCTAATTGAAGATTATCTTCCAGCTTAGTTTCATCATACACCCTGCTCCACAAAGAAAAGTGCTGTGAAGGAGGGCAATTTTTTGAGTCACTTAAAACCTTACTGGTTTGAAAAGCATTACAACATAAAATATAATTTAATTTCTAATAAAATACATATGCTAGTAGAATAGCACAAAATCATATGCATTACACAGTATTTCCATATTTAAGGTACCTTTACTTTTCATTGATTTTGTTGCTTGACAAGAGCTGAATTCCAGTTCTTGATACTGTTTCTTTAAGACAAACCAAACCAAACCAGACCAAAGAAGAGAAATTTGAGGTTTTTACCTAGGCATTGGGTTTCAGTACCACTCCAGAGACCATTTGCCAAGCACTCTCTCACATGAGAACCAACTAACGTGTATCCTGTGTTACAAGTGAATATTGCAGTAGCTCCATACACTGTTAAGGTTCCAATCTTATTTCCATTTGGTGGCGATGGAAGACCACCACAGGAGATAACTAGGAAAAGAAAAAAGCAACAGAACATACTGAAATATGAAAATGTTTTTCGTAATTTTTTAGGCTGGAAGACAATACACCACCTCATGTTTTCTTAAGAAGTAAATGAAATAGGAATAAAGAGTTGTGTTCCATAGAAAGGGCTTAAAATTATGCTTGAGTTGGCAACATATGTTCTAAATCTAAAAATTCTTTGGGATACATGCATACCTTGACAGCAGCCATTCCGTATTCCTAGTTCTGAAACAAGGGAATTACATGAATTCCCGGGAAGGTTGTGGTTATATTCCATGTGTACATACTCATGGTTACTCCTCATATACACTTTCCCTGGCCATTTTAAGTGTTGTGTCAGTTTAAAGGCATATTTTTTTAACATGTAGTACTCTCAATTGTTATGAGCTGTCTTTTTTTCTTATTTCCCACTACTTTTCATAGGCATATAGCATACATAATAGTCTGCTTGCCAAAACAATAAATCCTCTGGTTTTGCCAAAGACTAGACTTGACCCATTATCACAGAAACTTTCTGTGCTGCAACCAACAGCTATTGCACACCACATGAAAAATTGCCTTTCAAGAATGTATTTTAACTAAAACCTCTATTTTAACTAATTCTATAATTTCTTTTGTTTCCAGAATATATAAATAATATTGAAATTTAAGATACAGACCAATGCCTTCAAGAGCTTCAACTGTATTTTATTATACGCTAGCATAAATTATGTTTACTTTTAAAAGTATCTTGATCACAACTAAACTTCCTAGTTGAAAGCCCAAGGCCACATTCTTGTATATTTTAAAATGTTCCCTGTAGAAAACAGTATGCACTTGGGTAGAATTTGGATAAAATCAAGTACCAGCTACTGTGCAGTTAACTAACTCAGTCATAATCAGAACACATATGATCATAGTTTCTTATGTACATAATGTGTCCAGAGGTGCGTAAGATTCATTTTGACTACGATCGAGTCACATTAATGTAATTTGTGGATTAGCCTAACATTATAATTTTAAATGTTAATGCTGAATGTTAATTACATTTGAAAAACCAAACCAACTCTATTCCTAAAATGCAATAGAATGAACTGTTCTAAACATATTACTAATGCTTTATTGGCTTTAATTACAAAGACTATGGTTAAAAATACCTGAACTACATGAATAATGAGTTATCTCGTGATTTTTAGGTATGTGTTCAGCATATTCTTAAAAAAATAAACTTACTAATTAGAGTCTCTTTTAATCCAGAATGCCCTTTAATTTGAAGTTTTGCAACTCCTTTAGAGATACTATGGACAAGTAGACATTGACAAATATGATCTAAATCCCCTATCATCAGTGTTTCAATTAGCTTTCCTACTGCTTCAGAAAAATACACAATTAGAATACATATTTTTATAGTCTATCCTTAGCATGTGAATGACACAGAGAAAGTAAACAGTAGACTTCTCAAAATACTCTGCAGTTTGCTTCAGTGTGTTTCTGGATCTTAATGATCCATGCCCAATGGAAATACTACTGAATATCTCTTGGAGGATGAAGTTTGCTGTAATTAAATCCTAATCAGTCCTCTAGCAGAGGACAAAATAATGTACCTTTCTTATAAATTAACTAATATCTCTTCAGTCATCCACTCCCTGTGCTTCTCTATCTAATACTTTGCTTTTGGTTAACTGCGTCTGATGTGGATCATCCCATTTTCTACTCACATAAAATTTCTTAATTCTAGAGGGTGGGCAAGAAATATCTTTTTTAAGACTTTTCAGCAGCTGAACAGTAGCTGCATATTGGGCAGCAAATCAAAACTACATTTTTAGTATGCCTTCACAAAAAGAAAGGGGCACAATTCCAGTTAATGAATTAAAAAAAATAGCACATTGGGAATCAAAAAATGAAGTTTGGGAGAAATTTATTAAGACTTTGGCACTGTAACCCTTGAAATCTGTATGATTCCACTGAAAATGCCAAGGTTATCTAAAACTTTAAATATCCAAAGTCAGGGTTGATGTAATTTCTGATATTTTTGTATGAAGACTATATAAAAGCTCATATGAACATTTCTCCAACAGTGCAGTTTTAATGCTTCACCCAAGAGGTCAAAGCAATATCATCTTCTAATCTAACTCCAATCTGTAATCTTCCAAAGTAGTAACATTCTGTCCTAGTATTTTTTACATACTTATGCACCATTTAGTTTAATAAATACAGATTGATCTGTCATGCTACTTCATCGACTCTGGCATGAAACATATTGCACTTAACACCTAAGGAGTCGGAATAAATTAATTTCAAACTAATGAAAATTTCACACTTTCTTACTTATTGGAATGTGAGAGCAAAATAGTTTATTAAAAACTGTATTTATAAAATAAAATATATGTATCAAAAAGCATAGGATATTCTGTAAACAAGTATGGTGCTTACCCTTACAAGTTGGCCTTTCATTGCCTACACTCCAGGTTCCATTAGTCCTGCACTGTATGAGTCTTTGACCCAATAAATAATATCCAGGACTGCAGCTGAGCATGACTTGAGCTCCATACTCATTCAGTGACCCAGAAATCAGTCTCCACACAACATGTTCTGAGAGCAGAGTCTCTATGCTGGGACAGGTTACAGCTGTGAAGAAAGGACATGTACATATTAGCATTCTGCCCCTGAATTTCTTTATAGGTGCATGATTTTTCTTAATGGCAGATGTTTCACAATCCAAGACTTAAAATACCATAATAACTTTGGAAATACAAATTGTAAGAAAAATAATTATCATACAGTGAGTATTACAAATTAACTGGAGTTCGTAGTATATTTTCATGTAGTGAGATGTAGTGGAACAATGACATACAGTTATGTTCTCTAATGAGATTTATTAAAAAATTGCAGAGACAAACATCACAGACTACAGTGGATGCAAAAGGGAAATCAAATATTGCTATGTAATGTTTGTAAAGCTTGAAGAAGTTCTTAAAACAGGTTGCCATCAAAGCTGCTAGCAGTCATTGAAATGCTAATTACTATAAAAATGTATGTTGTGGGTATACAGAAAAATTATTTCATTCCAGTTTAGAAGACTTTAAAAAAATAGATAATATTTAGGAAGATTTTTAGAGTTATTTCAGTTCTGTTACTTTTAGTATTTCAAATTTTGTAAGAGAACGCAGTTAGTGACAGTACGTAAGAACCATAGTTTACCTTCTTTTTTCAGCTTCAATTTGATACTCCGCAATTTAAGTCCACAGAATGTTTATAATATCTATGATATTGACATGCATTCCATCTTAATGTGCTTATGACTCTAGACTAGCATTGTGAAAATAATTATGACTAATTTATTTAAGATATTTATATTTGTTATCTTTAACCATGTTATTCAGAATTTCCCTGCTATAGAAATGGTCTGGGGGAATTAGTGACTATTTATGTCACTAAGTGACATTCATTAAGTGAATACTTTAAAAAAACCTACTACCCCAGAAACAGTTGAGAAAAGCTATACTTTCCAAAGAAAATCAACCAAACAACAACAACAAAGTAGCAGAAATGTAGTTTACTTATATGTTGCTTAGTGTTAGACAAAAGCATTAGGAGGAAGTATGTAAAAATCCCAAATGAAAAAATAAAAACAAGAGTCTGGTTCTCATTAATGCTACAACAAGGCAGAGATGTTTAACGCATTCTTTGCCTCTGTCTTCAACATGGATGATGCACCAAGGAGGTCTCAGTGCCCTGAGCTGGAGGACCATGACTATGAGAATGATCAAGTCTCACACAGCCCTGAAATTGTGTGGGATCTGCTGTTCCACCTGGATCCCTACATCCAAGAATCCTCAAACAGCTGACTGATGTTATCGCAAAACATTTCTCAATGATTTTTGAGAGGTCTTGGCAATCTGGAGAGGTCCCAGCTGACTGGAAGCTGGCAAACATTATCCCAATTTTCAAGAACGGCAAAAAGGAGGACCCCAGAAACTACAGGCCTGTCAATCTTAATTCAGTGAAAAAATCTATTCCTTTACCGCTCTAAATATCAAAAGTGAAAAATAATCTTCATGGAAAAGCCTACTCTGGGAAGTGTTGAAAAACATCTGCATGTTGCTCTTCAAGAGTATCTTGAATATTGTGACTCTGAGTGTAATTACTTTTTTCAAAGAAAACAAAAGACAACGTTCATGGTGGAAAAATATCTCAATTACAGGAGCTTGCTATTTAGCAATACTTGCTATGATTATTTTCAAGTGTAAATAGCACATGATACTTGATAGCCATTCTTCAGCTGGTAGTTAACCACAAAAAAAGGGAAATGTTATTTTAGACTTACTATTTGGTGTACTTAACGCAATAATCTGACCTCCATTTTTCAAATATAACCTTTTGACTAACTTCACTAACTTGACTAGGTTAAAAATAAGAGCAACATTAAGGTGAAGCCATGTATTATGTCTGAGAGACTAGTATGGTTTAAATTCACAAGTATTAGTAAAATTAGTAGATGGTAAGAAACCAACTAATCGTATACATCACAGAATCTATGAAAAAAGACCTAAGAACAAAATAGTATCACTTGAGCAAGTTGATAGCTTCAGTATGCTGCTGGAACACACAGGAAAAAAAATTAACTCTTTGTGCCATACAATATATTCAAAGAGGAAAAGCTTCAAAACCACACAACAGACAAACAAAAGGATCATGTGGTACTCAGTCTGTTAATCCAGTCAGCTATATCAAGCCTATCTGTTATCAATCTATCTGGACTAATTTAAAATTGCTAAATTAATGAACTATTTTACTACAGTTCATTGAAGAAATACTCCATGTTACATACCAAATAACGAAAAAATACTTAAAAAAATACTTACTGACCTCGGGATTTGTTAAAGAAACCAGGTATGATGTTCTGAATGTCTTAGCAAGTAAAAACCACCAGCACAATATCTATGATGAGTTGATGATGAATCTTTGCCTGTTTATCTTAGCAAAAATCTTCTTTTTGCATTCATACTACAACGAATGCTTTATTCTAGAACTACTTATGATTCTTAGTTCTATAACTAGATATTGTACAAATATATTGAAAAAGAAAAGGTTAATAAAATTTAAAATTATTTCTTAATTAATTTCTAGAAAAAAATATGTCTGAATCCTCACTGTTACAGCTCAGCACACCATACCTTCAAAAAAAAAATCTACAGCAAAATCTGCAATATGCAGATTATGGAAATGTGCCATTAGCTGTTCCTTAAAATATTTGATATTAGATAAATTAGCATAAACCAATGAAGGACCCAATTTAAATATTTGAATAAGTGTATTAAAGGAAGAGTGGAAAAGAGCAATGAAGTTATGCAGTTATAGGGACTATCTCAGCCAATTAAAATGTTAGAAGAATGAATCATAAAGTTGATTTTCTAGTTTATGCATCCACATACTTCTATGAAAAGGAAAGTAGGAAGAACAAAGGCTAATTAGAGAGACATGGCTTTGACAAGTGGACCAATTAGTGGATACAGGCGAACCTTACGAAGTTCAACAAGGCCAAGTGCAAGGTCCTGCCCATGGGTCAGGGCAATCCCAAGCACAAGTACAGGCTGGGCAGACAATAAATTGAGAGCAGCCCTGAGGATAAGAACTTGGGGTACTGGTTGATGAGAAGCTTGACATGACTCAGCAATGTGCACTTGCAGTCCAGAAGACCAAACATATTCTGGCTGCATTGAAAGAAGTGTGACACATAGGTTGAGGGAGGTGATTGTTTCCTCTATGCTAGTCTTGTGAGACCCAGCTGGAATACTGTGTCCTGCCCTAGGGACCCTAACAAAAGAAGGATGTGGACCTGTTGGAGTGAGTCCAGAGAAAGCCAAAAAGATGATCAGTGGGCTGGAGCACCTCTGCTATGATGACAGGCTGAGGGACTCAGTGTCAGTCAGTCTGGAAAAGAGTAGGCTCCTGGGAAACCTCAGAGCAGCCTGCCAGTGCCTACTGGCTACTGGAGAGCTGGAGAGAGACTTTCCACAAGGGCATGTAATGATAGGAAAAGAAGCAGTGGTTTCATATTTAAAGAAAGTGAGTTTAGATTAGAAATTACAAAGAAATTCTTCACTATGAGGGTGGTGAAGCACTGGAACAGGTTTCCTAGAGAAGCTGGGGACGCCCCATTCCTGGAAGTGTTCAAAGCCAGGTTAGATGAGTCTCTAAGCAACATGGTCTAGAGGAAGGTATTCTGGTCCATGATGGGGGGGGGGGGGGGGGGGGTGGGCCGCATTGAAAATCTTCCTCT
>VZTX01000647.1:60085-88972 GCA_013400915.1 Pardalotus punctatus
ATATTTAACTTTCCTTCCAACTCAAACCACTCTGTGATTCCACGATTCTATGAAATAACAATACAGACACACATCTCTTCCCTTCATCATGTTCTAGGGATCTCAATGCAGAATAACGGAAGCAAGTTATTTGTCATTCAGTTAAGCTTTCTTAATAGATATATGTTGCTTGATACTTTCTATAATTAAATTCAACAGCCTAATATCCATGATCCATCTGTGTCTGGCTGTATGACCATCACAAATCATATTTTTCATGCTTCAAATCTGATTTAAATACTTTTAATGAAAAGAAAGGAGTTTCAAACATCTGCCTCAGGCATATTATCAGAAGTACTTTGCAAACACAAACTGCCCTGATTTCAACATTCATTTTAATAGACATGGGAATTAAATGGGCTCATTTATTCACCATTTACCTTTCTGTGCAGTGTTTGCTTCTCATCAAGTTAGAGATGTTTCTATTTCGGGAGACTAAATGCATCTATCCTTACAGCAGCAATACTGAAAAAACAGGTTGTTATGCAGATTGTCTAAGTTTTTCTCCACTTTGCAAGCAAGAAATCTTGGCTAAAGCTTGCCTGCCTCTGAATAGCAATCCATTCTGAAAATATTGACTTTAAATTGTCATGTACATCACTAGCACTTTACTTTAGTACTTCTGGATTTAGAAGTAATAGGATTCTTTTTGAAATGGAATAAATTTTTAGAAAAGGAAAAGAGAAGACAAGAGAAGAAAGTGTTATATATTTTGTTAGGCTTTTATAAATACTAAACAAAAGTTTTTAATGTTGAACATAGTGCTAAATATTAATAATTAAGCTTTGTTTTAAAGGGTAGTCACTGTCTGGTTAAGTTTGATTATTTCAATAATTCAAGGTTTTTTGTTCTTTTTTTGTTTGTTTGTTTCTTTTTTTCACTGCAGATATAGTGTTACAAATTCAGTGTACCTAATCCCCAGATAGTTTATCTGGCTTCTTCCCTCAAAAAAAAGAACAACAAAAAACTGTTGACATTTTTGCTGATTAATCATTCAAGTTATGTGCTTTGTACATTGTCAATTTTTTCTGAGAAACACACTCACTTCAATTCACTGGAGCACTGCCTTGCCTCTGCACATGGCTCTGAATTCATATCATGTCTGTGTGATCACAGCTGGTTTTGAATAATCCTCTTTATGTACTCTGTGGGATTGCTGTGTACAGTTTTAGGCACTACCCTTCAAGAAAGGTGAAGATCAATTGGAGATTGTCCAGAGGACAATAATGAGAATCACTAGTCCTAAAAGTAGGAAGGATGGGTGAGAATGAATCACAAGAAGATAGTTATCTCTACAGAAAAGGTGACTGAGTGCACTGGATTCAGGAGTCAAGGTGTTGGCGGGGGTGGCCAAGCAGCTCCAGGGGTGGCCTTTGTGAGGAGAAGCTGCTGGGCACAATCGGTTCCAAAGAACCCAATGCAGAACACAGCTGAGCTCTGCAACCATGATGGTGGCACCTCTGGGAAAGTGTGTTTAGGAAAGGGCAAAATTCTGCACAGGCAGAGAAAGAGGAAACAAATAGAGTGAGAAACAGCAGAAGGAACACTGAGGTCACATGAAAAGGAGGTGTTCCAAACACCAGAGTTGGTGTTTTGATGCAGCCCAATGGAGAGGACCATGCCAAAGCAGATATTCATCCTGCAGCTCACACTGGAGCAGGTGGATATTATTTTTTGAAGAAGCTGCAGCTGATGGAGGACCCACAAGTTTATCTTGAAGGACAACAGCTCATGAAGAAGACCCATGCTGGACTAGAGGAAAAATATAAGGAGGAAGGAGATGCAGAGAAAAGCCTTTAATAAACTGACCTCAACTCCCATTCCTTATCTACCAATACTCTTTGGAGTAAGGAAAAGAGTCGAGTAACAGAGTGAAAGTGACCCTGGGAACAGTGGGAAGAAAGAGTTGTTTTGATGTTTTTTAACCTTTATTTTTCTGAAACTTATTTGACCCTGTTTTAATTGGCAATACATTAAATTAACTTTCTCCAAGTTGAATTGTCTCTCTGTCCTTATCTTGACCCATGAGATTTTTCATCCTATTTTTTCCTGTCTGGTTGAAAAGGTAAAGGGAGTGACCAGCTGGGTGAGGGGTATGACTGCTTACCAAGGATAACCCACCACACTGAAAAAACAACAGTTTTCAAACACATTAAGGATAAAAGTGTAAAGTAACTTCTATTTGTCCACCGTGGATACAAAATGAAACAATGCCTTTACACTACAGAAAAACAGATTCAGGTTATACAAATACTAGGAAAAACTGAAAGGCTGAGGAAAGCAAATTCAGGAGTAATTCCTGGAATGTCTTCAAGATTAGGTTAAATGACCATCTGCCAAAGACGCCAGGAAATTCTCTCACACTTTCAAAAATATTTTATAACAATTGTTTGCTGCCAATTAATTCAAATAAATGAAAACTTTTCCACAATCATTTATAACTACACAATTCTTGTATATACCTCATTTTACTATTTATTTATAAATGAGTTGAATTTTACTTGTTTGAAAACTTAAAGTGCTAATCAAATTCATAATCTGGAAAGCACGTACATATGCTGTTGATTAGATCAAGATTCTAAATTAACTCTCAAAAATTTTACACATATATTATAGCAATTATTAATTTTGATATTATGTCCTAATCAGGATATCTAGTCATGTTGAAGTGAGGCTCAGTTAATTACTGCTTTGATGCAGGACGGAGACAAGCAGTGGCTGCCCAATGCAAATGAGTGGCCATGCCATACAATAGAGGAGTCTGCAGTACATTGGATTGTTCTGATAGGAGGCAGAAACAAAGAAAGAAGGACTCTTATCCAGCTTAATTATCTGCACTAATATTTTAAGAGATAGTTTTTGCTTTATTAATTTAGAAGCTATATTAGAAAAATATAATTGGTGATTGTAATTCACCATGAAGAAGGGCATATTGTTCATAGTAAGAAAATACACAGGAAATTTAATTATCTAATGACTTTAATTCAGATGTTTTGAAGAAGATAAACAACAATTTTTGAATTACACAAATTTATAGGCACCTCCTACTTTGCTACATGCTAAATGATGATATATTACTGAATGGCCAGTTCAGGGCATATGTATACATAAAACCTAAACATCAGCAGTGAAGACTTTCCTGAGAAAGTTCAGGGGAAATATTCTTGAGAAATACATGCCCACTTACATTTGCAAACAGGCGGCCTCCCTTTGTTGCTCCATAATCCATCTTCTTGACACACTGCTGTTGCCTGTTGACTAGATTCTAGCTTGAAGCCCTCATTACATTCATATATCAATCTACTGCCCAAAGTGAATTCATTACCTATAACTGAACCATTCCCAGGGGAATCAGGAATGCCACAAGATACAGCTGAAAAGAAAGGAAAGAAAAATATTAAGAATTGGAATTTTATCATATATATCTTTAAAATATTGTCCTGCCACCAAATTAAGAAACATAGATTAGTAATTATGACAAATCCCATTTATAACAATTGAAATTAATTTTCCATCATACTTGCAACATTCTGATAAATGTAATAGCATTTAAAACATTTATAAAAACTGAGAAGTCCATCTAAGATAGACAAACATTTTATAAATAATTATTTAGGTTAATACAATCACTGTAGAGAGAGAATTTTCAACACAGGCTAAGGGCAATGATTTATTTGCTAGAGAAAAAAATTAAGAAAGTGTCTGAAATGATTTGGTCCAAGAAGCAATGAACAGAAAAACCCTAAAATACATTCTAGTAGTCCGCTTCATTATCAGGGTTTCTTTCGATCCTGCACTACTTCATCGTAGTTTGTTCATATACTTCATATTTCTTTGTTCTATGCATTTAAAACAATATTATTCAAGAATTCCATTTAACATTTTTTGTCTGATGAGAAGAACATCCAAATATATGACTAGACAGGGAAGAGTTCCACTTAAGGACATTATTCAGATATTTTAACCCTTATTTACATATTTGACTAATTCAGTTCAGAATGTTAAATATTATGTGAATCTAGGGTTATTAATTTTTCATATCATGAAAGAAATTATTTATTGAATTATATTTTTTTTTCTGAACTTAACTCCAAATGAAGAGTTTTTCTTTCAAGATCATGAAGTTTAATTTGCTGCAACTTAGTGAAGTTTGAGTAGCATCTAGGGTGGTTTTTTAGGCTTATTTATTAATTTATTTAGCCAGAGTTCATTGAAATATATCTTGTAATATAAAATTTTAGAGAGAAGTATAATTACAAAAATGTCTTTTTCAGTCACTTTTAGGAAAGGTCTCCAAGTCAAGATTGAATTCTGTCATCTGGCTTCTCAGGTCCCTTGCTTTTGATAATTAAAAAAGGCAACTCTCCAGCGTTTTTTAAAAATTTCTTTTAACACTATGCTTTATTTTAAAGTAGTTATTCATGTACAGATATTAACTCTACATCTTTTAATAAGTCATTAAAATTGGTAAAGATTTTATGTTTGCCCCACAGCTCTTTTGAAGGGAAAATCATAATATAATCTTCTCTGAAAGGATGTTACTTTCTGCAAAATGGCAACTTGGAGCAGACTACCTATCAAATTACTACAACAAATCTATTTCATGAGTTCATATAAACCAATATGTGTATGTGTGTACAGAATCACAAGCTGCTTGGAGTTTGGCATCCAGTTAACTGCTCTTCAGTACACTGAATGAAAAACACTGAATAAAACTCAACTTTGAAGCTTTCATTTTTAAATATTTACCAATAAAAGGTGAATTTTACAAATGAAATATTTTTTTCTTACATACAATCAATGGTAAGAAGCAATTCAATATTTTAATATTTTAAAATTTAAAAAAAAATATTTCAAAAGAAGAAATCCCAGCCTTTGTCTGAAATCTGTTTCAGAGGTCAAGTTTTTTGTTTATTTTTTTTTTAATCTAGTTTTATCAACCATTTACCCAATTCAATGTAAACAATTAATTTCAGAACACATCATCATGGTACCGTAAACACAGCTCTCAAATTTGTTTGCATTGTTCCTAAGTTGTCACATTTGATGCATTTAAATTAAATGCAACACAGTACTTTGAATATGATTACGATGAGAAGATATAACCATTATTACATGATGAATGTTTAGTTCATTCTGTTGTTCCTTCCATCTGGAATTTGCCATATTGCTAAAAGAATTAGAACTACAAGAATGTTCCAAAACAAGTTGCTTCCTTTGTAAGATAACTTCTTGGCACATTTTGTATCCTAACCAGAACTTTTCTTCTCTTATCAAAACTGAGTATTTCCCCATCACTGGGTAGGGGCTGAGCTTCCTGCCAGTGGAAGGAGTAGTAGTGGGACAGAAAAGGTAAAGAGAAGTGATAAGGAAGGGGTTCTGGAGGTCCACTTTTACTGCTCTGAATCATGTTAGAGAAAGTGGAGAAGGGGAAGGGTAAAAGCAAGTTCTGCAGCTTCTGGAAGCAAGTCTTTATGTTAGAAGTCATTTTCCAGAAGGTGACCACAGCACGTGTGGTAGTTTTTCAGGTCTCTGGTGTACTCAAAACAGTCAGCATAGATGTATCTGGTTAAATGCTCTGTCTACCCTAAATATCAGTTTAATCCTTTACCTACAACTCGAACTAATTCTGAACTTGTGTCAGGTAAGCAATACCTGCAAAAAGTTTGTTTGCATGCTTAATTGACAGCAACTTAAATTTGCACTCGACTTTAGAACATCATAAAAATGCCAATGCATTTTGAGTCATGGTTACTGTGTCTTCTTGCACTATGCCTCCACCCATCCTAACAAGCCTTACAGCTCCCTTCTGTCTTGTGACAATGTGTCTGAAAGCTTTTGGTTAAGATTTAATTTGTCAATGTTTTCAGATCTCCTTTCTGATATAAAAAAAGTTATCTCTGTGTTAAGTGTCCATACATTTAATCATATAAAGTCAAAATTCAAAATTATGAGTCTATCCACCCACCCTATGTGTGTACCCATTTCTATATACAAGTGGACCTTATTTTATTTCCCTCCAAGTACTCAAAACATGAATTAACTTCAAATATCTTAGTGGAAAAAGAAGACTTTATTATGCCATTTGAAAACAAAACCAAACCAAACAAAAAACAATAAACCAACAAACCCCCAAAAAATCAAACAAAAAATCCAAACCCAACACACCAACTTAGGTCTGTTTAGTTCTAATAATTCTGTCAGCATTTGTTCTTCACCTTTAGCAATGACCTTTCTAGAGACTCACTGAAAAGTTCAAGGCTGTGTAGCTCCTATGTGCAAGTTATTTAAGGAATAAAAGATGTACAATGCCTGGTCACACACAGGTGGACCTCTCAGTTATGTCAGGCCTCGTGCAAATGTCCAGCATACTAAAGCACCAAAAAAATCTATGCTTACCTGTCATACTTCAGCCCTTTCATTCTCAGTGTGTACTTCAGCCCTTCCCGTGTTCCTTCTTTCCCCAGTCCTTGCTGAATCGTGTACTGATACATTGTCAGGCTTTTCTTACTGCTGCTTTAGCTACTTATCGTAAAAGCAGTTTGGGCATTCTGGCCCTGTTCCAGTTACAGTCTTATCTGTCTATTTGTTTTATGCTTCTCTCCCAGAAACTGGGATTGGAAAGAAATTCCTGTTGCTACAAATCTATGGAGGCTGGTAATGACTTTTAGAACAGCAAGGATAGTTTCACTAAATAACAAGTGCTTTGACATTTAAAGTAAAGTAAGCTAAACCAAATTGACTGAAATGGCATATTGTCATTGGACAGTGGAAACAATGACACTACTATGCCACTATCAAGTATTTTGAAGGTCTCAGCTTCCTACATGCTTGTTGAACAATTAAGAATGGTGTGAGAAAATCTGACTTCGAGAAACTGTCAGCATGCTAATTAGGTCAGATTAGATGAGACTGACAGGTTCCAGCTGGGAGATATGCCTTCAGTGTTAAAAATATAAGTCAGCTTTAATTGTATCTATTATCTTGCACAGCAGAAAAACATACCTCTTCCAAGAAGAATGCAAGTGGAAAAGCCTTTTACTACCTAGAAACTGAGATGTAGTTTTAATTGCTCTTTCATGTTCCACATGTCATTCTTGCATTTATTTCTTATAAAAACCAGTAAATTTAAGCTTTATGGAAATCCTTTAAAGTATCTATACACCTGTATTCCAGTAAGATACTTACATATTAGTCATCTTTAAAGCATGCAATTTCATTCCATATAGAAACAAAGCTGGAGAGTGCATTACAGTCAGACATTGAGTTTATTTTCATGCACTGGAAAATCCCTAAAGTTACTCCACAAGCATTTATCATCCAGCGACCTGTTTCTAGCATTGAATGTAGTGCTGAAGAAAGCATTCAAATACCCTAAAATTAAAGTTAGAAACACAGAAGTCCCTAAAAGCAGGATTAAAAACAAAAAACATGCTGAGTGGCTTATGTGTATGATATCCAATTGGAAACATCAGAGAGAGCATTGACAATTCTCAGACTTGGATACATACAGAAATAAAAAAGAAAGTGAAAAGAGGGTTGTGGGTATAAAAAAAACTGCTATGAGTGGTCATCTAGTCTATTCTTCTATCACAAGTCAAAATTATATTGGATCAATGTCGATCTAATTTGTTCTTGAAAGAACTCCAATGATGAAAATTTCACATTCTCCACTGGCAATCTATTCCAGTATTTCACTAGCCCCTCTGAGAAAAGATTAAAAAAAATATTAAAATCTATCTTAGGATCTTGTTAAAGTAGGGTTAGCTATAATTCCTCTATCTAGAAAGATGATAGATTAATTATTTCATTCATCTTTGGAACTACTTTTAGCATATTAAAATTGTTACCAGGTTTTCCCTTGAATTTCTGGGCTTTTATTAGAATAGAGTAATAAACCTATTGTTTTATATTCTGAAATATGATCATTGGTTTATAAGAGGAAGCTGGGATTTGGTATTTTTAATTTGCTACTTACTTCATATTTTTATTTTAATACTGTGTGCTAAGAGGGACATTTTTGCATAGTAACATTTACCAAAAAGGTAAAAGGCTCAAGTTTAATTCCAGGCTCAAAACCACA
Organism: Pardalotus punctatus; assembly: GCA_013400915.1. Taxonomy (NCBI): domain Eukaryota; kingdom Metazoa; phylum Chordata; class Aves; order Passeriformes; family Pardalotidae; genus Pardalotus; species Pardalotus punctatus. The sequence goes on from VZTX01000647.1 coordinate 68,208, forward strand.
GAACACCTAATTTTATGAGGAAGTAGTTTGGTGATCTCAGAATCATAGGTCTTATGCAAACTGTAAATGGGTATTTTCAAGCCCATTCTCCCAGGGCAGATATGGAACACAGTCATGGTCCTGGAAGAACCCTTTTTCAGTACAGCAAAAAGCACAAAGATCTCCAGCTCCACCATATACAATCTATGTACTTCGAGTACAGAGGTAACCATAATGACAGTACCTGGAATCAGCATTTTAAGCAGGAACTGTTGGCATCAGCTATATTTTTATCATGACTCTGTCATAGATATTGAGCCTTTCCAAGTATTTAGAATCCAGATGAGAACTTCCTTAAAGCAGGTACCCCCTGTTTTCTTTTATAAACCTAGTATGGAGTAATTTGAATGGTGAAGAGCAGAAAAGGACGTTTCAAGGCTCTTTCAAATTATTTTTAGCCCTTTTAAGAATGAGTGGAAGAAATCAGGAAGAACAAAGTCAAAAGCTGAGTCCTGTATATGAAGAACAGGTGGGATAAAGAGGGGCATTTGCTCGTGCCTGCCAGAGGAATCACTCACATGCAGCCACTCACTCTGCTACACCCTTGCTGGTATCATGTGTCAGTCTCCAGACTCCTGCAACCCAGCATTGCTGAGCCAAATTGACTCTGACACTTGCTTTCAGATTTTCATTATAACTGCTCTTCTTGCCAAGCTTTTCTTATATTTTCTCTTATCACCTCTTCATCCTCCAGCCTCAGTCTTCTTTTCCTACTCTCCCCCAGCATGGCAATCTATACATGAGCTAATCAGTGGCTAAGATGACATATGCCATTGCCAGAATCATTATTATTTCCTCCCAGCAGCTACTTATTGTTATTATATACGAATTGTTATTTTGTCTCCATATCTATTTTGAATGTAGCATGATTCATGTTTCTCTTTTCACTTCACAAATGAAATAAAAGCAGTAACAGTAAGCTCTAATTTCCTAGATAGGAGCCAAGTTCTTCATGCAGCATTCAGGACATTATTACACGCATTTGCATTTGAGAAGACTGCAATTGAATATATCTTCTGACCCTATCATATTAACTCATATTAGACGTGTTCATATTCAAATCAGATGTTGTTGTAATAGATATGCAAAAAATAATTCCCCTTTTTGATAATATGATCAAACTTGATTTCAAAAATTAATTCTGACACAGTGAAGTTAATTACAAATGTAACCCTGAAGGACTGGTTTTACAGAAATTCCTGAACTAATCAAAGGCATTTTTATTTAGGAAGATCCTATAGTGAAATCTATGAGCTGGGCCAAATGCACAATTTTAATTAATTTTCAAAGAGAAAGCATTTTAATAACAGATCCTAAATAAATTCTGAAATATTATTGCAATTTCAGAGTTCTTTGAAAAAATTTTGCCTCATTCAGACATACAAGTTGGAATAATTGTACCAGCATTGTAAAGTGATATATTAAAATGAGGAATCTTACATTTATATGAAATTTGTAGCAAAGATTAAGCAAGCTATCTTGCAAATATTTTTCCTCCTGCTGTTTACAGAAAACTACATGCTCACAGCCACATATATTGATGAAATTATAAATACAGCTCAAAATTCAAGAAAAAAGGTATTTCTGAACACGCTAGATTGCTAAAATTTTAAAACTCCTTCTTACACATAGTGATAAAATAAGGGCAGACTCAATGTCTGAAGTATTTTACCGTTTTCTTGAGTCTGCTTAAGTTCTGTTCAGAATCTATTACTTTCTGAGACTCTTTGACCCCTGGTTAGCCACTATAAAGTCGTAGAATGTTATGTCAAGTTCTGCACCCATCTGTACATTTTTCCTCCTCCTTTCTGTGAATTATTCCATTTTGTCCTTAAAATTGTGAACTTTTTTCTTAAATTAAAAGAACTTTTTCTCCATTCACACACCTCATGTTTGGACATAATTTTCAAGGTTAGAATGGAAAATCTGAAACACTTTCTCCACCACTGGTATAAAAATGTGAACATAAAATGCAAAAACTAGAAATCTAAAATAAAACACTTAACACTAGACTTATAAAAAAAAAAAAAGAGGAACTACAAAAAAAAGATCAAACTATTTTTTTAAGAATTCTTAAGTGATGGATCATATTTTCATCATACAGAACTCTGCTATTTGGTTGAACAATAGTGGAAGTAGCAGTAGCAGGTTAATATTGTCTGGATAGATAAGCAGTAGAAATATAAAGGACACATTTGCGTAGAATTACTGACAGCTGAGGAATCATAAGGTCGTAAATTCTGGAGTAAAGCACAATATAGGGCCTCCTAATATTTATGGCCTCAACTCCCCCAGTCTAACAAGTACACAGAGAATACTGTGGATAACTTCACATGCTTAAAGTAGCTGAGCTCCTCATTAAGATGCCAAAATTTCAGTACCTTTTGAAAAAAGACACCTGCCAGCAAAATAGCTCCCACAGTTTCAGTGATAGTATTGACCAGAACAAATGCAACAGAGTTTAGGCAGATGGGGCTTTACTTTGTTTTCTTTTCCCGCTGTCTAGAGCTACCTGAGATTCTTAGGCCTCCAAGACATCCTGCAAGCCTAGGGCATGTAACATAGGAGTTTGCACCTTTCTGAACTAGCAGATGGAGGACAGGTAGAACACCTCAGGGCACAGCAAATGACACCAGACTTCTCTGTTTAAGCAACTGAATCCAAACTTTATCTCACATACAGATGTTAAAAATTTTGTTCAATCTGGAACAGAATTGTATCCTCCACTTTGCTGATCCCAAGCTGTAGGCCTATTCTTCATTCCAGGTTCTTTAGTGCGAAGTGTCTGAACTTTCCGTTTCGATGCCAGCACCAGAAACAGTATTTAAATGCAGGTCAATCAAGTCCAAAAGCAGCACTTGTCCCTACACTTACCTCACATTCAGATCACACACAGATTCTCCCATGATTTAGTGACCTTCGGAAAGATCAAACAGAATCACATGCCATATCAAATCATATACGGCATGTGTGTGGCATTATACCATATAACATGATGGCATAAGAGATTGGAAGATGTCCTGGGTTCTGAAAGCACAGGTACACAGGTCCTGCTTGTGGCAAGCTGACAGTCTGAGTTGCTCCCTGGACTGGTATGGGTGTAGCCACATGGCCCTTCTTGGCATGAAAATGCTCATCCACAAGAAATATTTAGTTACCAAATCACTCTGTATAAAAGATTGGAACCATATTCCTTCAAGTTCTTCAACTGTAGCCACGTTTCTGCAGCCTTTTGCTCTTCTTGCAAATAGCATACATTCAACAGAAGAGTAAGCATCATGCCAAATCTCAGTTCAACTTTTTTTTTCTGTAATTCACAGATTAGAACTTCTGTTTTATTGTCTTTTTAGAAATATCTGAACGGTCATCGATGGAACATCAAGCAAAATACTTTTCTTGAAGAAGACATGAAAAACTGATGTTCATGTCATACAAAGTTCAGAACATGTAAATGTAAGTCTTAATAAAACATGTTCTTAGATATGAATACTACTATCATTTCATTCTATAAATAAGCAGACTAGAAGCAGACACAAATGAATACACACCAGAAGAGGCCATATACCATATGGATAGAATTCATAGCCTTCTTCCCCTTCTCCAGGTCCCTGATATTGTCATAGAATAGCTTGTGTTGGAAGGGACATTAAAGACCACGTGGTTCCAAATCCCTGTCATGGGCAGGGATACCTTCCACTAGACAAGATTGCTCAAAGCCCCATCCAACCTGGCTTGAACACTTCCGGGGGGGGCATATACATTTGACAAACAGCAACTACACTTAACAAGAGCAGCAAGCTAAAGTAGACCCTGGTTCAGCTTCAGGATATTAAAAAAAAAAAAAAAGACAAGCAGTTACAAATTATGTCTTTAAAGCACTGGTTATAAAGTGATTTTCTAAAATAATAAAGTAATTCCTTATAATTATTGAATTTTACAAAATATTCTGTAATGCAGTACCACAACCTGTGGTCTGTTTATAGGTATGTACATTACGAAAGAAAAAAGTACTGAAAACATATTTTTCATTTGGTCTGTATTTGACTGCATGAATAGTTCTTAATATTTCAACTCTGCACGCATGAAATACACAAGTCAGAATGTGTTTGTATAAGCTCATGATGTCAGAGTCTCTCACGGCATACAGCAGTATTGACAATGCTGTATCTTTGTTTTGTGAAATAGCCTCTGTAATGAAATCATAGAAGCCTACTCAAGAAGAAAGCATCATCTTACCGTGGCAGATTGGCACTGGAGAATCCCACTGGTACATGCCATTTTGGTAGCGCCTGCACGTCGCATTATTGTGACCAATCATTCTATACCCAGGTTTGCAATAATAGCGAACTTTGCTTCCAGCGGGACCACCTGTTTTATTTACAATTCCACCATTCCTCAAGGTAGGGTTTAAGCTGCAATAAGGAGCTAAACACCAAAGAATGGACATTATTAAAAACAAATAAAATGCACTTAATGTACAAAATTCAGATTATTTATGACATGTACAGACTTTGAATACCACTAAAATTAATACTGAAATGTTTACAGTACTTTTACAGATCCTCAGTGAAGACTCAGACTACATATGCTGAAACATCCTGAAGTTCAAAACAAAATTTATAATCACAAACCAGTTTATAGTACTGCACATAAGGAAGCTACAGTCATGAAGCATATAGATTGTTCAGTAAGTTTGCTCACACTTAGAAAACAGTCTACTTTCAATCTGATAACTTTAAAAATACAAAATTATTCTTTGAGCAACACAATATAAAAAACTCATTATGAACAGCTTTATTAGAAAACTCAGTGCACTTAGACATCTAAGTCAAAGTTTAAACATTTTGTCAAATATTTCAAAAATTTATAGGACAAATAACAATACACTGCATCATCAGATGCATCTTTTTCAGATTAAAATGAAGTTAATTTTTTGTACATGTTCTCTCAAGATATTACTCGGAAATTGTATTATTTTTTATGAAAAGAATGTAACTTAACTGAGTGCAACTTCTTATGCGTTGAATTTACACTACATGTGAAGTAAGATAGAATGCAATTGTCTGAGTTTTGAAATGAAAGGAAATCTTGCTAAACTTTAGTCAGTACTCTACTAATATTTTTTGCAGAGAGATTTTCGTGACCAGTATGGTCCTTGAGGAATTGTGGCATATAAATGGAAATTTTTAGACATGTGCTGAGTAAGCAAAAAAAGGTAACAATTTTTGTGTCAAAAAGTGAGTAATAAAGACCATTTCTTTTAAACAAGGTTGCAGTATCTGTCTGTAAGGATGAAATAGAGGTACCTGAACTGGACTCAGATCAAGCAAAAGTACAGTATAGTTTGACACACTGTGCGGAGTTGTAACATAAATCTGTTTGTAGAATGCAAACATTTATTACTGGATAAAAGCAATATGAAATAATTACCTGGACTCATATTGATGGATAGTCACTATATTTTTGAAGCAGGTATGCACCATGTTAACCTCACAGAGATTATCTTTTCAGAAGCAGCATGGGAGGACCATGGCTTGCTGAAAATGAACCTGACTGAACATCTACCACTGAAATAAGCCCATGAACATTCTTCACAGGGAAGACACTGTTGAGCTCCACTGATAATTGAATGTCAATACAAAGGACACTGAGACTGCAACTACTGTTAGAACAGTCCCTCCATCACACTGAAATGTGTCTTTGGTATATTGCGATGTTCATTTTATCTTCTGTAGACAATTATCCAGTAGAAGTTGGTTTGGTTTTCTTCACAAGTGCATAATTACAGGTTTTGGTATACAGCTTTCAATATCTAGCTCTGTTTTTCTGTTTTTATTTTTAATGTGCATTTTGTCACCTTAAGGTGCACCTATGGTATCAATTACCACGAAGGAAAAATGTTTTTGTTCATTGACAAAGATCAGAGTGTTGATTATATTCCAAACTGAAATGCTTCCTTTAGATGTCTAGATTTAGAATAGTAAATCAAAGTCAATATATCTAAGAATTAACACCCAACATAAGCAGTAAAGCTAAGTCTGACATTGAAAATGCTGAATAATGTTGTCACCTGTTAGAATTATATGACATAGTTTTCAATTAAGCAACATTATTTCTACTTTAAATGTTATTTGTATACATTGTTTCACTTGGGGATTATTTAGAAAAAAACAAAACCACAAAACAAACCCCTAAATCATAAAGGAAAAAATTAAAACCAGAATGAAAATTAATAATCCAAGATGGTCCAGTAAAACAACTGTGTGGGGTCATGTTCTGTGTCCTTTATAATCATGGTGACATTCACTTGCATGCCTAATTAAATTATATTAATTACCAAATTACTCTTTAAATTTAAAAGGGGGCTTGACATTTAAAGAAACACAATAAACATGGCTTTAATTTTCCTTTTAACATATTGAAGAATAAGTATTATTGCTATTGCCAAACAAGCAGATTATGACCTCTAAAATCAGATCCAGTAACCCCTTAAGCACTATTTAATTTGAAATATCTTAGATCTTAAGAATAGCAGGTGAGTCAAATAAAATATGCAATTCAGACAACTCCAAATTTATTACATCAGTACTGCAATTCTAGACAGAAAATACTTGTCTGTAGTCCAGTAACACCGTAGAGCAATTCTAACCATACCATTTTTCTGTATAGTAGCTTTCATTTCTTCATTTTTTTTTTTATCTCCTTCTATAATCATTTAATCTGGACTAGTAATTCTTTTATTAAAGTGCTAACATTCAGTTATTCTAACAGTAAATTCTTGGCTAGACATAAAAGCATAGGGTTTTTTGCCCATAACAAGATTTTTAGCATAACAGGTTGAATTTTGTGTTCTGATTGCCAGGGTATTTGTTGCTATGTTTTATCTGTGGTTAATTACAGCAATAAATGTATATGAACATCCAGAGAGAGCAGCTTCAAAGTGGCATGAAATATGGGACATTCTGGCTGCTGAATTACACAGAATGATGTCAAAATACTGAAAATTTCCTCAGGAGCCGCAGGGGAAATCTATCAGTCATAATTGTTACTCAGGGTGTAACAATTAATAATGCCTGGCCAAAAGCATGGTTTAAGCTCTCCAGTGAATCAAGTGGAGTTCAGAAAAAAGTCAAGCAAAAAAATCTTTTGAACTAAGAAATTGGTTGAAGAAAACGAGGAAGACAAAACAGCAATATCACTCACAATTTACTTCAATATCTCTTTGAAAATACTTAATTCCTAAAGTTAATTGTTGCAGATCTACAGAAAACTATATCCTCCTTTCCCAGGTACCTTGATGATTCCTGTATATTTGCTGCTTCCAATCATCTCTTCAACCTACTCTTACTAATGCTTACTTTTCCTGACAATCCAAGGTGAGTGAGTGGCCGTAGCTGCATGGACCTCGAGGAAACTAAGAGGAGATCTGGGAACCGAGATGTCTTGGTAAAGCTTTGTGGTCATCTGCCATTGTGAAAGTTCCAGGCAGATGTTCAAGCGTGAATATAAAATTATGAGATGTGTTTGACAGGGTAGAGAGGTTATAACTGGAGAAAAGAGAGAAAGAATATTTGACATGAAGGAGCCATTGTGAAGAACAGCCATGACAGATTGTGCAGATGAGAAATAGGAAGGGAGGGATTGGAGGCTAGGAGTAAGTGATGAAAACACGAGAAAGAAAAGGACTTGGTTAGCTATTAGAAGTGGCACCAAAAGGATTGATACATCAGAGACTAAGACTGTTTTCAGAGTAAAATATGATTCAGGGAAAGAAACTGGAAGGAAAAATTTATAAAATCAAATTAATTTGACTAGTGGGAGACAAAAACGATCAGGGACAGAAGAAAGGAAGGAGTAGGATAAATTAGAGGAGACATTGTAAAGAGGAAGCAAGGGAAATTAAGATGGGAAGCTAGATGGCAAAAAAAGATACATAAAAGATGGATAAAGAAAAATCTTGTGTTTTCTACCACTAAAAGTGGACTGATTTGTAGGGAGGGGTGCAAAGAGGGTGAAGATCAGAAAGGTTGGAGAGTACAGCTAGACTGTGTTGACAGAGGTATTTTGACCAGAATAAGTATAAAGTTTGGGACAAAAATGATATGGTGAATGGAACTGTATGAAGTGAGATGGATTCCTTGAAGTACAATGAATAGTTCATCAGATAGCAGTACAGAAAAGATCCCACATATCAGAAAAGGGCTGTGCTCCCAGAGTACCAAACTTTACAGTTTCATGACTGTTAATAATGTCTCTGAAGCCCATAATTTGCATTCTGTGATGTAACTCATGTATGTTTGGATAACTTATGTTTAAAACAGTTATTTAACATAGATCAGATCCATCTTCCACTCTTACAGAAATGCTTATTAATGACATTTTAAAGTAGTGGAAGTAGGCTTGTAGTAAGTCAGAATCCAGCAACAAGGTTACAGGCAAGCAGTGCCTGTAGTCCACATCCATGTAAAAGTCCTACTAAAACAATAGGATTTTGTGCCACCAAGGCAGTATAATACGTATAGAAAAGACTGATACTCAAAACAATGCATTATGTCTAAGCTATAGATAGCATGAAAAGAACAAAAACATTTTAAGAAAATTATCTAAAAATTCTGAAGACGGATTTTTATTTTACACCTCTGAAAAGTACACTTGTTGATACAGTAAATGAATATTGATGTCTATATATAATTCCCTTCTTAACCTGTATCTTAGTAATTTTTAATCTGTCCTTTAAACTGAATTCCCTTCAGAGCCCAGCCCAAAAAGCAATGAATAAATGTCTGAAGACCTGAAGTGTAAACCAATGCTTGAAGAACATCAGACTGAAAACTACAGCCTTTGTCAGCTGGGTGAAAATTTTGAGCTTAAGGAGAAATCCATACAGTGAACTCATAAAATACTGCAGGCTTGTGTCAAGGACCACTGTGATAAAATGCTGGTTTTCTCCCAGCCAGTTTCTGAGAGGGGAATCTGTCCTGGAATCTCATGAGGCTTAGCTGAAATAGGTGTAATGACACAGGAGTGCTCTCATCTAAGAATGACAACGTTTTACCACAAAATGTGATAAACTTCTATGACCGTTCTGTGACCAAAGTAACTTTACAGTTATAGATTTCATTTACTTTTCCAAATGACATTTCATCCACATTATTTCAAGACCTCTTAGATAACCGTGTATTTTTCAAGGCAACATACTGAAGATTTTCAGCTCACTTCTAATCAAAACTTTCAGCTCACTTAACATCAGAACATTTGCAATTTGCAACTGAACAGCAACAGGATAATAGCTGCCAGCTAAATCACATATCACTAATCAATGGATGTGTGGACAGCAACACAGATAAACACTGATCTTGCATTTGCAGGACCACACTCTTCCTTTAATAAAGCATAGCATCTTAATGGAACATTTAAACATTTGTGCTGAGGGGGAGTTTTGCTGTTTGACACACTCTGCCTCAGGGAAGTTCAATTAAATGACTCCTAATTAAAAATTAAAATTCTTTTAAACTCGATGTCCAACCCCTCCAGATGATTTTGTAGAACTCAGTCTCTACAGTGAACAATATGACATTTTATCAAACAAATTATTTTAGCAAAGGGCTTGATTTCCCAGAAGTATCCTTGATCAAGAGTCAAAAAACTAATATGAAGTTATTTATAAGTATTCACAGAAACAGTACTATGTTCAAAATTACAAATAAACAAAAAAATTTCCTTCAAATCCCACATTGCTTTGCTTAGCTTACATGCTACATTTTATGTTGAGAGATAAAAAGTCACAGCTTAGTATACTGCTATCTTACAACTTTCCCTTTTGAATACTTAATTGTCCTCATTATCATAATACAGGGGAATCTTATGTCTTTGTGCTGCTATTCTTTAACTATCCAGGGTGGTGGAGGGTTACTGTCAAACTCACTCTATAGATAAGAAATTGGACACTGGCTTAAGTAATTATGTAAGGTCACACAAGAAAAATAAACACACCTTTTCTGATTACTAAACCATTTCCTCAATTAATGGACTATCTATTCCATATGTTACTTTTCACTTTATAATGTACAGGATCAAAATGGAGAACAATACTCAACCAAGCAACAAAAAAAGGATCAGGCTGTCATTCATTTTCTTTCGCATTTTATTTTAAATCTAACAAATAAACAATATGAAAAGACAAGGTAATTTGCTAAGGCCTATTCCCTCTTTAGTGATATAATTGTGAACGTCTGCCCCTTCAAAAATCAAATATCTGACTGAATAACCTGCTGTTTATATGACAGCTCTTCTTACTGGGGGTTCAACATTTATAAATCATACTGTATATTTTTCTTGATTCATGGTACTGTATAAACCTCTGCTGTGACCTTCCTGCTGAAGTTACTACAGGAAATCACAACCGGAAAGTTTATGAATCAGAGAAGAAACAATTATACAGAGTCTGATGAACTTCACACAGCTCCCTTGTCACTTGTAACCATCTATGGGAAAATGTAAAGGCAAACCAATCGATATTCTCTTATTTTAAACTGAAATAGAATAGGAACACTTGTTTAACATGTCCAAAGCTTAAAAATAACAAGAAATGACTGGTGAAGAATTAAGCTTCTTGCAATAACACATGAGGTTGAAAGAGCATAATAAAGGTACTGGGTTGACCCTGGCTGAATGCCAGGTGTCACCAAAGCTACTGAATCATTCCCCTTCTCAGCTGGACAGGGGTGAGAAAATATAACAAAAGGCTTGTGGGCTGAGATAGGGACAGAAAGAGATCACTCAGCTGTTACTCTCATGGGCAAAACAAAAACAGACTTGACTTGGGGAAATTAATTTAATGTTTTACCAATCAAGATCAGAGTGCACTTTCATTCCTTCGACCAGTAATTTTATTTTTTTTTTAACAAAAGGATCACCTACCTCTTCTTAGTTATGCTTTTACCCTAGCTTGCTTTGGTAGGAACAAGCACTCAGGGTTATAAATTATTGAGTAATACTATGCAGATACTCCATAGATGAAGAAAGAGATCATTTAATATCTAGGTGTTAGTGCAGTTAGTAAATGTATAATTTAGACTAAAATCTATGCTAGGGCCTCTATAATATGTCAAAGCCCTTAAAAGAATACCCATCTGCTCTAATGCTACAGCTTTTTCCTACTGAGATTCAGCAAAAACTCTTAAACCACATGATAGTAAACATCCTATTAATATTAAGCAAACAACTTACACAATTAAGATTGTATCCTAAAGAAATTATTAAACAGTCCCACGAAAGCTTCTAGCACTTTTTATCAGTGAATAAAATTCGTATCTACAAGTGAAATCTAGCTGTGTCAAACCCACGATTTACCAAATTTTGTGCAGAGGCATAGCTGGAGAAGGGAAAGGTTATGGGAGGGCACTAATTCATTTCAATAGGTTCTTCATCATGAGGAAGCCTGCTGGCTTAGTCACAGCTGCCACAGTATCAATAGCCTTTTTGGGATCCTGTATTTTTCCTACTTTCATGATGTTGCTCTCCCTCATGAGGATTCAAATCCAATTGTTTATGCTGCCGCTCGCTGTTACTCTTCTTTCATGCTGATTATTTCCATTGAATCTCATGTAAAATGTACAGAAGTTTAGAGAAAAATGCAGGCACTGAGTCTTAGTGAAGCGAAAAAGCTAAACTGTTGTTTGTTCCTTAAACAGAGCCATAAGGATTGTGTATCTGTCTCCAGTCCCCCAATGTTATTGTTAGTCATAGCTAGTGCCACAACAATTGATGAATTGTGACTAGTGATTAGACAGACCACTTCTTCAGTAATGCAAAACCTGTTTTGGGTACATGCAAATAATTTCCCATTCCTCAAAAAATCAGTCTCCTTTATGATTTGATACTTACAAAACAAATTCTTTGCATGAAGTCTATTCATTTAACCCCGATATTGCTTCCTCACTTTGAATTAAGGACTGAAAGTCCACTCCCTTCACTGCCGCACGTTTGAGGGCTATGATGTGACAGATTCACTTTGTTCCCTTTTGCACACTCTCAATCCATCTATTAAGCCCTGCAATTGCTTTTTTACTAAGAAAAGCTAAATTAATCTCCAGTATGATTGAAAACAACTTTCCCTATTCCTCGGCTTCAGTTTGTCTGTAGTAATATTCCAAACGTGCAGGTGAAGATAATGCTTTTACTAACTAATTTTTGTCCTGACTGCTCACAGTTTCTGCTTAGTTCTTAAATCCCCTGACCAATGATTATTATGCTCTGAGCTGAGCCCTGATCTTATGTTTCAGTAATAAGAGAAACTTTTCAGAAATTAGTGCATGGATGGTACAGAAAAGGAATGAGCTTCCCAAAAACTGTCCCCCGAAAGAGCATTTATCATGACTAAACGGGAGATACCTGGTGCTTGATGAAATGTTCTGCTAAAATATTCTTAGCATTCCTTCCTCTACTTAATTTATATTGATGATTATTAGCCACCAAAATTAACACACACAACATTTACATTACTAATCAAGTCCAAACACAGAAAAAGCAAATATTAACGACAGCAATTATCACCTTTCTCTTTCACACATACTATTCACATCATGTAAATGATCCCTAAGCCAAGCCTATTAGTAGCAATGTGTCTGTCATAAACAGGCTCCAAACTGAGTAAGGGTCAATATGTTTACACAGAACATATAATTTGGTACTGCAATGTTTCTTCTTGATTTTCATTATTAATAAAGGAAATAATTCTGGCACTATTTACATAGACTACTTACGTATTTTCATGTTACCACAATACCAGATTCACATGCAGCCTGTTGAAGAAATGAGTGTTTTTTCCCCTCTAGTTTTCCATTTATTTGTACATGAAGAAAAACATAGTAATGAGAGTTGTAACTGCAAGTCTAGGAAATTGTAAACTTAATAATTGTGTACTGAATTGCAGCTGAAGTACTGCACAACATTTCAGGATCAAAAATGCTCACTTCTGAGTACTTCTGTGTAAATCTAAGGGTTATCTCTACCACTACATTTCAAAGGCCTCTCTCCAGGTCTGGTAAGACAAGAGAACAGATGCTGAGTGTTAATTGGAGAAATATTAATCTGGAGATCTCCAGCACACTGGGAAAATATGGAGAGACCAAGTTCTGTGCTTACCTTAGCCTTAAAATAGAATGAATACGCATCCTTAAAATGTACAATAAATTATCTTCAGAGAAACAGACATTATAGTACAAGTTCTATTTGATGCTGAATAGTTGCCATGGCTTTAAATCTAGCTGGACAACAGAATAACCACAAAGTATAATTTAATGGAAAGCCTGAATAGTTACCTGAATAACGGATCTTGAATCCTTTCTTGCTGGTTGCATGATCAGTCGACCAGCGGAGATACAGCTGATTCATTTTGCTTGTAAAGTTCAGTTGCCCGGTATGATTTCCACTTAATGCAACCAGTAAAGGGCTTTGCCCAGAAGAACCTTCAGACATGAATAAAGAAACTATTGAAGTTTTAAATTACTATGAGTTTAAGTAATTCTTTCCATATTTTAACTCAGCTGTGAATGTGAACACAGTAGAATAGGAAACAGCCTGACACATCATTGTTAGGGAAATAATTAACAGATCTCTATTTAAACTGTCCATCTGGTTCTAGGTTTTCACTAGAGGGAACAAAAAAAAATCTTAGTACAAACAAATGGGGAATATAAAGCAATTAGTGATTTTGCCATAAACACTGAAAAAAGTACTGGATTAAAAAAAAATATTCATTTCTATTTGACACAACTACATTGAATGAGGTTGTGTTTCTGCTCCTTGTCCTTTTACAATTATTTATTTAAGCACTTTTCTAACTAGTGAGTGGTAGCAAATGTATACATTCTTTTATATTGTAAATCTTGTATAATTTAAACACCACCATATTACATAATGAACATAGTAGCTAAAAGAAGCTCCATCACACGTAAGATCATCACAGTTTCACTGTGGAATACACATGTACAAATGCTATGAATTTACATGCTTCTGTAGGACTCAATTCTGTTAATTTGTATGTTTTTATAGTTTCATTTTAGTGTAAAAGATATACACTAATATTATACATTCATATATACTTATACACTTAATACAGGATGCTGAAAAGATGTGTCCTGTCACTAAACCCCTATCTACACCACAATAAAATCCTAGAGCCACAGATAATGATTTTCAGAACAAATTATATAATATAACAACATATATGCAAGAGAAAAAAAATCCATATACCAATCCAATCTCCAATGGGAAGCTTTCTAAAATGTGAAATGGCATTTTTTTCCTTCATATGAAGGTGATGTTTTCTCCAGCTGAATCAGTATCTTTCATATGATCATTGTCTTTTACTCCATGTTTTTTAGAGTTTAAGAAAGCCATGTTCAACCAGCATTATCTTGGTCACAGCTGCTATTACAAATAAAGAGCTTCTTCATTCATTTTTTTTCTGAGTTTGAGCAGCTACAGCCTGATCAGCTCTAATGTTGCATGCAAATACTAAAATAAAACTGAACCAAATGACACCTAAAAATTGAATACAATTGTCAGCCCCATCCAGATCAATTTTTAAAAAGTGTATTTTCTGACTGGGACATTTCAGGTACTAAAGGGAGGCTATAGAAGCCACAAAAAACCATAAACATTAAGATTACCTCCCAGTTCTTAGAAACTGCATTTCACTCATCCTAACGGCAATACTAAAACTAAGTATTACTAAACAAATTCTAAATAATAAATGCATATACAAAATAACAAATAAGCATTACTTTTAGGCATAGGTTGCTTAGCATGCCCTCATCAAAATGCTTCATTACTTGTTTGTTTATCATATTACAGAGTTAGTGTTTGATGATTACAGTGTAGGATAAATTATAAAGAATGCTAAGGTCAATTCCTACTTTTGCTTTAAAAAGTGATTTAGAACATGACATCTGACTCAAGTTACTCTGTGCTTCACTTTAGGTTTTGTAAATCTGTTTAATATACTCGTTACACTTTAGAACGTAGATGTTCTTTCAAAATTCTCATATTAAGGGACTAAAAAAAGTACTTTTACAAATAAAGACCTACTACAAGGTGAGAATCCTTATTAGTGATCATGAAACTAGTTTGCAGCACCATATGCCACACCACAGATTTTTCTCATTGGGAAATCAGAGGACTGATTCAATGTTTTCCCATTTGTTTTGTTTTTCTGGGAGCTGAGTTTCAGTTTTTGTACCTTACTCAGCAGACAGCTCTTCAGATGGTGTTCAGGAAGGTCAGCAGCATGACTCAGTTGTTCTTGAATCTGACATTTATTTAATTATTATTTCAGAGCTTGTCTACATAAAGAAATAAATACTCAACTTCTAGTGTGATGTCTGTCATATGATGTTTTCTTGAATATTAGGTAGAAGTTGACATTTCCTTCTATTTTCAATGATAGATTAGTTTTGGTTTATTTTAGGAAGAAAAAAATATTCTCTGTGTTAAATGCCATTCAGTGTATATAGCCTGAATGTAGTGTTTTCAAGCTAGAAATAGTTTAATAATTATGTTCATGTAACATCTATGGCTTCTCTGGTTTAGAATCCAGATAGGATTTTCTAAGGGTAGGACCGGTAAGTGGGAATGGCTAACGGGCTTGTTGCTCCCAGTTGACCAGGGTGACCTTGCTGACTAAATGCCTACCCTGATCATCATCAGCTGCTGAAGCACCATAATGTACAGTACAGTCAGGCAGGTGTAGTCCCTGCTGTGGTTTGCATTCCAAAGATGCCTTACACAGCAATGTGCTTTATACAAACATTCCCCTTAGCAGACACTAATTCTCTAAGATTTGTCTTGCAAATCTTTATATAGTTTCTGCATAAATGTTGACGATGTATCTTTACCTGTTATAAACAGATCAGTGCAGTTCTACTAACCTAGACAAAACACACAATTTTGGACCACACAAGGCCCCACAATGCGACATATATTTGTTGTAAAATGCAGGAATATTTGAGTCTGAGTTATAGCCATGACTGGAAGCAGTATAGCCACATCAGCATTGCCTTCTGCCCCGAAAAACTCATCATGCTGAGATGTACAAATAATTAGTCCAGCAAAGCACATTGCTAATGCGGCCACAGGGACCCAAGCAAGCATCTCTGCAAGGCACTGCAATGTGTCATATCTGAACATCAACTTGTTGAGAGCTAGCTCAGGAATCTCTCCATGGCACTGTAGTTGAGAGGTTATAAATATGCCATTATCTTTTTCACTTAAGGTTGCTGGTAGGTGGTAGAAAAAATTACTTCTGAAGAGCTGCACTGGAGATGAATTTGTAAGAATATTACTTCATGCCACGAAATTAAAATGCCTAAAAATGTAGGAACTACGTTAATTCTCCTCTCAGATCTATTATTGATATTCTGCTTTCATAACATTTAAATTCATATGAAAGAAAACAAAAATATACATCAAGAAAATTATGCCATTTCAACAGAACTTTTCAAAAGAAAACAAAGTGATCAGACCCCTAGAAAAGTATATTGTCTTTGATAGAAAATAGAATGGAGGAAAAGCCAGTCTTAATAGATTTTTTGCAGACTATTTTGTGCACTAACCTGACATGGACAAGCACACATGTTCTGAAAAAAAAAAATTGTAATGAAGTGGCATTTTTAAAAGCATGAAAACGACTGTGGTTTTTTTTAATGTTTTTACCAAAAAGTGAAAAAAACCTGAGTAATCTTAGACATTAAAAACCTAATCCTTCAGAAGAATACTTAGAGCAAGATACCTCAAAAGATATGACCTTTCAATATTTTTCATGCTGTGAAATTCCCATAGTGAATATTCATAATTTCTATCATAGTTATCACATATTCTTGGTTAATGAAGGGGATATGATAATGGTCTCTAAATGATTAAAAATATATTTAAGAACAATCAGAGACTAGTTATCCTTGTCAATCAATGAGAACATAAGTAATAATAAGTTCAGAATGCAGTTGAAAATAAGAATTAAGTAGGGCCCTTTGAGAGGTGATGCTATTAATAACACTAGAAAATGAGTTTTTGTAATTTCACTGCTCTTTGTCCCAAAACAGCTGGTTGAACACACCAAGAGTGGCAAATTCAAACAGTGAACAGCACTGGTCCTCTACGCTATGGAGAAAGCAGACAGGGTATTTGAACTCAAATTTCAATATTTAGACTCAAATAATTTTATTAATTTGGACAAATGGAATTATAACCCTAAAATACTTCCTCACCAGAAATGAACCATTACAGAACAGCACATTAACTTCTCCTTTCAGACACCTCCATACATTTCCCAGGAAACAGAAGACTGTGATTTTCCTAGGGAAGCTGCAGCTGTTACTGCTCCTCCTGTAACAATACCTAAGAAAACTTAAAATCTTCTCTGTCTTGAATACATCTATAAAAACTTTAATTGGCTAACAGATTGAGATTTAAGGCAAAATTAATAGGAATTCAGAATTATTGTTTAAATTTCAGATATATCACTGCATTATGAAACCAACTGGAAATCAAGGCCCACTAGACCCAATATTTGTTCTTGTGTAATTAGGTAGAATTTAAATCTCTCTTACCATCAAATACCTCCAGTTCATCAAATTGCTTTTCACTTTGAAACATTTCTACAAAAATGGAGATGTTATATCCTGGCTCGACCTTAATAGTCCAAGAACACGTCTGAGAGTTGGGATAGGTGCCTGGATAACCTGGGCTGAGGATCACTCCTGACGATTCTGTACGAATTTCATTTGCTGGACATTGTGCTAAAAAGGACACAAATAGAACATTAAGAATAGCAATGAAACAAAGTGCTTCTTCTCCATGAAATGCATGCTTCAGATTCAGTTTCCAAATGAAAACATGTTAAAGCCATATTCTAGATGGAAGGGAAAAAAGTTCCCTATAATATGCAAGGAAACAGGACCACTTTTATAAACCTTGCATTCAGGAAACATTATATTAATTTATTAATTATAGTAAAGAATCCATCCAGAAAGAAATATATTGGAGCCCAAAGCAGTTTCAGTCAGGGATTCACATTTGTTGGTGTGACCATTCACATGGGTGAGTGAAAAAAACCTTTATATTTGGAAATGGTATATTTAAGGTCTTAAAAAAAATGACCCAGCTTTAAGAATGAAGCCTGTTACATGAACACAACAATATATTGGAACATCTAGGCATACCAGATAATTTGAAAGCACACAAGTTTTATGTACAGTGTTCATTTGGGATACAGAATGCTCCAAGCCATCGAAGGAAGACCTTCTTAGCAACCACTTCCCCTATTATTTAAACTCTGAAATTGTAAAAATACCAGGTGAAATTTCACCTGGTACTCATAGGCATTTATGATCTCTGCATACTGAAATAAGTATACTATATTAAAATACCATAAATTTTATATCCTAAACACTGGTTTGATTTGGAGGTTTTGTTTGTCATCATTTTTCTTTAACATTTTGCCTCTCGTGCAGAACTGATTTTTTCGTATCTGTTTCCCATTGAAGTCTGATACATTTTGTATTGAAGTCTGATACAGTTTTATAATATATGTTCATTTTAACAATGCTTTTTGTGTAAGATTCACAAATATATCTTGACAGAAATGCATTGCTGGAAATCATCTGGCACAGTACCCAAGCACTTACATATATTAAAGATTATAAGAAAGGTGAAAACCAAAACAACAGAAGGAAAAGTGATCAACAGAAAAAATATATTACAGATAATATATTATCCACATATATATAGCAGAAACAAACATTAAAAACTGGACCATTTCCCTCAGGCCTTTTGCAAACTAGGAGATGAAATTTAGGTTCAGTTGTAGCAAAAAAATTTCTTCAGTCAGAGAGAAAAATTTCAGCCAGTGAAAAGGAGAGATATAATATGCAAGTGAGAATAGACCATCAAGAAGGGGAGCAAGATCTGGGCTGGGGAAAAAATGGCAAGCAAATAATTTTCTTTGGCATGTAGCCCTTACTGCTGTCATTTGACAGCACTGGCTGCAGCAGACAGGATCTCCAAGAGGCAAAGCCATTTTTCACAAAAGATCTGAAGAGAGGGAAAGCCCCTGGGACAGTGGTATATAAAGCAGAAAGACGTCTTTTGACAATAATACAGGGATTTCCTCTTGAGGTAGAAACATCTGTAGTAAAATTACACACAGAAATTTCACATGAGCTTCCGTTTAAGAATATAGCATTGCATGTGTTTAATGACAGTAGCTTATTTTCTCGTTCTCTTAAAAGGAAGCACATTGATAATTTGATGTCCTATATTCTTCAGAATAAAACAAGAATAACTTGGGAAAATACAGTCAAAAAGTGCTGTGGCTCATAAATCTGCAGAACTTACAAGTAAACTCAAATACTCAGAGGACAAAATTGTACAGAAAAATACTGCCAGGTAAATAACAATAATTTTCCCCACAGCATTTCCTGCCAGACATTAATAAAAGTGCACATCAGTGATGAAGAGTAGCTGATGCAACACAGTTTCACAACCTGCTTTACCCTATAGTATCATTCCTTATGCTACGGGAATATTTTAAGAAAGCAAAAGGTGGTTTCTACTGATCCAGTAACAGCTTAATTGGAATGTTACTTAGAAATGGTAACATCTCCTAGAGGAACTTGAGAACTAAGAGCCTCTCTTAAAAGAAATAAATTACAAGTATACTGGAGAAATAAGTAATGCTGTCAGACTTTTCACAGAAAGACAGAGTGATTCTTTTCAACACTGGAAAACTATCACTTCTCTGGATAAACTGTGGTTTAGAAATGGCTACAATCAACTAAACATGACAAGTAGTTCAAAGTATGGATCATTTGGAATAGGATATGGGAGTGCAGGAAGTACTTCTGGAGTGGTTTTGTAAACATGCTCTATCTAAACACTAGCAGCACAGATGTTAAGGATACAAATGTATTTTGTTGGCTGCTTTCTCTTGGTGTCTCAGGAAGTTACAGCAATAACCATTGGTCAAATTACACATGAAACAAATTATTTAGTGGTCACTCAGATTTGGGGTCTGCAAACAAAATCTGGATGTTACACAGATCCAGTCCAGACAAGACCGGTGATCTCATTACATGGAAAGTGCAATAATACAACTCTTCCAGAGAAGTTTACAGCTGGGTTAATCTAAAAGGCTATTACTGCCTCATTTATATGTGTGCTCGTATAACAGCACAGGTATCATTTTTAGAGAGGTGCCTCCTAAGTATCTTCTTTGGAACTCACTGAATGGACTTCTGTTTGCTTACTCCAGTATATGAAGTTTTTGGAATCTTGGGTGGAGGATTATCAACTAAGAGTAAGATTCCAAATTATATTTTGAAAAGCCTGTGATTGATATACAGTGATCCCCTGAACATTGTCACTAAGTGTTGAGCTGTTATGCACTAACTCAAGAAATTCACTACAAGCATCTTAAAAAAATTGAATCAGGGAAGGAATACAATGAAAAGATGGAGGAAAGTCAACAATTCAGAGAACTGAA
The DNA here is from genome assembly GCA_013400915.1 of Pardalotus punctatus. Taxonomy (NCBI): domain Eukaryota; kingdom Metazoa; phylum Chordata; class Aves; order Passeriformes; family Pardalotidae; genus Pardalotus; species Pardalotus punctatus. The sequence goes on from VZTX01000647.1 coordinate 88,789, forward strand.
AAATGTTAGTTTCCTTTAGGATAAAAGAAAGGTCATAGAACAGATAGAACAGGAAGAAAGACAATCACACTCAGCACAGACATTTTGACTGTGATCATCTCGGAAGCCTGTGGCAATGCTCCAGAGAAGAACTGGTAAGAATGGTCTGCAATAAGAAAAAGAGACAGAAGCAGGAAATTTGGGG
>VZTX01000647.1:89014-174243 GCA_013400915.1 Pardalotus punctatus
AGGATAACAAACCCACAGAAATTACTTTTCCTGCCTTTTTATTTCAGCTGCTTTGCTTTTGGATCATCTATTTTTTCTTGTAAAGACATCAGAGACAGAAAGCAAAGGAAAGAGATAAGGAAATAGCTTATTTGCTAGGTTTGAAAAAATAACAACAAAATAATTACTTTCAAAAGCAGGTAAAAGTTATCAATAACAGAGAAAGTCTGCTCTTAGCTTTCTCATTTCTTGCAGCCAAATCTTAAGATGGGACCTGAGACTAATTTATACGCCACTGGGGAAAATATGCCTTTTGCAGATGCTTCCTCATACCCTTCTCTCATAATTGAGGAAAAGTATGAGGTTGCTTTGTAATTAAGAACATTTCTTTGGTGAGTGAATATTAAAAATCAACATCTTAAAGGTCAGAGAATTTCCTTGAAAATATCGTCACGTGTACACAAGAAACAGATGAACACAGGACTGCTGTAGGAATTCTTTCCTCTGCATATTCTACTGTATTCTCTTACTGAACTTCAGAATTTTACAAATAGAACAATTTCCAAACAGGAGAAATACTGTTTATGTGAAAAAAATTGCACCTCTCTAACACAAATCAATGGAAATAATAATGCAAAGGGTGAAAGGAGATACGGAATATTCCTCTGAGGTATTGAGACGAAACCAGAATATTCCTAGAGCAGAATATTCAAGTGAAATCGAAATTATTATGTCCTTCTAACCTGTAAACAACTCAGTACCTCTCTTGTGCTAGGACAGAAGTGACCAAATCTTTTTAAACACTGAGCTATAGCTTTAGGTCTTCCTATGACCAAGATTTATTTTATATGGCTAAGAGTCATTGGACCAGAGGTCCCTTCCAATCTAAGATGTTCATAGCAGACATACCACAGGGAGTTATGAATAGCTCTGGAGTAGTTCAGGGATGTGGGAAGGCAGACACAGTATTGCTCCTTTGCCGTCTGGGAAACTGGCTGTACCACGGGGTTATGTGGCAAATAGGCAACGCTCAGCTTAGCAGCCTTTATTGGGCTCTTTCTGCACCTTAATGAATTACTCACCAATTCCCATCCAGTACAGTTTAGCTGCTGATTACAGAAGTTAATCTCTAGGTGGAAGCTACACTTCACAGGATTTACATTTTACAAAATTCATATGGCTAAAGACATAAAACTGAGATACTGAGACAGTAAGACTGCTTCACCTTGCTCTGTAAAACAAAAGGCACATCCATTTTTCAATACCACAGCTAATACCTGTAATTTGAATAAACTCCACAGTGTTATTCTCTTGTATTCACCATACATACAACAGGTGAAAACAAAATTCTGCTATTTCAAGCTTTTTGTTCTATAATACTAGTTCTCCCCTTTTAGCATAATATTTAAAGATAGAATACTCCTAAATAAAAAGTGCTCTGGTTGAGGCATACATATTTGTGTTGGATCTAGCTGAGATGGAGTTATTTTTCCCCACAGCACCCCTCACAATGCTGTGCTTTACGATAAAGCAGCAGAATTTTTGCTACTGCTGAGCAGTGCTGGCACAGCATCAGTGCTGTTGCTCCAACACTCTGCCTCACCACCTCCCAGCAGGCTGGGGGTGGGCAAAGTCTTGGGAGGGGGCCTAGCCAGGACAGCTGACCCAAACTGACCAAAGGGATATTCCACACCATATGACATCAGCTCAGCAATAAAATCTAAAAGGAAGGAGGAAGAAGACGATGTACTCATTATTTACAACAGGAATATGTGCTGAAGTCCTGCTTCCAGGAAGTGTCTGGACATCACCTGCTGATGGGAAGTAGAGAACAAAATATTTGGCTTTTTTTCTCTTCTTGTGCATGTGACCTTTCACTTCTGCTTTAGTAAATTGCCTTACAAGTTTTTTTCCCTCTTATTTCCTTCTCCTGTCTTGTTGAAGAGGGGAATGATAGAGTGGCTTGGTGGGCACCTGGTGACCAGCCAAGGCCAGCCCACCATAATATTCTGCTGTTAATACTATTTCTTTTATTTGTCAGTTGACCCATACATTAATATTATATTCTTCGGTATCATATTTGATACCTCATGGATTCTGTTCTGTCAGTTATATTAAAGGTTGACTCAACTCCCTACACATTTAGAAGTTTAGGAATTAATGTGACATTTACCAGTCGAGAAAATCTGAGCTGCAAAACAGAATTAGATGCTTGAGTCCTGCAATATATTTAATTATCAATTATTTATAAGTATATCCCATGAATTTTAAAAGCAGCTATAGTAAAATGGTTTGGAATGACAACAGGAATAAATACTAAAAACACACTTTAGGCATGTTGGAGGACATAAGTAATCTATTTTACATTTATTTTTAATAATGTTGCACATGTAAATTCCAAGTAATGTTATTTGTTGAACTTGTATAAATTCATGCACAGAGGCAATGCTTAGAGAAAACAATAGTAAATAACAACTATCTTTATGCTACAGAGCCAAATGTAATTGTGTGCAGTGGGGTAGTGTCATGAGAAGGGTAATTCTGTATGACAGCATAACATGTTCATCATATTCTAGTTTTGAGGAACAGATTCCCTAGCCTGTCTTTTGGAGAAATCTCATTCAGGTTTTTGGGGAAGGCCTACTTAACTCTAGTACTACTTCTGATGTCCTCATCTTTGATTTTGCTTTGTATTCATAACCACAACATTAGGACAATATTATCACACTACCTAATTTAAGTGTTCTGAGCAGCCATATTACCTTACACTGAAAACCCATTACCTGTTTAACTAGTGTCTCAATTTTTGAGACCCGTTCAGGAACATTTCTTGCTGTCACAATGCTCATCATGCTTTAATTTACATTTCTACATTTCCCTAACAGCAATTACAAAAGAAATTGAAAGGAATTTGTAGCAAGAGGCTATAGGGATACGATGAGAAGAGTAGCTCCAAGTGTATGAACAGAAATCACAACTGTTCAACCACTGGTAAACAAACTCCAGCCCACTGACAGCATGTTCAGTAGGGTGCCTAGGGCTCTGCATGCTAGAAAATATCTGGCAAGTTAACACACTACCAAACATTTTGAGAAAGTCCTTCCTCAAAAAGGAAGGGAAAAGAAAACTGTGGTGTCGTGTGATTATAGCTGCTCTGGAGGTCGTTTAATCAGAATGATGTAGAAGTGGTCGTGCAGACTGGTTTTTCTTGCCTGTCAGATATATTATCAGACTAGTATCTTAGAACTTGGCCTTCTATCATATAAATTATTTCTTGACTACTACAACATAGTGGCACAGCTAAGGAAAATGGGAAGTTTTCTGGTATCTTTAAAAAATATGAAGCTGATCTAAACAAGGACAATAAAAAATTGTAAATTACAGGTAAAATGGAGAAATATGAGAAGGCAGTTCAAAATTAGTTTGAAATACCATATGCAAGTTGCATAGCACGTAGGAATTTTTTTTCAAGTCTATGGGGATCAAATATTTTGGTTTGAATGCAGTTCCATCCTGCATCACCCTAAAGAAATATAATAGAATTGGACAGGGTGTTGACAAGGATAAGTATAATGATTTAAGGTATGAAATATCTTCTGGTCTATAGAATCATGCCGTAAGTAGGATGAATAGAGAACAACTTGTTATTGATTTTTTTTTCCCCCATAGAAACTGGAGGACATGAAGTGAAAACACCAGATGCCAAGTTCAAAGCAAACAGAGAAATAACTCAAATGTTACATAAATAAATTGTGCAATTTCTTGCACAAAACTTTGTGGATTTAAGGCATTTACATGGGTTCAAAATAGGACAGAATAATTCTACTGAAGAAACAGCCCTACAACATTCAAATATAAAGATCATTGCTAGATTAAGAGTGGTTTAGCTACAGTTGAGTTGAGGCCTTAATTAACTGCATGTTGGCAATGATTTTCTGTCCTTCACTAGAAAATCATTACTGGCCAGTGCTGGATATGGAACCCTGGATATATGGTCTGGTATACAGAATTTCTGGTCTGATTCAGAATTACATATTTCTCCCCTTCAGATACTTAGGTTTTCAAAGTGCAACATGAGTACTTTCAAATATTTATCTAGGAAAAAACACCATAAAGATGGTCATTAAAGCACAACTTTTAAATGAGCTACCAATATTTCATATGACTCATAAATACAAGCTAGGGTTTTATAATAAAATGGGAGTTAAATTAACATTTATTGCCACAGTAATACTGGGGAGGCTGGGATAGAAAAAAACCCAAGTAATTCTATTTTCTAGAAAGGAAAATTAAGTTTATTTAAAGATAAAACATGGCTAAAGAAAGGAAATTAGATGCATCCCAATTTATCTCAAGAAATTCCTCCTTTATGTCTGCCCAAAATAACCATGCCAGAAACTAATGCTTCCAGTTCTATTGTCTACTGTCTGTGAATCACTCAATGGCACTTTTTTTTCATTATCAGATTATTCCTTTTCATGTTCTCCTTGTAAAAAACTTTTGCTGTACTCACAGGACATGGCCAGAGAAAGGACAGCAGTTTGACAACATCTGCAAGAATTGTTACAGATGGCTAAGCAATATCAGAAGCTCCTAATATCTCTGTAGATTTTACAATAGCTGTTCAGTTTACTTTAGGCTTTCCTTTTTTCATTTATGCTCTAATTGATACAGTCAAGAGTTAAGTTACTGCTGTTACTGTTAACTAAAAAGTGAAGTCTAGATTTACAGTACAATCATCTTATTAAAATATTACAGTTAGAACTGAGAAACACATTGATTAAAAAAAGAAACCAAACATTAATAAGTATTTAATTATCTGATCAAGAAAGATATAGAAATACACAGTATTCCCATTACATATGCATATTTTATGGTTAGGGTCCTGAAATGAATAATGATTCTTTTCCACTCAAAGACATGGAGTTCCCCTCTCTGAATCCATGGCAGATCCCAACTAATTGTACGCACAAACAAAAAAAGGGGAGGTAAAAAACCTCACTTTACCTCAAGTACAGGTGTTCATGCAGACAAATTACTTAAAGATGCATTATGGCATCAATAAACTAGTACAGTTTGTACTATGAATTCTTCATTAATTTTTAAATCATGGAAATAGAGAACCAGGGCACCAAGAAGGAAGACACACACAAAGCTATTATTAAACTGTCACAATAATTGTTGTTCTTCCAGCACTATNGCCATATCATTGTTTTCCAGTTGTTCAGTAACTGAGGCTTGGCATTTTAGAGATCGAAACTTGCTTTCAATTCTATTTCACTTACAGGTTTCATATACTCAGAATTTAAGCAATCATATTTACGGGGCCTTCCTGTTTCATCTTCCCCAACACATATGGATGTTTTTACCTCATGATATAGGAGATGCTCCATCCATAATTACATATTATAGGTCAAAGCTAAACCTGGATAATATAGAATACTGAATATGAGAACTTCTGTTCACTTCTTGATTTCCTTACATTTTAATGATGTCATCTCATTAGCAACATTTTCCCCCAAAATTTTGAGATACTTCGGGGCAAAATTCTACAGATGCTTTCTCGATCACTTTTTCAACATTTCAAAACCTTTTTGTCATCCATTACTTAACAAAATGAAACAAAATAAAAAAACTGAACAACATATTTTGAAAAATAAAATTTGGAAGACTGAATACAAATTTCCAAGATAAATTTGTTTTCCATGAAGATGAGCAAATTATATATGATGCACATCTAAATGTCATTCATATTAAGTTATTTCCTTGTTTGAAATTCTGTAATTATGAATGCAATATGAATAGTTGAAAGATTTTTAATGCTTCAAAGAATTTTAATTTGCCATATTATATTTTAGAAAAGCTTTTTCATGTGACTTTGTCTTACAATGTCACCATATTTGCCAAAGAACAGAGAATAATTTCTTATTTTATTCTGAAAGCTTAATTTAAATTAGTATTTTTAGTGTCCTTCAAAAGTAAAAAGAAATCTTTTGTCTGATATAAATCAATATAAAATATTTTGAATTAATTTTAGAAATCAGTGTTTCGGTAATGGTGCAGTCAAATACTTAAAACCACTTTTCTTTGGTTCTAAAGAATTGTCTATAAAATTCTTAGGGCCCATACAAAAACATGCACACTTCTTAGATTTTAAAGAAGTAAATGAAAAATTTTCTTTTAAACATCAACAAAAAGACAGTGCCTAAAATTTTGGTGCTTTATGTAGGCTGTATATTAATGAAACACACATCATGCAAGCATATATTTACCTTCACAGGATGGTGAGGATCCTTCAAACTGCAACTGTGCATTCAGTTTGCAGGTTAATATATCCTGTCCAACAAGGGTGAAACCAGGATGGCACCTGTACTTCACAAAATCTCCTGAAAAAAGTATTGAAAAAAAAGTAAACACCTAAATATCCTTGAAACAGAAGTGTATCAAAATCTCAGGTGGAAGATAAAATAGCTTAGTTTAACTAGGATTCGAGTGAAAACAGAAGAAAGAGAAAGAAATACTGTATTTTTACCTATTTCAAAGTCATCATCTTCTGTAAACAAATCTGCATGTGGAACTGTGGGTGGAGGCTGGCACTTCCTGAGTTGATAAGCTGCAAATTTCAGTTAAAAAAAAAAAATTGAACACTGGTGTGGTTAAGAACTATTTTACAGAGAACTCATTTCATATTTGCACTTCCCAGATTACCAGAGCTGCACTGAACCTCATGGTCTCTCAGTTACAACATGTTCCAAGTTAAATGTATCATTCCATGACAGGAGGGTGGTGAGGCACTGGAACAGGTTGCCTGGAGAAGTTGTGGATCCCAGGAACTGTACAAGTCTGGGTTGGATAAACTTTTGAGAAACCTGGTCTAGTGGAAGATGTTGCAGTCCATGGCATGGGGTTGGAACTAGACGATCTTTAAGGTCCCTTTAAATTTAAAACATTCTATGATTCTTTAAACAAAGTCTCTTGTCTGCTCTTCAAATCTGTTTCAATAAACTGTGAGTAATCTCATAAGGAAAGGGACCACTAAAATGATTGTTTCTAAAATGGAGTAGAATGCCTACAACAGTTGAAGAAACAATTTCTCCATTAAAAGTACAAAACAGAAACAAAGACTGTGATGAGAGTGCATATACTACAATAAGAAAAATTCTCCACTTCATGGAACTAATTTACAGTCAGAACAACATTCTCTGGACAACATTATAGTCCTAGCCACTTTAGTTTTTGCTTCTCAGGTTAAGTGCAGTCGGTAATACATAATTAAAAACCCCTAATATTTACTGCTATTAAAATACAAATTTTAAGAAAAAAAAAGAAAGCAGCAAGTCCATGAGTCCTGTTAATTCAGTAAACCACAAAGTTAAGAAATATTTTTAAAATTCAATAACAGATTGTGGCAATTAGATGTTAATTATATAAAGAAAACTGACCATGAAAATTGAGAACAAAGAATCCTCCTGTTGAAAAATCACTGTGAAATTTGAGGAGGACTTGATTGGTAGAACTGTACGCTGTTTCCAGAGCTGTGTTCCCACTGAAAACTCCTAGCTGAGGTGAATTATGGTCAGGACCATCCCTAGAATGTGAAATATAAAAAAGTCAGCTGAAAAATTAATGTTCTTAACCTTCAAATTAACAGTCTGTTTTCTCTGGAGAGCAGTTTAAATTTTGTAAAAAATGTTTTTCCTAATGATTTAAAAAGAGTTTCTTTTCTTTTTATTTCTAGCAACACAGAATACTCTTTCCAACTTCAAACAATGATTTTTTTTAGAGACTGGGGTACTTTGCAGTAGTTTTTGTATTTAGATGGGCAAGAAATTTAGTGGTGGCAAGAAATGTTCAATGTCTGTTCCTGTCAAAAATTTTTATGTACACATAAGATGAAGAAAAAACCAAAAAATAGAAAACTCTTGTAATGCTATCATATTTCTAATATTTTGACCCAGGTCCTACAAGTCTTCATGGTTAAAACAGAGTTGTGGAAATTGCAAGATACTCCTGCCATTTAAATAAATTCCAAAGATTCAAAGGTATGTCCTAAGGAAAAAAAAAAGGGGGAAAAGACCAGAAAAAAAATTGTGTTTTGTGTTTCTCAACAGTAGGATAAGTCACCCAAAGACAAATGTACTCCAATAACATTTGGCTTCATTCATTTCCAGTATCATAATGGAGAACATTCAGGCCTAAACAATCAGAACAAATAAATAAACAAAACTCCCTGCTTTTATCACTGAAGTATTTTTTGAGCTCTTCAACACTTATTTCTGGTTGTTTTGCATATTACATGTAAGGAATCTAAACTGAATCAAAAAACTTCTGCTACATGTTATTTTAGAAGGCTTGAGATTATCTAGAATGTCTCTGAAAGCTGTTAGCTTTTGACCTTTCATTGTCTCTAAATCAGAGGGATATTTATTCACCTCAGTTGTATCGTTAAAAAGCCAAGCGTTATATATAATAAATATATAAAGCCAGAGAGGACAATCTATGATGCATTTTACACTTGGGTTTTCAGGTAATGCAAATACCAGAGGCAACGAAAATGGCTGTTCAGAAACAGTTATGCATCTCTATAAACTGTCTGAAAAAAACCTCACCAATAGCTATAGGAATAGTGGACTTGCTGGGAGATCAGAGCAGCTGGCTCACACAGAAATAAGTTACATCCTATATTCTGTGCAAACGTTCCTTTTCCTGAGCTGTCTGTAGCATAGATGAGAAGTCACTTTGCACAGTATGTGGGGTAAGGACCAGGGTTAGACAGAGATGGCGTGTCCAACACCTTCAGCATTATCTATGCCTGCTCTTGAGCACAGCAAATTCTTATGCAAGAATTTAGAGAGCACTAAGGCCTATTCCTTCAGCTGAGGTCACAAGCTGAATGGATTTGGGTGGAAAGAAACACAAATTCAGAGAAGAGGCATATACAATATGAAGCTTAAAGACATGGAGGTTCAAGTCCTGAAATTCTGGTTTAGAAAACACAGAGAATGTCTGTCAGGCATATTGAAATATTAGAAAATTTAAGAAAATCTTACTCAATGCCTAAATTAGTTAATTTCTAAAGATGTCAGAAAGTTTTGTGTGAACTAACTTATATTGCCTGTATGTTCATGGAACATGTGATTCAACACAGTGCAGATTATTACACCACTTTGACCTTACATGGCCTCAACTTAGAAAAGAGAGAGCTCAAATAAGATCTGATTGATAACTGAGTTTGAGCTTCAAAGTACTTTCGGAACAGTATTCTTAAAGAGTTCATACAGTGATTTTTTAATTTTTTTCAGATAATCTTAGAAGTAGTTTTATGTTGTTCTTCAGCACACATGACAACCTAAAGAGCAATACAAAGAAATTGTATTGTAGCTTGGGACAGTGAGATTTGATAAATCAATTACAAAAAAATCACTTCTCTTTCAAAAAATTGCATACCAAACTGCAATGTAGTCATTCACAGGTTCAGTCTGAAGTAAGGTAAAGTTGATATAAATCCCATGGCCTGGAGGTACAATAATTAACCAAGTACAGTCCTTGGAATTTGGGTATTCATCTGGAAATCCTGGGGAATAAACTGTACCATTCTGAGCAGTTACATTATAGCCACAAGGAGCTGAAAAGAAAACAAATGAGAAAAAATTAGTTGTAGAAAATAGTTTTTCATGTTATAAATGGAATATCAAAATGCTACCAAATTCTTAAAGCTCCACAAGACAAGGAAGACTAAATTTAAAGACAGCCTTTTCCTTGGTTGGCTGCTTCTCAGAGAAATACTGACATTTCTAAAAATACTTTATGCTGATGTCTTTTAGGTTTCATTTCTTAAAATCCATAAAAACCTACTGGGAACATTGTTTCCATACAATTCTTGAAGCTAAGTCCACAAACCATTTCAAAAGGGGCACCTTTTCCTTGTATTCAGGATTAAAAACCAAATAAGCCAACAGATCTTGTATGTTTCCATCCAACTGAACTCTATCTGAACTGGAACATAATTCTGGAACAGTCTGACTGTTCTTTCGCTACTCCAAAACCATTATACTTTATTTCTGACTGGTTTGAGTCATGTTTAATGGTGATTAATTTGCAGATTGTATGCTAATTATCCTTATGACTAGTAAAATGGAGATACAGACACAAATTTGTGCACATTTACTGTTACTGAATGAAGTCTGTAGCCAAATCAAAGCTATGAAAAGGCTGACTTTTTTCAATGGTAGCAAATATGTGATAGTGTGCTCCTTTGAGTCTCAATTTGGAAGAATTTACTGAATATGGATGAAAACATGTATCTGATTAGGTATATGGCCATTAGTGCAAATTAATGAGTCTCACTCATTAGAGTGAGACATTAACTTCATTCATGGGCTCTCAGTCTTGCTCTAGAACATTTCTCATTAGCTCTTACCATGAAGTTTATGTTATTATTGTCAGGGTTCCTGTTACTCTCCTTCAGACTCTCTTCATTTCTTTTTCAACTTAACAAGTGATGCAAAATAAAAACAGAAAAAAAATGATAAAAAAGGAAAAAAAACTGGAAAGAAAAAGGGAAAAAGGAAGGAGGACTGAGAAATGCAGAAGGATGTCACGCTGTCTGTATGGTTTAAAGCTGCTCTAACATTGAGGTAGAAGGTCATCTGGCTAGTTTGATGAGTAGCACTTTTTGGAGTTCTTTTCATAATCACTGGATTTATAGACCAAGTTAAGGAGGCTTTAGCCACGTCATTTTATTCATGCATGTCAGTACCAACTTGTATGATGTATTTAGCACATCTTTCCATCTGGACACAGTCCTGTGCAATGTGCTCTAGGATGATTCTGCTTGAGCAGGAGGTGGGATCAGATGATCCCTGTGGTCCCTTCCAACCTGACCCAGTCTGTGATTCTGTGATTCTGTGAACAGAATGGCACCTGCTCCTGAACCATGAACCTTTAGTGGCCAACAAAGGAAACCAGCCAAGGAAAATGAAGGGTTGGTTCTGTCTGATTCCTGGTTGCATTTAGAGGCCAAGGCCATCTGACACTGTCTATCAGCTCTGAGAGTTCTGATGAAAACGTGACCCAAGCCCCCTAATCCCTTACATTCATGCCATGGTCACGTTGTCTGGTCTCAGAAATCTACTCTGTTCTCTCCACACTACTCCATGTTTACAACCAAGACTGGTTTGACAGCTATGCTTACTACATGGACATTCACTTCCTGAGACTAATACTAATTTCTAATTAATATACAGAATTTTTCTGATTGAAGTTTTATACTTAAATATATTTTGAGTTTATTATATTTTTGGCAGATTTATTAATGATTGCATATGTTTTTATTTTTCAAGTATAAAATATACTTTGTTATTCTCTAATACTCAAGAAGGAATTCAGATTGATTGTATCTCAGTAAAGACAGTCTAATTCCTCTTATATGACTGTTAGCCATGATAGATCAATAAACTGTGTCAGAAAAAAAAAAAGTGGCACAGGTAACAAAACTAACAGAATAATTAATACACCCAGCTGTTATTAGGCTTTCTCCAAAGATCTTTAAAAATCACAGAAAACAGAAGATTAAATATAAAATAACAGGTTACATTTCACACAAAATAAAAATAGCTTTAGTTTGAATAAACAAATCACTCCAAATTAAGGATGTTATTATGTTGCACTTTGAATGACAGGCATGAAGAAACACAGATTTTCTGAAATAGGAAAGTGTATAATCAAGTCTTCTAAAATTTCAAATGCTAACAGTAGACCACATGTTGATTTATAAATGAATGAATGCCATAGTATGTGTTCTCATGCCCATTCATACTAATTCCAGATGCAACATTTTGCATGGAAAGATAGTAAGCATTTTTAAAATTCCATCCAAAGATACCCAAGCCCACTTAGTAATTTACTGACAGTTACATACATTATACCAAGACATCTGTGGTAAATCACCAAGACAACTTGATTGCACAGGAGTGAAGTCTTAGCACACGACTATATGACAAGATTCTACTATGATTACTTGAGCAGAAATTAATCTAATTTTCTCCCATATACAGATTCTCAGCCTTCAGAAGTACATGCAATCTTCTGTAGAAAGTTTTTGATTTGAACTTCTAAAAATACTGGTTACAGCTAGAAAAATTATCTAACTTTTTCACTGATTTCTCTCTCAGACCCACCGTTACATTACAACAGAGTAACAATTTGTTTTCCCTATAGAAAAAAAGCATTTATATGTCATAATAATTTTAGCAGTGATAGGTGGAGATTTAATGTTGAATTTTCCACAAAGAAAGTAGTGTGCTGAGAGACAGAAAACTCTTTGTGCTCAGTCAAACCACAAAGTAACCTGCTGTTTAGTCAGGAATGGTAGCTACAAATGCACACAACTGCACACACAATAGAGTTGCATGCGTTCAGGCCTCAGCTGTGTAGAGATGTAGATAATTGTGGGTAGGCTTGGCAGGTAGGATGCACATGCAAAGGAACCAGGCCAAATGTACATTCTGGATTATAGAAAGGTCAGTAACAGAGGAATGCCTTCTTTGAATTAGGAAATGATGATAAAACCACTGAATTAAAACAATCAGATAGAGGGGATAGGGGAAAGTAAGAATGACTCTGTCTTCATGTCATTATAAACTAAATATTATTTCACTTCCTGCATGTCACTTCAAACTGAACAAAAAATATTAACACTTGTTTCATCTAAGAAAACAGAAAATGCTGATTTATACAATAAAAATCTGAGCTTCTCCTAATATACACCTTCCTGTATTTTATGAAACATGTTTCTCTCGGGAGTAACAAAGAATATGAAAAGATAGAAGGCTGATGTGGCCTTTGGAGCTGCATCTATAGCACTACTCGGGAATAATATGGATTATTCTGAGGTACTCTTAATGTTCCACAGATGTCTTCATTTTGTGTTAGATCACATAAAAACATACTTTCCCAACACCAAACCTGTTTTTAAACATGGTCAAACTAGAGGAAACCCAATAATGTTCTCACGTGTAGAGTGAAAGGTATCTGATCTTTTTTAAAGTAAGAAAGTATAACTGGATATAATTTTTTTCTGTATTATTTAATTGTCATGGGAAGTAATCCAAAAACTTCATATGATATTTTTAAAGGTACTAGACATAGAATAGCTATTGTGCTTTCCTTTGTTTTAAGACCTCTGCTAACTGAAACTAGTATTATGAAGTGTACCAGTATATTATTCCATTTATATTTAATTATGTTTTCATCAGAAGAGAATATTTATTCATATGATCATATTCAAATTTTGCCCACAGTTTTAATGAGTACTGGTGCTAATCAGAAACAATGTGTGATTGAAGGTGAGAGGTATATAATTTTTTTTTTAGTATTCATAAAACTATGCAAGATAGCCCTATTCCTAAAAAAACATAAAAATTCAAGCTGATAAATTGCTGTTATTTTTATAAACATATATAGTAATGTGTCATATAGTAAAAGTATCCGAGATACTTAAAATTTCTTTTATCAACTTTTACCCGTGTTCCTACTTATTCTATGCCACTCCATATAGCATACATATATAATATATAGTACATAGTATATATATATATACACATAGTATACATATACACATACTATACATTTTCTATATAGTATGTATAAATATATATAGTATACAACACACTATATATATAATGTATATATTTATAGTATATATGCTTTATATACTTAAAATAGCTAGAAGTGCCACTATGTGTTTGTTATATCTACCAGATGCATCACATACAGATTGATGCTAACCTTATTGAAAATTATTTTTCTCCATTTAAATTTCTTGTAAAATATACAGGTCTAATTAGTATTTTAAAATTATTAAAATTAATTATTAAACCACTATGAGGATATTTTAAGATACTTTTTCTTTATCTGGAAACTTTTCTTCAAGGCTTTATTAGTGAGAAAAGAGGGACAATAAATCACTGTAGATATATCACCACAAAATTGCTCTGAAACAAATCAAAATCAGACAAAGCCATCTGTCCCAAGAAAACTTAATTTAGGATTAGTAAGAAAGGAAGAGGTGGATGATCTCTATAAAAATAAGAGGTCTTGAACTTTGGGTAGGTTTCTAAAAAATTCTAAAACCACTGAGTGTTAACGCTTTACACTTTTATATAATTTTTTAAGGATATTTTAAAACATTGCCATATGTTTAGCATGAAGAAAAATATTACATATTTGTTTATAGTGAAGTTGTAGCATAAATAACTTTGTATTTTCTTACAAAACATTGATAAACCCTCCATAACCTAACAACTTTTGAATAAAAACATCTTCTTGAAATAGTCCTTCACGTTGCGTTTAAGATAATTTCTGGCAGTATCATGAGTTCTCATAATCAATACAACTGACAGATATTAATAGGAATAATAAATCACTGCTGAGGAACATGATTCAGAAAACATTTATGATTTATAAAAGCACATAATCTTCTGCCTTTATCTGCTAACACTACAGATTACGATAAAGGCACAGCTCTTCAGCAAAAGCTGCATTATTTACATGCACACAAACAAGTAAACAAAAACCAGCAAGTACTGTGAGTTCTGAAGCAAAGGTACTACCAGAAATTTACCTTCACATCTGGGGAAATGATAGTTCCAATTTCTGTTGATTCCATGTTGACAAGTGAGAACAGGCTGACCCCTCAAAACATATCCAGGATAGCATTCAAATGATACTGACTGTCCCACGCTGTAATCTGAGTTGACTATATATCCATTCAAAAAAGGAGGGGGATCGGGGCAGTTCTGTAGCTCGTAAGCTGCAAGAGAACAGAAGTACTTTTTATTGCTTAATCAGCTCTCAACACAGGGAGCACACATTAATATAAAAGCTGTAATGCATTCAATAATAGGTAAACAGTGGAATGCCAAGCTCCAGTAATACAGGGATTAACATATTACAAGAGATAAATCATCCACTGGGACCATACAAAAATATTTTAGTAATGTACAACAAGGTCATTCATTCCTTAAAATTTTATGAAATACAAGATTTTCACAATCCATTGAATTTTTGATATATATTAAACTGTGCCTAAAAAAATCATCTGATAAAAAAAAAGGAACTAATGAATGACTTTAAGACAACAGAGCACCATATATATATTAAAAAAAATTACAAATACTTAAGAAGGGAAAACGTCCTTTTAGATATATCACCATTAAAACAATTGCTTTACTGATTCATCTTATTTCATGTTGGATTCTGTGTTTTTGAAGACAGCAAAATATCATTCATGTAACACATTTAATTAATGAAAATCACCGTGATGAAAATCCAGAAAGAGCTTTCATTAATAACATTTACTAAGATATAAAGATGATGTAGGCTGTTCCATATCAAGCAAAGTACATTTTTGTAAAAATGTTACGCAGAGTCATTTGCAAACAGCTTCACATAGATAAGATAGTAAGTAACTGACATTTAAGAAATAAGCTTTATAAAGATGAGTGCCTTGATCTCTCTCAGCATTCAGTTTCCAGTTATGAAATACTTCTGTTAGAAGAAAGTTCAAACAATAGTAATACCAGCATGCTCTATATTCACGTGTGTTAAGTCCAAGCTTTAAAAAGAAAGCAAGAGAGATGACGAACATATTCTTGAATGAACTATTTTGTTATTTTTTTCAAAGTTAATCTTTACAATATGAACATATTCATCCTAAAAACTATATACTTATTATTGTGAAATAGATTAAACAAGCCATTTCAGCAAGATTAAGCTAAACATATACCTTAGATATGCTTAAGTGCTTAAAGTGAAGTTTGTACTTAATTGCTTCACTGAAGTACAGCTACTGTCAATAAGTTTTTTAGTCACTGCTAATTACAGCCAGGTTATGCAATAAATAATATTTTGCGACAGCCTTTTTTTCCTAATTCCTTCAATGAATCCAAAATTCAATATTTGTAACATTAGAAAATTGGAAAAGATGTGGAGATACTAGAAATATTCTGAAATCCTCTAAAAAACAAGATGCCCCTTCTCCCAAATAACAAAAAAATAAGAGAAGAAATTCAAAACCTAAGTATAAAAATTAATTGCTATTGAAAGGAAATACAAAAAGGTATATTTTACCTAAATTGTAGTTAATTAAATTTTGTGCTATATCTACTAATGGCTCATTAATTTTTTAATATTATTATTACTCCCGCTACCATTTGTGTAGTACTAATACAGATAATATCATTATTATCAACACCTTTATACAAAATAGAGTACTAGAAAGATTATTTAAGAGTTCAGGACTTATTAAGACTGAAATATTAAACTATATAAAAATCTATTTAGCAAATTATATTTAAAATAGAACAGAAGATTATTCCAGGAAGTCAGAGGATCTCACAGATTTTTTTTTAAAAGGTGCAGCACTACATTGCCCTACAGTTAAAACAATGGTGTTTTGGAACAATGACTGTAAGTACTGGAATGTTAACACTTTGATTGTACAAGCTTTTCAGGAGATGAATATACATGAAAACCATGCTTTCTTATTGGCTTACCTGTTATCATATAGTATTCACAGATTATGCTTTAAAAGTAGTTAACAGTCTCAGATTTTTGAAGCTAGTATTAAAAATCAATTTCAGAAAAAAAACCCTCTTTCACTGATCTACATAACACAAGAACCACTCAAGAGAGAGAGGAAATTCTGAAAGATTTGACAGAGGTGCTCCATAGACTAAGGGAGTGGTGACTGGATGTGTATGTATCAAAAGAGATAAACAGGGAAGGTGATGGGATATTGGCATTGAAAGCTGGCATGACAAAAATTATATGGAACAAGACATGGGTACTGTCCTGGCTTCTGTTATGGTAGAATTAATTTCTTCACAGTTTTTTAATTTATCTCATGCTGGGACAGGTGACTCAAACTGACCAAAGGGATGTTCCACACCATAGGATGTCATGCCTGGTATATAAACTGGGAGTAGTTACCCAGAGGGTGGCTGATCTTGGTTCAGAAGGGGATTCTGGCATGGGTCAGCAGGTGGCGAGAAAGTTGTAGATGCAATGAGGTCTCCTCTCCCCTCAGTCTCCTCCAGGCTGAACAGACCAAGTGACTTCAGCTGCTCCTCACACAGTTTCCCCTCAAGGCATTTCACCATCTCTGTTGCCCTGCTTTGGACACTCTCCAATAGTTTAATGTCCTTTTTACATTGCGGTGCCCAAAACTGTCCCCAGGACTCGGGGTGAGGCCACTCCAGTGCAGAGCAGGGCAGGACAGTCCCCTTCCTTGCCTGGCTGGCGATGCTGTGCCTGGTGCCCCGCAGGACAGGGCTGACCCTCCTGGCTGCCAGGGCACTGCTGGCTCATGTTCAACTCGTCATCAGCCAGGAGCCCCACGTCCCTTTCCATGGCACTGCTTTCCAGCATCTCATTCCCCCCAGTCTGTCCATATATCCAGGGCTGCCCAGATGCAGAATCTGGCACTTTCCCTTGTTGAACTTCATATGGCTGGCGATTGCCCATCCTCACAGCTATTGAGGTCTCCCTGCAGGGCCTCCCTGCCTTTGAGGGAGTCAACAGCTCCTCACAGTTTTCTTTCATCTGCAAACTTGCTCAGTATCCCTTCCAGTCCTGCCTCCAGGTCATTTACAAAAATGTGGGAGAGCACAGGGACTAAGACGGAGCCCTGTTGAACCCCACTGTGACAGGTCACCAGTCTGATGTCACCCCAGTCACTGTCACCCTTTGTGCCCCACCCATGAGCCAGTTACTCACCCATCACATGACGTGTTTATCCAGCTGTGTGCTGGATATTTTGTCCAGAAGGATCCTGTGAGATACAGTATTGAAAGCTTTGCTGAAATCTAGAAAGATCACATTAAGTGGCTTCCCTTGGTCCACTAGGTGGGTTACCTTGTCATGAAAGGAATCCAGGTTTGATAAGCAGGACTTTCCTCTCATGAAGCTGTGCTGCCTGTGACCAGTGACTGCATTGTCTTTCAGGTGTTTTTCAGTACAACTGAAACAGAGCAACTATCTGTATAACTTTAATCGGCACTGAAGTGAGAGTGACAGGCCTGTAGCTTCTGGGGTCCTCCTTGCCCTTCTTGAAAATCAGGACAATGTTCACCAGCTTCCAGTCAGCTGGGACCTGTCTGGATTCCCATGGCCATTCAAAAATTATTGAGAAAGGTTTTGTGATGGCATCAGCCAGCTCTTTGAAGATTCTTGGATGAATCCCATGAGGCCCCATAGATTTGTGGATAGCATCCTTTACAGTCCTTTGGATTATATGACAATGACAAAATGACAAAAACAAAGCCTAACTTTTAAAATCCTAGTTACTGTTTATTCAGAAATGCATATGCTTTTTGCCTGTGGTGTATAAGGTAAACAAAACACATACAGAAATTTTGGGGGTTTGTTCTGGTATTTGCTCTAGTACGGGTAGAACCTGTGCCTAAAGCAGATCACCACAAATTTGAAGGTCAGTTGGTTAGGGGTGAAAGCACTTGCATATGAGCAGAGAACAATTGTTTGTTTTGTTATTTTTTAAAAAAAAAGGTATAAAATTTTAAGATACTGTACTTGTGTTTTCTGGTATAAATCCTATAGATGACTCATAAATTATTGGTCAGGTGATCCATATGACTATGGTATCATGATTTATAGACCACTCAGGAAATATGTTTTATAGGTTTAGTATAAATATGAATTATATTCTTTGTTCTTTTGATATATGCAATAACACCTGATTTAACAGAGCAATTCATTATTCAGTGGTCATGACTAGCAAATACTGCCAACAAATCCTGATGTCACACCTTACAATAGAAAACTCTTTTTATGAGTGTCATGCCCAAAGACTTGTTTAGTACTGAGCTCTACAAACTGAGATTCTATTCCACTGCACACAAAAATTCTAGTGAGAGTCTGAAATAAAATATAAAGGAAATCTGAGAAAAAGATTTCATTCCAATGCTGTCAGCAGTCAAATACTTCAATTTTAAAATTATCTCATATAGATATTTGGCATTTCTTTGTGCAGTATATTTTCTACTGATAAGAAATGACTGTAAATCACAAAAGCAATGTAACTGATCCTCCGCTATCTTGTTTTTATGGTTCAAATTTATTTTCCATCTTACATAAACACTGGGGTTACTTATTGGCTTTTCAATTGCTACATACTTCTTTAACACAAACATGGAAATAATTGCTTTACAGAAAAATTAGCAGAGAACTGAGCATGCAATCACTCAAATGCTATAAGAGCTCACAATTAGCTCACTTAAAACTTTCATTTAGGCTTATTATTTAGGCTTATTCCTCCAGTATAACTGTGTGTATAACTACAGACTCAATAAAAAATCCAGCCTGTCATGGATTTTGTTGGAAGGGACCTTTAAAGTTGATCTAGTTCCAACTCCCCTGCCATGGGCATGAACATATTTCAGTAGATCAGATTGCTAAAGTGCCATCTAACCTGACTTTGAAGACCTCCAGGGATGGAGCATTCACAACTTTTCTTGGTTCAGAGTCTCACCACACTCATCTTAAAATATTTCTTCCTTATGTTCAATCTAAATCTACCATCTTTTGATTTAAAACTGCTGCCCCTTCTCACTAAAGGCCTTGGTAAAAAGTCTCCTCTCTTCCTCTTTCTTAAAAGACCCTCTTAAATACTGAAAGACCACAATAAGGACTCCCTGGAACCTTCTCATTTCCAGGCTGAACAACCCCAGCGTCCCTCAGCCTTTCTTCACAAAAGAGGTACTTCAGTCTGCTGTTCATTTTGTAGTCTTCCTCTGGACCAAATTTAACAGGGCCATGCCTCTCTTGTGCCGGAAACACCAAACTTGGATGCAGCACTCCAGATGGGGCCTCAAGAGAGCGAAGTAGAGGGAGAGAATCACCTTCCTGGCCCTGCTGGCCATGCCTCTTTTTATGGAAGCCCAGGATGCAATTTGCTGCAGCCCAGGATAGGACTGGCAATCTGGAATCTCAGTTTATTGCTGCAGGAACCAGAGAATATAATCTTTCCAGATGCCATGACTCAGGACTAGAGTCACAAAACAACACTTAATGAGTTAGACAAGAATTGCTACAAGCCCCTCAAAAGATTTTTCCTTTAGTGTTTCTGCTTTGGAACATCATCTGAAACCATTTCAGAAATACAGTATTTTTTCTTCAATCCCTTTTTCATTCCATGAAAAATTTGACTCAGAAGGTGAGATGATCATAATCATATTTTTTCCAGATAAAGGTCATCAGATTAAACATGTGTGTGGGTATTTGTGGAAGAAAAAGTATACAATTAGAACTTTTTCTATGTATTTTTTAGAACATGTTGCTCAAACTCTCAAACATATGGGAGTAAGATTCTTACTTCATATTCAGCTTTATCCTACATTGAAATACAGAGCAGACTGAAAATACACTTAATTCCAACAATAGGAACTAGGGTTTCCACAGTAAAAATAACACAAATGAAACATTTATTCTCCTTCCCTTAAAGAAGCTCTAGTCCTAAAGGGAAAGATAAGTGGAAAACAAAAGATGTTCCAAAAATATTAAAAGCTGAGGTAACATTAACATGGACAGGAACTAAAACTCACAAATATGTCTTATGAATCATTAGACTGTGTTATTCTGTGTATTAAATTCTGTTATGAATCTCTCAAAGGCCATAAAAGCCATTTATTTCTTCTGACCTAGCATAACTTGGCTTGCCAATCATACTTCTGTGACTGTTCTCAGAGCGAGTGTACTGGGGCTGTTTATGTCTCAGATACTGGGATATAACAGATACAGGTGTCTCGGAAACTCAAGATCCCCAGTCAAATGAGATACAGAAATGTTCTTCTAAGTATTTGTGGTTGCTTCCTCTCTTTGCTGTTTCACATAGGTGGCAAAACTGCAACACTCATAACAAGAGACAGTCTTTCTCAATGCTTCTGGTTTTTAATTAAACAGTTCAATAGTTACTTAATAGTAGATAAAATGTAATTAAACATAATGTTTCTATTTAAAATTTATTCTAACTTTTTCCAGTAGCTCAACAGCAATCACTACAAACTTCCTTCTTGCTACAAGTGAAACAAAAGGTTCCAAACACACAGAAATTCAGTAATCCATCTTGAACATAATGGAATACCCACCATTCCCTATGTATTGCAACTGCAAAGCTGAAGGGATATGAGAACATGAAAATATCAGAGCATAAAACAATAAGGATCTCATCAGCAATGGTACTGAGAGCTGTAATTTCCCTAAGGTTCTGCTAAGGAGACAAAGCGTTTTAACGCATTCAGAAATACACAGTACCTAAGTGATTTAGGTTATATATTCAAGTCCTGTGTTGTGAGAATTCACAGGCCTGTGCTTAACGACCAGCACTAGCTCCCTACAAGTATGGGTAGAAAATACTTTACAGCTCTCAGTTTGCATATACTTCTCTTCCTCCCAAAAATAATGTGCTCAGAGTACAATCCCAAGCTATATTAAGATTCAATCTCATAAGCATTTTTCTGCCTTTAGAAAATCAGTAGAAAAATTGGGAAATAGCATTATTAATTCCACAATTCACTCTTCAATATTCATATTCTTTGTTTTCCATTGAGATGAGGGGTTATCAAAAAACCTTATCGTTCATAAAATGCTAAGATCTCTAGAAAACTTCATTTTTTTAAAAAATGTGCAGGTTTGATTGAATAAGCATAGCCATCACCAATCTCCCTTTATTTTTAGATTGGTATCTACAAAAAATGTATTTACCTGGCAAAAAAAGTCTGCTACCTTAGTGCCTTTACTTATTGTATTCTGGTTAGCAGAAAAGGTAATTACTTTCACTTAAAACACCAGTCCTTGAATTGAACTGAGTTTAGTACCATACAGTCAAAACCCGAATTTAATCTTAAATTCCTTTTAATGTAAATGTAAGTACATCAAGTCACATTAGGATTAAGCTATGCAAGTTTATGGGCACTTTGTAATATGCAACACATTCACTAAGACAGCTAGAATGGGTTTGGCAAGTGTGACTGCAACTATGGATTCTTTTTGCCTACCCCTCTCTTTTTTTTAAGGGTAAATTAAATTAATTTCAGTACTAGAAAAGCAATGTTTTTTTTCATTTATTGAACTTTTTTTCTCCCCAATTACAGTCTATTAGGACATCCTAAAATGAGATCAATTAGGAGCAGTTTGAAAAAAAAAACATCTGCTTAAATGTATAAAGATGTCAGGTGCTCAGCTCCATTTGCTTTGCTTTGCAAATCATTTCTAGAAATTACAAAAGTGGACAACTTAACTGTGCATCAATTGGGCTAAAAATAAGTTCTTAGCTTTCTATATATGACATGATTCCTCTTGCCCATAAGAAGATTTTGAATGTGACACCCATGCCGAGCTCTCATATTTTATTTCCCTCCCACATTTATATCCCAGGAATAGCAGTTAGGGAAGACATTGAATACTAAATTGAGTTGCGACAAAGAATATTCTGACTGGGTAGCCAGCAAGCCAAACTGAATTGGTATCTATGGAGTAATGCTGCATCTTTCTTGTCAATAAGGGCCTTAATCTGGAACTGTGAAATTTGACTGAAATTGGTCAATGATTTCAAAATTGTGTAACAAAGGTATACGCAGAAGTGTGACAGGCAGACAACAAAACAATGCTATGTTCCATCATCCAAACAAATCAGACTAAGATTTCTATGGCACTTGATTTACTGAAAGGAAAACAATCCTTGTAGTAGGGAAGAAAGGAGAAGGGAAAGAGAAACACTGGAGTGTTGAAGTGAAGAATTATTTTTAAGTCAAGTTTCAGCAATTGCAGATAGTCTAAGAGAAAGAGAGTAATAGAGAAATATAACATTAAAGAGTAGGAAAATCCACAGATAATGCATAAGAAAAGGTAACTAAGTATCAAGGGCAACAAATGTTGAACAGGAAAAACCAGATATCAAAACAAACATATACTTTGTATGATAAAGAAGACAATAAAATTGCTCAATTGTAAACCACTGGCATTTTCTTTCAGAGCACAAGAACACTGAATACACTGAAACATAATACTTTCAGAAGTTTGTAGATTATGGATATCTAATTGAGTGTATGATTTCCTATATGTTCTAAATGATGCTGAGCAAGTTATTTTGACTCAATAATAGGAAGCTATAATATATGATAATCACAGAGTTGCTAAATCTTCACAGTAGAAATGTCTAGTGCAATCTGGGATTCCAGAGGCAACAGAGAGAGCTTCTGCTTTGTGAAGAAAAATAAACACATGCAAGACAATTTTTAAAGAAGTCCCATACCTGTAGAATAAAGGAAGTAGATAGAAAAGAGATAGAAAACGTAACATAAGTCAATTATAAATTCAATAGAGGGAGCTTAAGTGGTAGATCCTAATCACTTAAAAATCGAATATGACAGTGTTACCAACTTTCCACATTAGCAAAAAAAAAAAAAAATCAATAAATAGTAATCACCTTTCAGAATAATTAATTTTTTCCAGCACTTCATTTTTTATTGAAGGGGATTATTTTGTGGGTTTTTTGTGTTTTTTTTTTTAATGTTTTAAACCCCTTAATTTTTTAAAACATATACATATATATATATATATATACACACACAGACACACACAGACACACACATANATATAAATATATAATATACCATTATAATAATATACTATTATAACTATTAGACTAATAACTTAGCTATTAAAAGTCTTATCAAATCATTACGCTTTTTGAGAACTTAGTATTTTTTCTAGATTTTTTCTATAAGTACTTGGAAAATACTACAAGTTTCTGAATTTTGATGAATAATACTTTTTTGTCATTTTGTTTTACTCTGAGAATACTACTAACACAATCTTCATCACTTAAAATATTTTATTTTAAGGCCCATCTAATGAAAAAATGTAGTATTTCATAATACATTGTTCTTTAGGTTTTAGGTGAATTGCTTTTCCTATATTTAAACAATAGGATAAAATTTCACACTGTCACTGAGGTAGTAATGATAATACGTTTATTGACAGCTGATGAGTTGCAAGTGGGAGAAGTAGCAATCATGCAACTCATCTAAAATGCGACTGTTTTTAACAAGGGAGGATTAGAATGAACCAAAAAACCCCAGTTCCTATTGTATCATGCCCTCGTCATCACATTCCCATTTATTTCTGACTAGACAAAACAGTCCTACTGGACAAAGTAAGAAAGGAAAGAATAGAAGAAAAGAGTAATAAAACTATGGACTTGTTGAGTAGGCTAAAACACTGCCTCTGGAAGAACATGTTTATACAGTCTACAAACAACGTAAGATTTAATTACTTGTTTCAGGACAGAAAATGCTGTTAGTCAGGAAGAGCTTGTTATAGCAAGCTAAAACACACTAATTAAAACCAGAACAAAGAGTACTGAAGAATATTTAGAAAATATACCACATGGCATTGTATTTTACTTATTTATCATTTCTGTAACTTGCCAATCACAATTATTTTTGACGGCTCAGAATGAAACCAACATTAGGTGGGTGTGGTGTGAAAATATTCTGTACTTGTAAGACTATGTGACAGAACAAAATTCTACAGATGACAGAGAGTCATGACTTCTTTGTGGGCATGCTTTATGAACATCAGCCTAATTCAGGTGTTCAGAATCTTCCTCTTTGTCCATTAACTACAGAGATATGACCTAACTATAAAGGTATATATGTGTATGCATACAAATAAATGCTCTACTTGGCCTGGAAATTAGTATTCACTGCCTTCATAGCAGCTCATATGGTGCTGTGTCTTAGGTTTGCAGCCAAAACAATACTGATAAGACACTAATGTTCTGGCTTTTGCTGAACAGCATCAAGGTCATCTCTGTTTCCCCCTCTGCTCTGCCAGTAAATAAATTGGAAGTGTACAATAGGTTGGGTCAGCACACAACCAGGCAGATGACTTGAACAAAAAAGTGATATTTCATACCACATAAAATCATGTTCAGCAACAAAAGCGAAAAGAGGGGGATTAGGGACATTAGCCATCTTTGGCTGGGCATCAGTCTACTTGTGGGAGGTTGTGAGTGGTTACCTTTGCATCACTTGTTTTGTTTTCTTTCTCTCTACTCCCCCCTATCCTTCATATATTAAACAATGTTTTTTATCTTGGCCCTCAAGCTTTCTTGCTTTTACTATTCCTTTCCTCTTTCCCCATCCTACTGGGGTGGGTGGGAGGTGAGCGAGTAGTTGTGTGGTGTTTAAATGCCCACTGGTCTTAACGCACAACACAACAAGTAACCCACATTAAGATCCTAGAATAAGGCGGCATGAATTCCCTCACAGATACTTGAGAATTAAACCAGCTATTCCATTTTGTTAAACTGTTCAGATCCGGTAATGGGGCTCAACAGTAAGACTATTTCAACAGTTCAAAAATATGCACAAATTAATGATGTTTTATTGTCATGAATGGGAAAAGAAACAAACAAGCAAACAAACAGTGAGGATTAAGAAAAAAGACAATAGTTAAAGAACACAAAATCTCACATTTTTAAATACTGATTATATGTGTTTGAAAATGGATATAGAAGTGTTTTGTGTGGCATTTTTTCATTTCCTGGTAATTTTCACAGAAGTCTGGACTGCAAATACATAACATAGGAATTATAAAACTTTCCACCTGAATATTTAAAATAACTCTTACTATTACATTAAACATAACAAGGTTATATAAACAGGAAAACAAGACAGTGAATATTATTAGTACAGTTCGGTAACAGTACAACTTCATGGGATGGAAAGGGCTAGCGGCTGTGTGACCATTGGCAAATAACATCACCTTATTTTCAGGCTTTTACACCAATAGAACAAAGATACCAACTCATACCATTTAAATTTTAAAAATTCCAACCTATGTGTTAAACAATACACAGATTTTAAAATGCTATATAGTATATGCCAAACATATCTTCTAAAGTAATATAAAAAACAATTAAAATTTTATTTTTCCTTTCTAATCATAAAGATCATTGTGCTAGTTCATACTTACCTTTGTAAGTCAGTTTAAATCCTTGCCTGTTTTCTGAGTGATCACTATAAAAATGGACAAGTGTTTCATGAGTAGTACTTAGCAAGGGTGATGGGAGTTCCATTCCACTAAACTGGCCAATCATAGAACTGGTATGGTGAGGCCCATTCTGAATTTCAAGGAAATCATGATTTGCTTCAGTAGAGAAATTCAGAAACTGAATGTGTGCACCTACAGCATTGAGAAAGAAAGAAAAAAATTATGACTCACGTTGCTTAATACTACAGCCTGTAAATAAAAAGAAAATATATAATAGTTGTTACAGGCACTATATTTATATTTTAGTCACTATTCAAAGTGGGATTCTTAAGTTAAAGAAATAACCACTAAGTATTACAAAAGTTGGATTTTCCAATTTGTTTGGTTACCAATAAATATAACCACACATGAAGGGAAAAATGAAAATAAGCCATAAAGTCCCAAAGTTGACACCAGGGATTTTTCATACTCCTAAACTAATCAACAGAAGGACTTAAGGGAGGGGCAAATCACAAATCCTGCTGTGTCATGGCATGGCTGGGACTCTGCCACAAGAGCATCCCCTGTGGCTGGACCAAGGGCTCTCACAGAGGCTCAGAATCAGCTCAGCACTCAGAGGTTACTAACAGAGACCTTTCAGAGGCAGAATTTTACCTACCTACCTAGTTCCAGCTATCCACTCTACCTTGTTTTTCCTTTCCCAGGTCTAGACCTATGCTTGTCTCCTTTTCCCTCCAGCTTGGGCCACCGTGTCTTTAGAGTCATTCTACCATGTATGCATCCCTATAAGATGCACTGAATTCCAAACTGGTGACAGGGACTTCAAAGAATTTACCGCAAACCCCTTCTGGGTGGGAATCAAGTGCTTGAACATCGGCTTTCAGCATTCAAAAAATGCTGAACAGTTGGAAGTATAAGCTTAGTGTCATGGGAAGAGCTGTTTTGAAGATCTGGCACTGTTTCATGCAGGCTAAGGACTTGAAAACCAGTTTTCTTAAACTAAGCATATATATCATATCAAAACAGAAATGAAGGATGAATTCCTGGTTTGGAAGCCAAGTGCTACCAAGTGACTTGCAACTGCACTTTTTGGGCCTAACTTTGCTCTGGTAGACTATGAAGAACCAGCTGGAATGGAATAAAACAGAATTACTGAATGAGCCAACAAAGTAGTGTGAAATATTCAATGCCTTAACTCTGCTTGACATTCTTACTTAGCAGTAGAGACTTATTCTTCATTCCAAGAGAGAACATTATAGATTAATTACCAGGGTAATAGATTACCAGGGCAATTCACTCAGTCTTGTTTATGGCTGATTTCTTCGCCTCTGTGGTTTAAGATTAAATCAATTTTATAAAAAAAGATGTTTTTTTTCCTACAGGAGAAATTAAATAAACTACCAAATAAACTGTTTGTTATAGAACACTTGTAAGAATATGGGATATTTAGTTCTACTTTCTCTGACCTATGCAAAGTGAGAGGTATGAAAATAAGTATTTCAGCTGCTGAATAAGAACACTTAATCCAATGCTATCAATAGAGAGCTACACACCGAACATCAGAGCCATAATATCAGCCATCTCTGTATGATGTCTGATATGTTTAGTGTGACTTGAATAAAGTCACTAATATTACAATGCTCTCAGGATTTTAGATGGGGTAGGACACAAAGCAGCCCGGAAACTCCTTGACTTCAGCATCAGTGGCTATTGATTCCCAACAGAGATGGGATGTCAGCACCATAGAATTGATAAAAAATTGAGCAGACATTTAATGTTACACCTAAACTGCAAAAGTGATGAGCAGATAATCAAATTTGGCATATTTACACTGAGCTCAAATCATTGTTTAGGTATTTAAACAAAAGTAATCTACTGTTACAGAACAGTCTCTGATGAGCTGGGCAGTACCTTTAAAAGTGAATCATTCTAATTTATTATTTGAGAAGGAATTTCTGTGTCTAGTTTATAGATTCAGTGTAGAAAGATTTTGTATTTTACAAGTAAGAAAGTAGGTTTACCAGTAATTAAAAAAATACCAAACAACTACCTAAAGTAGTTTCAAATGTGCTAATTTCAATTAGAGAGCACACTGTATGTGTCCCTCAAGCCTTAAGTTCAAGTTTATACAATTTGCCAATGTCAACTTGATACGTCAAAGAAAAATTTTTCTGCACTAAACAACTTCTTAAATAAGATTACATGGAATTAAACTAATAGCTACAGAAAATAATTCATTATCTGGTCAAACTATAATTACATTACTTACTGCTCTAATCTCAACAGCACTTCCTCTCTCACTTGAATGTACTCTGAATAATGAAAATTATAAGCTGAGCTAATTGCTTTTATAAATGTTAGTTAATTAACACCTACCTGAGATAATTTCAAAATCACAACAACTCACTTGAAAATCTCTATTTTCTATTTTAAAATATTTGGATTTTAGTAGTGTCTTCTTTTACATGACTGATATATTTCCATGTAATACGATGGCATTATACTTTGGGACATATTTACCTCCCACAATTTTATTGTTAGACTTCGTTTAAGCACACAATTGTTTTGATACAATAGAATGTATGTACATAAACAGCTTTTCAGTAGACAAGCTTATACTTCTAATTAAAATGATATTCAGGATGTTCAGTAGAAGTATTTTGTGAAATATCACATAAATTACAATTTTTAAACCTGATATAAGATATTATATGTGGATTATTTAACAAATACTTGGGAAAAATATTGCCCTAAGAACTTTATGGTAAAAAATGTCCTTTGTAGTATTTTTGAAGGCAATGATAGATCAGTTCTATGAGCACCTTGTACCTGTTAAATTACTAACTAAACAAAACTATTATCTCTTCTATTTATAGAATTACTACCACCAGAGACTTTCAGAGAAGTGAGAGGAATAATAACAGGATACAAGATGCTCTTGTGCAATTAATTCATGAAACATTTTCTACTTGGAAAAGCTTAAAAAAAAAGAGAAACTCTGAGAAATATGAAGGATTATTTTTCAAAGGCAGAGTTGTAATAACCTAATTAGGGTGACATTACTTCAGAAAAGTTGCTTACCTTTTATACTTTCTGCAAATGTAGCTGTAGAATGTAAAAACTAGCAAAGGATATTCTGCCTGTGGTTCTCCTCTATGTCCTATATCTATATCGCCTATATATCTAAGGCTACTAAGGCTATCCTTGACTATGATGGATCAGTTTTACCAAGTGTCCATTGATAAAGAGCACTATTCTAAACAGCAGTAAAGTATTTCCACAGATTAACTTAGTAAAATACTATGAAAGTGGTATATCTCACTACAAAAATCCCTCTTAAGAATGCAAACAGAATATGGAAAATAAACTAATTTCCTCAGATAAGAATAGGGAATTTAGTAACAAGGTATTAAAAATAATTTTCTTATTGAGAACTGACATTGAATTTACAGTATGGAACATGAAGTTTCACAGCAAGAAAACTGATTCCTCTCTTATTTCTGATAATGATATAAGACTGTGTTGTATACATGAACTTACAGATTCCTTGTTATCTATTATTACCCTTTTAGCATAGTTGCAACTTATTTGTGAAGCTATCTTCTGTATGACAATAGTTTTAATGTAACCTTAGAAAGATTTTAAATTGGCCACTCTAATCTAGGGTTGGGAATACAATTTGAGAATGCTCTTAACCTAATCTGTAGTTCTAGAAGTGAGACTTTGTCTAGTTTTATAGAACATAAACTACTGTCAAAAAAGTCACTTGGAGAACAAAAGGCCACTATTTAATTTAGCAGTCACATTACTTATTTCATCTTATATATCTTCATGCCACAGATTTCATTTGCTTTGAAATCAGTTTCCAAGACAGGCTGAGTTAATAACAAGTTGCTTTGGCAAAGATGTATTTTTTAATTTCCTGTCATTTTCATAACTAAGATAGCAAATAATTATGTAAGGGGTTCACAACACATTCACTGGATAAAATCTACTTCATACTGGAAACCAGAATACTCGTATATATGTATATTTAAATCTGATTATTATAAATAATTGCTCTTCCAATATATGTTTACTTACCATATCCAATAGGCAATAAAATTTTCCATGTACAATCTAAGTTACTAGGGTAATTTCCAGGAAAACCTGGGCTCAGGATCACACCAGCCATGTTTGTCAGTGTTCCACCACATTTGGCTATTAAAAACAAGAAGAAAATCACTGTATCTTTTATTAGCACTGTATCTTTTATTAGCATTATTTCTTAGTATTTTACATATGCTTAATTCAAAAATAGATTTTCCATTTTATTCCCGTGACCTAAAGGCAGTGAAATTTATCATAGTCAAAATACTCCTCATAAAGGAGGGAAAATAAAAATAATTTGATTTAAAGCAAAATCTTTACTCAAGGTGATATCTTTATTGTAACATAATTCCAAATGTGTAGTTGCACACATAGACCAGGCAACCCATTGTCTCAGCTCGGCAATTACTGTTAAAAATGTCTGGTGCTATGTTGAGATACGTTTCACAATCAGAGGAGTGAATCTGGAATTAAACTGAATTATGATCCTGAACCATGATGCAGGAGAAGATCTATTACTCAATATAACCAAAACTACACTTGAATTTAAAAACAAACCCACAAGCAAACAAATGCCCCCACCACAGTTTTTTCTTTAATTCAAAAAGAGGAAAGACTTGCTGCATAACAGAATTATTCTTTGCTTTCTATTCAGCAAATCCATGTGTTTGGAAATGGAAAACCCATTTGCATAATTTAGGATGACATAAAGGTAAGACAGAAATATGTGAAGCAACCTGCAAAAAGGTGGCTGAGTTTACACATATGCTAGGACAGTAATATGAAGTTAAGAATAACTTCAAGAAATCAAATTAAAATCTTGTAATTTATATTTATTATTTGAGGAATCATCACTTTAAGGCCTTTGAGTCTTCATGCCAGGCATTACATTGATACATGATCTAATAACATAACTGTGATACTGCGATACCGCCTGTTATAATAATTGTACTCATTTTGGCTTGCATTCTATAGAAATCATTATTTTAAGGGCAAGAGGTGGGAGAAAAAGAGGGATAATGTTTTAAGGGTTGGCTGGTTTCTTAGCGGTATTTTAGCTTCCAGGGTAGCACAATTTCATAATTCAATGAGTTCAACATTTCCAAAAAGGAACTATGTTTAATATGCAAGGTGAAACATCTGGTTACCACAAAAAGAAAACAAACAAGAAAAATGTCCAAAGCCCAAAACACATCTCCTTGAATATATTTGCCATTTCTAAAATTGATTTGAAGGAAATGCACTGCTTTCATATCAATCAGAAGTGACTCCTTCTGTAGAAGCTGACAATACAAAATAATGTACGGGCTCAACTTGACAAGGAATCTTTAAAAACATTTCACATTAGATGTTTTTCAATATCATCCCAATATTTTTAATTCTTCTTGGATATGAAACTAATAGGAACAGCTTTTGCTGACTGAACATTAAAATTAAAAGCATTCACTGAAGAATGTATTTCAAAGCTGAAGTGACAGAACATGATGATGTACCTGTGTTTCTCATCCCTCCATTCTTGCTTTTTCTTCAAATAAGCATGCTAAAATACAGCAGAATCTTGACTCTCTTAAATTTTGTCCAATCAAGGAAACAATACTGCCGAAACTTATTTTCTACACACAGAAAACTCATCTGTTTGGCTAAGGTCTAAATCTACTTAAAAGGAAAATGCTCTTCAGCTTTACTTTCAACTCAGCATCATTTAACAGCGTTCTTAGATGAAAAGACCCAGCCTTTTCCAGATCCCTAAAACTCCTTTTCATTCCACCGCTCCTGAAAGCTTAGCTTCAGAGTTGCTTTCCACTGCCTGCTTCTTTGGGAGTCTTCTAGGTGCCCTGCCTGACCTGCCTTGCTCCTGAGAAGGTTTTCCAATCTGAGCACGCTGCAAAAAGAATCTGTTAACTTCCTCTCCTTCATGAAGAAGATTCAGCCTGATTCAAAGCAGAGTATTCAGGACAAGCTAAACATATGGGTTTCCTCCTTGCCCACTCTTGCAATATTTTTTTTAAACAGCATATACACTATATATAGAGAAAAAAAAATCTCTCCCCTGACCACCCCCCCTCCCCCCCCCATATTTCATAGATACAAATGGAAACTCAAAAAAGTTTTGAATGAAGCAGAATTAAGTTGAGGAACAATAGGCATGACAAGATCAGGAGTTTCTTGTGACTGACAGTCAGAACACTGAAAACAATTAAGTTTCCATACCAATGCAGAGAGGAGATGGATAGTTCCAGCGTCGAACTGTTCCTGGCATACAAGAAATATGAGAACGGCCCTGTTTGGAAAGGGCAAAATATCAGATTACAGATACTGATTATAGGACTTTCCTGAAAGACAGAACTACAGAGGAGCTCCTGGATCATCTAATCAGTGTCTTTTCTTGTATCAGCCAACTACATAATAATTACTTGAATGGAACTCTGTTTTCAAATACTTCAGGTTTTTGGTTATTATTTTTTTATTGGATAAATGTTTTAAAACACCTTTCCTCTGGTAACTTGAAAGCTTCTTCACATTTTTGACTAAATAAAAGTAAGGTCATAAGACAGAAGCAGCAAAGTATGTGCATTTGTATGGTCTAATTAGTTCACTCCCTGTTTCAATCCCAGCGTATTCCATCCACAGTGCAAGCAGAGTGGCTGATTTTTAGGCTGTAATCCGGAGTGAATCAACCACTGCTCTGAGCGAGCGGTACCAACACAGAGAGGAATTTGTCCCCCATCCACTTGCTGGAGATGTTCGATGTGGACCGTGCCAAGACTGTCATCAACAAATATCAGCAGGCCTTGACCTCTCGCACGGCCTCACAACATGACCCACTGAATACACGCAACATCTTGGCAGACAGCTGTAGATGTACAAGTGCCGCTTTATTTAGCTGTCGTGTTTAATTTCTCTGCTTCTTTTTTTAAAAAAAATCACAAGAACCAAGCAGAATCATGTGGTAGCAGGAAGGAAAACAAGACATGGCTGTTACTTGCAGTGTAATCCCACATACTTCAGGGTGACTGCCTAGGACCAAAATGCTCCCAGCTTTCTTGTTCCCTAGTTAGAGTTCAAACTGAAAACCTAGCACAAAAAGTAGCACAAAAAGTCTTTTTTTGTCAATTCTGTCCTTTGAGGTACTCAGGTTTTGCATTCTGCTGCTGAAATGAGAAAGCTGAATCAAGTGGCAGGAGTAAAAGCAACTGATACAAAGACTGAGACATGGGACTGGGAACAAAGTTTAGTTTCTGTTTTAATAATCTGGATATATGAACTTGAGCAAGTCACTTACTATTTCTACTTTATTTTTATCAAGTCTCTTAAGAGTATAAAATTTAGTAAGGCAGCACATTTTATCAATATAATATGAATATTTATTGAATATTATTTGTCTATAGAAATCATAATCTCATTAAAAAAAAGAAAAATAATGAATAGGTAAACTGTAGTAAAAGAAAATCCATTGATGACATTTCTTCCACATCATTTGGAATGTTTACACACTACCTTGAAAAAGTTAATATAAAATTGCATGGAATAAAACTACTTTAATTAATCATTTAGTTAAGTATATTTAGGCAATCAGCTTCTGAAAGCCAAACTGAAATACATCCAGAAAATTGCAAGGAAGGAAAAGATCAGTTTTCACTAAAATAATGAAAAATAAATTAGTCTTTTTCTTCTAAAAACACTACAAATTGGAAATTCAACAAAAATTCTTTTCTTAAAAGCAGCATTTCTAAAGGAAAAAATGAGCATGCACTTACAGTGTCATCTTTGTTACTTGCAAAATGGATGAGACTTTGAATAATCTAATTAATACAATAGTCCCTGTTTTATTCCTTCTTTCTAGTCTTACATGATTGCACTGTTTTATTTTATTCTCTTTTTCTAGTTTTCTGTGATTTCATGTCTCTGATGTGAGCCAAGGGGGAAGCCATAATTTAACTACCACAGTCAGGAAAAACGTAAAATAGCCTATAAAAGATCTTTTGAAAAATAAAATGAAATGATTCCTCTGGC
This sequence comes from Pardalotus punctatus, assembly GCA_013400915.1. Taxonomy (NCBI): domain Eukaryota; kingdom Metazoa; phylum Chordata; class Aves; order Passeriformes; family Pardalotidae; genus Pardalotus; species Pardalotus punctatus. Next base: position 123,173 of record VZTX01000647.1, read on the forward strand.
TTCAAGCCCCTTTCCAACAAGAGCACACTCTGATTTCAGTCTTTTAAAGTTCCCTCCTGTGGGGAGACACTTAATCCTACAGCTAGCAATTACCTTTCTTATGCATCTCCAGGTAGTAGTTTGAGCTCTATGACTTTTCTGGTAAGTCTCAATTATAAACTAATCCACATCTGATTGTTATTGCTAGCTGTGAATATGTTCTCTAAAGACTGAGGATAAATTCACAGTTAGAGTGGGGGAAAAAAAGAAATATTCTGAAATGTTATGCTGATCTGTATTTGTTGAATAGCAAACATACTGCGCCTCACATAACTTTATTTTCATTATTAGTTCTTTTTAATTTGGACCCATTTTTACTGGTCCTATCTGAGTAGCAAGCTACATACACAGACATATATGCACCTTCTTACAGCAGAGTCCAAACAGCATAGCAATGCTCATTAAGATTTTGAAATATTTAAACTCTTTTATATTGAATTTGAATATCAAAGGTCTTTTTTTTTTTACACTTTAGACAAGCTCATGAAACTAGTTTTTATATATGTCAGATTCCACAGTTATTATTAAATTTTTAGATGTATGGAAAAAGTGGTTTGCAGGTGGAATATATACAGTTAAGGAACAATATGCTATGAAATTTTAGGAAAATATTTAATGATAGAACCCCTGTAAGTATATTAAAAAAGGTGCATATTAAAGTCATATTAAAGGTCTACAGATGAGACCAGCATATAGACAAAAGACGTTATATGGCTTTATGATAGTGATATACACAGTGTATTGAAATGAAGCTTTAATACAAATTAGGGATTTTTTTTGTGTGCAGTTCTCTTCACAGATGCATCATTGCTTTATACTAATACTGTATTTATGAACTCACATGTCTGATTTTTTTTGTAAGAATAGATCCAAAACATCAAGCCAGGGCTAACAATGTGCATCTTCAAAAGGCTTCCTGTACTTATTCCAAGCACTTCTGAAGTATTAATTTTCTACTGCTATGACTCCATGTCAATATTTCACCAGTACCCTTTTGAGTACGGACATAATATTTGATAATGCTGTATCTTGACCTGTATCCATTTCTAATCATGTAATTAGAAACAGAATAATGACGTCTTTTTTTTCCATATGCAAAACTTAGATGTTTCCTAGTTGGAAAAAGGAGAGATAAAAGAGTCTGCAATATGATGGGCAATAAAAGTAGAGGTCACCCTACCAAATCTAAGCAGTTTAAAGTTAGATACCTGTGTTAATTTTTTCATATCAGTGAAGAAGGACGATATCTTAAGAGCAAAGTTTCTGTTTCTAACACAAAATCTTAGTACTAATCAGTCCTTCGAGGTATATGGCTGTTTTTCTCTAGTGTCACAATCAAAGTTGAAACAGCTGATTGAGATTAGATAGCTGCTTTTTAGATTAAATAAATCAGATTCTATGTTATTCCATCTTCATAGAAAACCATTACTATAGGGTTAGTTTTCTCACTTTTTTTTTTTTCTTTCAGATCACTGCTATAAGATTAGCAAAAAATCATGTATTTGCCTATATGTATTTTAGTCATAACAGCTCAGAAGCAGTGACCTGGATCACAGCAATGAGGGAACAAAAAAACAAAAACCTCTTGGCAATTATATGAAGAGCAATTATATAACAGCCCCACCAGCAGATCTCGGTCCCTTCACTCCAGAGTGGAATTGAATAGAAGTATATAAATAATTCCACATAACTTTTCTGCAAATATTCAAAATAGGAATATTTCTCAAAAAAATAAACAAAGAGATTACTTTTTATTTAATCCAACAACACTTAAAATGCAATTATATTTATTGTTGTGTAACCAAGTTTATTACAGGCTTCCAGATTGATTCTGCATTAAAATAGACTGTCCTGAGTCTAGGGATGAATAATGCTAAATTTAGCTCAATGCATACAAGAAGGCCCTAAAAGAACATATAAGCTACATCTATAGTTGTGGAAATGTGTGGGCTTGTTTTCTAGCCTTGAGTGCAAATGGACAATGTTTTATATATCTACCTCAACTTTTTTCTTCTGAATTCATCTCCAAGAAAAGTGTCACGATGCAAACTGCCTGTGAGGAATAGTCTCTGGCTTGTGATAATTATTGAATTGTTATATTTCAGCTAGGCCAAAAGCATTCCAACACCACATTCCAACAAATAAATAGTCCTGAAGATGAAATTTCAGTTCCACTACCTTTGCCTCAGCTATAGCAACACAGGTACAGCCACATAATATGTCCTTTCATCATATGCTTAATTTAACATTACTTTGAATTGGAAAACTGTTAATGGCTCAATAGAAGTCCTTAAATGAAAGTCAGAACCAATTTTAGAGTCAAGCTTTAATGACAGATAGTCCTTCTGAAAGGATCATGTCATACAAATGTTATCAAATCTCTCATTTTCTTACTGATATGCTACCTACAAAGGATAGTGTAAGGGAAAGATGAAATAGAGAAAATAAAGTCAAAAATTCCAAAAGTTAAAGTGTTTACACCATTAGGTATTTTCACAATAATATGAATTTTGAAAGAAAAAAACTTAAGCAGTTCATATATGAACAATCAGCTGGCTTTCAAGCAGCCCTCAAACTGTTAAATAAGCAATGAGTGCTCAGGGTGGATAGAGAGTAGTCTTTGCTGTGCTCAAGTCTTGAATATTTTCTAATTAGCAGGATACTAGTATAACAAATCATTTTGCTATGGATATGGAATGCTCCCAATGCAGGTTGTTTCAAGTCATGTAAAGAGAATGAATTAAATACTTGACCTATACCTGTCATATGTGACTGAAAAGGTAAACATGTTCCTGGTTATCTAGAGAGACTTTCATGTGCAGGTGCTCCCACAGCCAGCCTAGAGATAAGATGCTTACTCGGGATCCTGCCAGAATGTTAGGAGAATGGTAAGGAATATGGAGAATAAAGAAAAATCCTACAAGTGCTGAGAGAACACTGGATTGGCAGTCCTCGGATGGGGAACTTTATCCTTGTAAGGAGCAGAAGTTGTGATGCTTTGCTTTCTCTGATAGAGGTTTTACAGTGTCTTGAGTAGGACCTATTACCAACCAAAAGATTTTGAACTCAGGTATTTTCAATGTATTGTACCAGTGGTGGATTATATATGAACAAATTTGAGAAACTAATGAGGTAACAAAAAAGCTTTCAGTCAGATTTACATAGTGCTAAAACATTTACAAATAGCATCTCAGTCATATGTCTACCATGGGAAACTAAACCAGTGTGTGAACAGAGAACATCCCCAATCATTGAGCTCATTTATAATATTCCTTTCCCTGAAAGATTTTTAAGAGTAGATTTAGCATGAATAAAATTTGCTTTAGAAACTAAATTCTACAATTCCTGAGCAGAATATAAAGTCCCACAACATATTTCTACCACTGTGGTTAAAATTTCACCTAGATAAATCACTCCCCAAAAAAGAAAAACACAGTACTCTATAGCATAGTAGTATAAGAGTTTTCTAGAGAAAACATTTTATCCATTTTATTTCCATGTCCATTTTGATGTCCTTTACTGCTCGACGGTATGTTGATCTAAGACAAGATTTGCCAGCCTAGATTTATTGAGGGCTAGAAATGCCACACATTCATAGCTTTATAATATGGGAGCACTCAGATAAGCTCTGCTTAAATCATCTCTAGGTACACACAACAGACTCTTCATTGGAATATGTTTTGGGTGGGTCTCTTGCCATTTTATTGTGATTATTCCACAGTGTATTATTCAAAGAAAAAAAGAAAGAAAGAAATACCTGTAATGTGTATCCTGGCTCACACTGAAATGACAAAACATCATTCACCATATATCTATCTCCTGATTTGATCCCATTGCTAGGAATTACTGGTTCTGGACAAGCAGCAAGGCCCACAGCTGGAGAAAATAAACACAAAGATTGAAAAAACACAGATAAGTGGACAGCAGGTCTTCATTGATATTCTCTGCCTTAATGAATTCTTTCCACAGAATTATGGGTTTTTAAGAAAACATTAATTAAAAATTCATTTCAACAATAAACTGAAATTTTGTTTAAAACACAGAAGTTTTCAGAACTGTTCTACAGAATACAGTGGTATGACTGAAGCACAAAGATTGCACACTGTGACTGTACCCATTGCTAGGTCGTGTTGCTATGACACACTACATGGTATTATTGTCTCCAAAACAGTTTTGTGATTTTAGGTTGTTAAAAAGCCTGGGGTTTGTTTGTTTGCTTGTTTTGTCTTATTGGGTTTTTTTAATCCTTTCTTATCCTGGTGAAGAAAGTGGACAGAGAAAGAGGGAACACATTTTATGCATATTATCTCTTTTGAACAATAAATGAGCAGAACTTATTGGTGACTCCTTACTTTTAAGCAACTTCACTAACTATAAAGAAGTTTAGACATTGAAATTTAGTACTCTTAGCCCAAAACTAAATCTTTGCATAGGTGTGACTGGACAGTCTGTTCTTAATTATTTTTAAGGCAGGTGTGAGAAAACAAAAGATTAGTTTCACAAAGATTCTCCATGATTAGTAATTTCTCAAATATTTTTACCTAAATTTGGCAACATAAAGTAAAAACTTCTGCTTTTTGTCAACTTCACTTTTTTCCCCTTGTGTGCCTATCTAAAGAGTTTGTTAGTCAGCACTACTGAAAATTGAATATCAACTTTGCAAACTAAGCGAAAAATACTAAAAACGAACAAGAAAGTTGAGAAACTGGGAATTAGATTAAGTAATTCTGTGCTTTTAAGATTTTCTTTGCAAACAGAAGGACCAGAAGAAGTAGTCTGTAAGTTCATGGTCTGACAACAGAATCTCATTCCCCTTATAATGTTAAAACTTTTTTTGAAGCCAAAAATTAATCTAAAATATAATCTTAATTGTGAACTTATTTATTTGACAAAATTACTACTAAAACATAAATATATACCTGTTATATTTTATTAAAATATGATGTTTAGAAGCCAAAACAGAATGGAAATTATTTTCACAATGTATGAGAAAACATTTTGAGAATTTATTAGCACAAAATTCCATAAAAATCAGAGAAACATAATACTTCTCTGAATGGGATCCTGTGCATACTTCAATTCAATTGTGTAAAAAAAAACAAAACAAAACCAACTGACTACTACTATCACTGCCTTCCTGTGAAATCTAACCTGTTTGGTGACACTAAGTACAACTGGACTATGTTTAGTACAGAAATTACATGATATTTTACTTTATTCTAATACATGACACTTTAGCGTCTGTTGTTCCAGACAGTTCATCATGAAGCAATATCTGATATTACTCACTGAGACCCTAGCTTTTCTAGGGAAATACAATTTGCTTACAGGTCATGTTGATCACACATTTTGATACAGACAGGATTTTAACTTTATGCCCTAAACCTTTATGAATCTACTTTTCATCGCTCAAATATAAATGCCTTACAAATATTAAATGCACAAATAAACATATTGTGCTTCATACTTCACACAATTCCAATCTTTTGCAGCTCAAGTTTTATTTGAAGTAAATATATTTTTCCTAATAAAGCACATGGAATTTTGAAATAGCTTTTATACTTTCACAGGAAATTGTGATTGATGTGCTTTCTTTTTTCTTTCTTGGAAATAATTTATATGGTCCTGTATGCTACTTGTTTTTCCCATGCCCTTGAGTTTTACTATATTTCACTTTTATCAGGAATGAAGATAATGACAAGCGATTTTAATTCCGAGTGAAAACTATCAAGGTATAAAGTACAGTCTTCATCACAAATGATGCAAGAGGTATCAAACAAAAAATTTTCAAATAAGCAATTAGAGAATTATTTAATAGTTGCAAGCAATGGGACCTCCCTGAAGTAGATCTTTTATGTACTGGAATGTATATTTTAGGAAAATATCTAAACATACTTTAAAGATTTTCAGGAATTTCTATCACAGAATTTACAAATTTTGCTATTCTACCAATACAGTCAATTTTCAAATGATGTTATGGTGACTTCACATGGCCACTAGGAATTTCATGAGTGGTCCCTGTGTGGAACAGTAAAGTTCCAAAAAAATCCTGAAGATATTATCATTAACTTCAATGGTTTTGGTTTTGCTGCAAGTTAACTAGTATCATTCTTTTGGTCAACCAGCTGTATTCCACAATACCATAAACGTATCTGTGTCTGGAAAATTTCTTTGAATACAGGTACTAAATAGCTGTGATCTGCATCCACACAAACTGCTTCAGCATTAAGTGAAGTGTAATGCCTCATCTCAATAATGCAAAGTACCATACATATACTGCTGTTCACTAATCGGAGAATCCAGTGTTCAGATGCAACTTAAGCAAATCAGCCTTTATTTCTGCATTTTCTCACCCTTCTCACTCGTGAACAGAAAATAAAATTTAAAAATATCTGCTCCAAAATCACTTTTATTAAATAAATAAGCACCTAACAAAGACATAGTGACTAAATTGCTTATAGATAGCAATATACTTGCTGAATTATGTGAATATAAATTTGAGGTACACTTCCTGTCATCCAGAAATTTGTATTTTGGAACTCAGCACTCCTGTATATTGAGAGTAACAGGGTGGCGGGATTAGATCTGCATGAATAAAGTTACTTTTATGTCTTTTTCTGAGTTACAGAAAAAGTTATAACAGTGGCTGCATAGAAACACTAATAATGTGCTTGTAATATAGCTCATTCCACCAATGGTGAAATAGCATACAGAATTTAAACAGACTATGATCAAACAAAAGTCTTCAAAGTAACTTTCTGTGTAACTGTTAGATATTGTATTATAGTATGCATTTATCTTTAACAGATTCTAATAATTTAGTAAAAACTTTTTTTCTGCTAGCTGCTTATACTTTTCATAACATTTTGTATATACTGCTTTAGTCTGATGATGTGAATTACAGAAGATTCTTTCAGAATGTCATAAAACACTATGCAAAACCAACTCAAAATTGACTTTCTTTGAAATACCTGTTATTAAGAAGCAATATTACCTTCCCAAAAGCAAAGAGAAAGTTGAAAGCAGAATCAAGTACTATTCTGAATCCTCAAATCTCTGTTTCTCCAATCATTCCATAATACTAGCCCAGTTTAGTTAGAAAATTGTTTTAGCTAGAACAGGCCCAAAAATCTAAAGAATGCTTGAGGGAAAGCAAAAAAATTCTGCCATCTGGGGATAAACTAGGGAACTTAAATATTCAGAGACTCTGAAATATATTACTAAACTAGGTTGTACGTGAACAGCCAGTAATAAAAGGAAAATGTGTTAAATGTCAAGTCCAAGCAATCAAAAAAGGAACGAGGATTTCTTAAGTGCACGCTTTTCAGAGCTCAGCTTCTGCTATGCAGTACAAAAGAGAACACATCAATGTCAGGAGTGATAACCCTCTCCCTGACCTTCTTCCACTTACTGTTTGCTAAATACTTTCTTGGCTCTGCTGTGGCATAAGACAAATATGCCTTATTTACATAATTATATCCATGCCTACAATTACCTCAACTTCTGTCCAAATATCACTGCCATTGCTGGCAGAAAGAAAAGCCTTGCTGGCACATCTGACAGTATCAATGCCCATTAGTGTCCAATTCAGAAAGCTGTGAACTGGACAACACAAGAATTTCTTGACAGCTGGACCAAAAGTCATCAGGCCTTCTTTTGTGAATTCCTCCCACCCCTACGCAGCTAACAGAAACATATTATGCTTTATTACATTACAAACATCAAGCTGGAGTGAATTGTTCTTTCCATTTTGATGATGCTGTATATCAAAATCCAAGCTGTCTATTTCAAAACTTCATGCTTCAGACACCAGCCTAGAAAATATCTTTATCTCAGTGAGTTGCTGCAGAGAGGTCAGATTCTTGTCAACAGCTAGTAAGCTGTATAGATATACTGACAGGATCAGGACATACTAAATTAAAAATGGCATGTTTATGATTCACACCTGCTTTAACACAGGGAAAAAGAAAACTGTTGCACTGAAGAGACGCATTAAAAATCAAATTGCCTGAAAGAACTTAATCTGGACCAGTAAAATACAGTATGCTACTTTGAAGAATATATTTTGTTCTCTGCTAGTCTGATTTTTATCTTTAAATTTATTAGAGATCTCCATGGTAGAGAAGTACTACAAAAGACAGTCAATTGTTCTCTAGTCCCCTTAGCAGTGAATCCTTTATTTCAGCTGCCAAGAGCCTTTAACACTCGAAAAGACATGATAGAGAGGCTTCAGAAAAGAAGATGGTGATTAAAAGTAAAGCTCATGTTCTCATATATATTCAATCATCTTGGTATAGCAGTAAACTAAAAGCTTACAAAATGAATAATGCTGACCTGTGCTATATATCCTAATTCAAGGTAATAGAGAGAGATGACACTATTAAAATATTGATTGAATGAAACAAGATTTTTACTGAAAAATTTAATTTTAATCCCTACATTTGAAGACAGATGGATAGATAGATAGATACTTATAGACATTTATGTCCTAAACCTATATATCAATATTCAGCATATATTTGCTTCTTACTAAAACAAACCTGACTTCAATTGAGAATTTCAAGCAGCATGCTGAGCAAACACTCTTTATTTCCAGACTTTTTATTTTTTCATTTGTTTGTATATTAAGGAAAACATTTAAACTACCACTGAACTAATAAATGAGATTTTCACAAGCTTAAAAGATCAGTGGCCACAAATGCAATTAAATTAAAGAGTCACATTTCTAAAACACATCATTTGGATAGTTGATTCCTTTGTTTGTGAGATTAAAAGGAATTCAATCAAATAACAGGAATATTTATTCTTCCTACTGTTGTACATATTAGGAATTCAACAAAGCACTCTTTGATTGGACTTGCTGGTGGTTGTGAAAATAATTATGTTTGGTATTTATTCCACCACATGCATATGAAGGATTAGTTAAATGATTGATTCTCATCTTTTCTACAGTTACCTGTTTCACATTTTACTGCTTTGTTTACCATAGGCTTCTGCAACCAGTTTAAAATCTTACAATCCTTCTGAAATAACAAGAAACACCACACAGTAGCCCTCCACAATACTTAAAATTGTTGTGACCAGAGTGAAATTTTTCTAAGGCAGTGACTAATTATTTCTTTTAAATTGAGTTTGTGTATCTGAGTTGAAAAACAAAACAAAACAAAAAACAAACACCAAAAAAAAAACCCTCCAACAAAATCTCAAAACAAACAAATAACAAAGAAACAACAGGGGAAAAATCTGACCATAGCATACAACTTCAGTAGACGACTCAACTTGGGCAAATGTACTCTTACATTCTTCATGTCTAACACAAAAACATCCAAAAATAAATGATAATATTATATTATTACTCCTTGGAATTTTTTCTGGGGTGAAGGAGATATTCTTAAATAATTCTCATTTCCTAATGCTACTATGAAGACTTTTCATATAAGGATATCAGGGTTCTGCAGAGTACAGGAATGGTGAGGTTAGAGCAGTTTCACCTCCTACTCTAATTTCTAATATATGTAAAAGGTAAGGCTAGATGAAACACTGTAAGTTCCACCTTGTGACTTCTATCCCTGCTGTAGTCTGCCGATATAGGATCTGAAGTTCAAATTTGGAGTCTCTGTGCTCAACAGCTTCTTATTTGAATGGATATATTTCTGTTAATATCTGTAATTGGAAAACTAATTGCATTCACTCTAATTCCTAAATCTCTCAACTAGGGAATTACATCACAGAATCATAAAATATGCTGAACTGGAAGGGACCCATCAGTATCATGGAGTCCAACTCTTAGCCCTGCACAGCACTATCCCCAAGAACCACACCAAGTGCCCAAGTTAATTGTCCAAACACTTCTTGACCTCTGTCAGCCTTGGTGCTGCGACCACTTCCCTGGGGAGCCTGTTCAGTGCCCAGCCACCTTCTGCGTGAAGAGCCTTTTCTTGATATCCAACCTCAATCTCCCTTGGCACAACTTCAGGCCATTCCCTCAGGTCCTGTCCCCAGGCACCACAGAGAAGAGATCAGTGCCTGCCCCTCCTCTTCCCCTCACAAGAAGTTGTAACTGCAATGGGGTCTCCCCTCAGGCTGAACAGACCACGTGAGCTCAGCTGCTCTTTATACAGCTTCCAATCAAGGCTCTTGACCATCCTCATGGCCTTCCTTTGGAAACTTTTTAATTGCTTAATGTATTTTAGGAGTTGATTGTCCTGCTCTACTCTGCACTGGTATGGCCTTGCCTTGAGCACTGCATGCAGTTTTGGGCACCACAATGTGTAAATTAAAGTGTTCACTTTATATTTAAGAAATTAACTGTTTCAGGACTAACATTCTCTTACTGGATGTTTTATTAGGAAATGTTTTAGTGGTCTCTGTTCTAATGGTTTATCATTCTTTTTACTCAAGGAACAATGAGTACACAGCAATTTCCTCTACATTTTCTCCTTATGTAATATTTTCATAGAATCATTGAATGGTTCAGGTTGGAAGGGATCTTGAAGGTCATCTAGTTCCAACTCCCTTGCCACGGCCCAGGGTCACATTTTACTAGACCAGGTTGCCCAGAGTCCCACCCAATATATCCCCCAAAGACTTAAACAAAGCTCATCTACTTAAGTAATTTTCTTGAAATGCATTAAATGTTTTAGAACTAAGCAATATGTTTGGTCCCCAATTAAAAGAAAGAAAAAAACAAAGATCCAATACAAAGTGATAAATGAAAAGAAGATTTGAAAAATTTTTGCCTTATGAAAGTTACTTCTGCTTTCACAATTTAAAAGGCAGATAGCTTTTTCTTTGCCTAAATATTTATATCTAAAACTTTATTAAAAGTTCTAGTGTCCTCTGATGAATACATGTAATTTCAGTTAATGCTAACTGGGAATGACATACACATAGCAGGAGAAAACGCTCTAAGGCTGTATACCATGAGGGATATAGGTATCATGAATTTTAATATTTTGCTTTTTTGTTTTGTAGAACAAGAATATGCCACAATCTCTGTGGGTTTTATAGAAATCTGATGAAAAATCAGAACTGTGGATTTTTATTGTTAGTTTTGACTGATAGCAATTGTTTACTCAAAAAAAAACCTTCATAAGCAAATCCATTCCTATTACACAAAAGAGCAGGAAATATACAGAAGGACATTTTGATTTATAGAGGCTTTACTCAAACACTAAAATAAGCATAACTATAAACTAAATACTTCCCATAAGGCCATTATTAAATTTTAATCAGGGCCACAGAATCCACCAAATTTCTGTAAAAATATAGTAGGATCAAAATTACCTACTTGAAAATGAAATAAAAAGTAGGCCCACCAATTTTAGTTCTCTGAGGACTTGCTAATTTTTTATTTTCTTGAACTGAAAATCATTAAGTATCATGATTAATTGGCTACATCCCACATACATTGAAGCAGGATCCAAGTCCTGCTCTCCCCTTTGATACACACATTAATCCCAAATTTTTGGGCTCACAACAGTGGTGTGCTCTTTATACGTTTGATCTTAGTTCTCTACTACTTTTAACAAAATGTTTGAACACAAGCTGACCCAGAACAATGGACCATTTTTCCTGGTAATTAGAATGCTGACACAAATCCTGTTAGAGCTTCTTAGTTTGTCTTATTAAGTAAAATAACCTTAAAATAATGTATTGAGGACTCCCACTATGACAATTCAGACATTCAAATTTCTGCAAGAAGATGAAATAATTAACTCTTACATTATAGCTGAAAATTACATCAGCAAAGCATTTTATCTAGAAACAACCAAGGCACAAACAAACAAAGCAGGTGCACAGGGCCAGGAGTTGGAATCAATGATCCTAATGGGTCTCCTACAAGTCAGCATATTCAATGATTCTGCGACTCTTGAATTAGCTGTCCTTTTTTTCTGCATTCATCAAAAGTATCTGACGTTCTAACACAGTGTTTCATGTTGAACATTTTTTCCCAGATAGCTGATATTTTTGTGTTTTCTTCAGTAAGACAATACTTCAGCAAAAGGACATTTTATTCCAAATTTTAGATTGATTTTTGAGCCAAAGGTATTTATTTTTAAGATCCTGCCTCAATCATTAGGCAACAAAATGATCAGAGGCTTCAGAATTCATAATCAAATACTAGCAATATCTGCACAGAAAAGTATTTCCTTCTCTGTTTTTTTCTTGATCTGAAAAGGTGACTGCTTAATATAAACCTGTAAATTTTTGCTTTGGGAACTTGCTCAGTTTCTGTATTCAGACACACAGACAGATGTACTGCACTCCTAGCCCTGCAGAGACCATACAGCCATGTAAGAAACCTTTTCTTTCTTTCGTGCCAGACTATCAACAGAATAGCTAACTAAGCTCTGAATTCTCAACATTGTTACCTTGACCTGTACTGAGGTGCACTTCTAAGAAACGCTGGCCTTGAAATATTAGCACCACTGAAGTCCAAAACGTGCTTTATCAGAGCACAGTTGTGAAACTGGCAATTAGGAGATAAATAAAAGTACCAATCTAAGTGATTTTACTTATTAACAGGTTTTTTCCAGGAGTCACAGGGATAATAAAACTGATACAGTAAAAGATAAAAATCTAAAATATTAATTGTATGACTTCCTAGAATAAATTTGTACTTCTTTATGCTTTGTATAGAATTATCCTTTCACTGTAGGTTAAAGAGAAAGGGTGGGGGGGGGGAAGTAAGATGGTCAACTGGGGAGGAGTCCCCACACACACAAAAAGGAGAACTTTGTCCAAATAGTAGATTCTAGAAAAATTCCTGCAGAAGTAAAATTCATATTTTCATCCTACATCACCATTAGAATGATTGTATTAAAAAAAAAACCAAAAACCTACAACATACAATGCTTGAACTATACATGGAATTAAATTAAAACATAGGACTGTCTTGTGACTACAGTTAGAATAAAATATTTATTATTAGCTGAAAATCTAGTCTCATCTCAATCCCATATGCAACATATCAAAAATCATCCATATTTATTTACTTATGTGTACTACTTTAAAATATTTTTTAAAAAATTACCATTTTTAGACATTAATATTGGACTCCATCTAATAGAAAAGGTAACTCAATTTTCAAGAAAATTCTTGAATGGCCTTTGGAAAAAGAGAGTATGCTCATATTCAAAAATTGATAAGGATTTGCTTTGTGCCCTTCATCAAAACACTCATCAGACTGTCAACTTATCATATTACTTTTTAAATACTAGACTATTCTTAGCAATACTTATTTCCAGTTAAAATCATATGTGCTATGCAAGCATATGTACTGAATTTACTATTCTTCTATAGTATTTTATGTTTTGGAGAGATGTGATGTTGAAGTGGTTTCTACCATCTCAAGAGAATCCGAGAAGTCCCAAGCCAGCAGAAGCATGCAATCCCCATTGGATTGTTGCATCTCCCTGCCCTCTCTCCAACCCTATTGGCTCAAAAGGCTATATCCCTGTGCCCTCAGCCTCCCCACTTCCTCTTTCACCTCTGGACTTGTTCGAGAATAAGACCGTCAGAATTCTATGTGATTGAGCCCTCTGTGATTCGTTATCCTGAGGATGCATGAGCTATCCGGCTCTCGGGTGTGTGTGTTTGTGCTTTCCAATGGCACGGATGAGAAAAAAGTCTCCTTGCACAGGACCAGACTGTACTGGCTGGAGTGGTCCAATATCAGAGACCCGCCCGGAATATGCAGGGACCTATTCCACCCCACCATTGCCCGAACGTGGCAATGTAATAATACAAATGTGTGTTTGAATTAAATATGATTATGTGAGGTAATCCATTATGCTTACAACTCTAAATCTCTGTATTTCACAATGAAGTTTCTCACAAAACATATAAAAAATTGATATATAGCAGAGTTTTCCATGAAAATTCTTAGATTATTCTGCTCATACCATCAGTGATTTACCGATAATTGTTGTAATTTTTGTAGCTCTGGAATTAAAATGTTGGTTTTTGCAATCACAGGATTTGTTGAGACAAAATTATTTGAAGGAAAGAAAATAACTGCAAGGCATAAATATATGCACATATAAATAGGAAAAAACAATGTTATCTTCTCTGGTTTTATCTACTTCCAAGCCGGGAAATTAAGTCGTTTTGGTTTTTTTGCTTTTTTTTTTGTCGCCTAAATTTCAAACTAAGATGAAATAAGTTAAGGAAACCCACACCAATATTAAATTCCACATTTTAAAAGTGATGTTATGAGTTGCCAGGTTTATTTGTTGTATGCTGCTAATTTGTGAAAGCTGGTTTCCAGCAATTTCAAATATCACTTCATTTAAAATTTCAGTCTAATAGACATCATTTATAGAAGGCTTGGTAGTCAGGAAAGGAAAAAAAGACAAACAAACAAGCAAAAAGAAAAATATACAATATTTGTTTCCCTTTCTATATGCATGCTTTTACTGAGAAAGTTTCAAAAAACAAGGAGTCTTACTTTTGTATTCCAGGTGAAAACCAGCTGCTGCCACACTAATGTCAGAGTGAAAATGAAGGTAAAGTTGATTGGAGGTGCTGTTCAACAATGCTGGCACAGTTGTACCTGGAAAAATAAAAGTTATGGAATAAACTGTAGCATGCTGATCAGAGTTTTGCATTGAAAAGACATAACCAGGACTGAATCAGACAGGCTTATTTTCTTCTCATTATATGCATGGGAATCTCAAATATTCTGCTATGTTCTGCCTTGTTTTCTCCTCAAGTTGCAAGAAAAGTTTGATTACAAGTCATACCAATAAGACGCTACATAAGTACAATCAAAGAAGATCCCACCACATTTAGATGAAATCTTTTTGACTTGGACAGAAAAAAAAATGTAAATAGGAAAAAAAATCACATAACTAAAGTATTTGATTATGAGAACAAGCTCAAGTGGCATTTGCCTGTTTCCCCACATTAATATAAAACCTGCAGTACAGAACAAAGCAGTCCAGATTTTTTCTGTGTGTACTCCACACCTTCTTCCCACAATAACATTTCAACCACTTATGCTAATTCAGAGGTTATGACAGGAAAAAAAGAAGCAGGTACAACACAATTAAAAAAACAAAAAATACATACTAGCTTTTCCTAATTCAAATAACTATAATAAAACTGTGTGCTACCAACTTTAGTGTGCACTACACAAGAAGCTTATCACTAACCCTGGATACATTCTTTGCCACTGGAATTGCTAAGTCTGACACAATATTGATTTTATTACTACATGATACCACATAACTCTTATTCTACTCCCTAAAGCTGGAAGATCTATTGAGGCCAAAAATTACATCATTTTCTATGATTACCCTCAAAGACAGTATCATGTAGCTAATGAACTTCAATGGTGGATGCATAAGAAATATTCTCATTTCCTGTGGGGCATTTTCTGTTTCTATAGTAACTATAAGCAGCCTAGGTATAAGTCTGAAACTTGGGCTTAGAAAGAAATGCTGGAAAGAATTTTCTTCCTAGGTCTACAATCTAAACTAGGAAACAGTAAATACTTTTAAATCTAAAACTGAATTAAGCAAAATCTTGATGACAAGCTGCCCTTTAAGGAAGGTGTTTACTGTCTGATACGGAAACTCAAAGTATCGCAGTTCCAACAGTACTGAGTGCTCACATCACACAATATTTACCCTGGAGTACAGGAAACAGTGAAGTATCTTACTATGCTTCCCTGTCTGAACATCCAGACAGGGTGGTCACACTCCCACCACCCGAGACTTTCACCACACGGACCGAAGCCCCTTCACAGTGGGTGGCTACAGTGACCTGACAAGTCCCCGTCTGCCTCCCTGCACACCCCACTCTCACAGTCACACCAGGTTTCCTCACCGGTTCCACCGCGAGTCTCCCGCAGCAGAATCTCGGATGTCTTGTTCTGTAAAGCCATTTATTTACAGTGCACTTACACTGGAACAGCTCAAGCTGGTGCCCCGAGGACAATCCCGACCAAGAAACCCCTGTGCTTTTACAACCTTGCAGTCTCACCACACACAAAAGTCTCATCTTTTCCTCCTGAGTCCTCACCTCCTGCCACGTCTCTGAGTGTTCTCTCACCAGGCTGAGTCACAGGTCCCTGGGCCCTCTGTTTTGCAAGGGCTTGGCAGTTCAAGGCCACTTGCCTCAGGCTGAACCACCCAGAGCTCCATGAGCAGCTTGAGCTGCAGCTGCTCACGCAGCTACTGGTACTAACTGTATTCCTCAGCAGTATTCATACAGAATTTGAAATATATTTAAGGATGTTTAAGGTGTCCTGTAAGAATGCAGATGTTAACTCATAATGACTATTATACTCTTTAATGATCAAAACTGACCTCCTGGCAGTTCTGTTCCTTTGTAGGATCCGGTAACAATTAACACCAGTCTTTTACTTCCTTAAAGGGTGATATTCAACAAGATGAGACGTTAGATCCTACTGTACTGTGTAAATGAGGCTAGTTTTTAATTTTTGTAATTGGCACATTCAATAGCATCATTCAGTCTGGCTGTCTGTCACAAGTGGAACCCCCAGGGACTGATACTGGTCCCCATACTGCTTCAACATCTTCAGAAATTATTTGCCTAGTGGGATTGAAAACACTCTCACCAAGAATTCTGGTGACACTAAACAGAGTGGTAAGGCTGACATGTCAAAGAGACCTGGAGAGACCGAAAGAGCAGAGTAGCAAGAATAGTATGAACTTTAACAAAGACAAGTGTGAAGCTTGGCATGTGTGTTACAGTAACCAAAAGAGCCTGCTGCAGGCTAGGATTTGTGTGGTTGGGGAGCAGCCTTGTTGGAAGGACCTGGGACTACTGCAGTGGACCAGCTGAACACGACTCAGCAGTGCACTGCTGCAGCAAAGAAAGCAAACAGGTTCATGAGCTGCATCCAGAGGGCTGATACTAGCAGAGATAGAGATGTGATCATGCCGCTCTCCTTAGGTGTGACCAGGCTGGGCGTGGAGTATTGTGTCCTGTTCTGGTCCCCACAATGCAAGAAAGACAAGGACAGACTGGAGACGGTCCAAAGAAGGACCATGAAGACGATCAAAGGCTGGAGAACCTACTCTCTGAGAAAAGACCGAAGGAGTTAGGTCTCTTCTTCCTGGAGAAGAGAAGGCTCAGAGGGGACCTCATCACAGTATTCCAGTACTTAAAGGGCTCCTCACTTCACTGGGAGCTGCAAGGAGAAGACAAGGGGCAAGAGGTCCAAGATGCACTAGGGGATGGCTCATCTTAACATTAGAAAGAACATTTTTTAAGTGGGAAACAACCATGCACTGTGGCAGCCAGCCAAAAGATATGGTAAAGTCACCATCACTGGATGTTTTGAAGATGAGACTGGTCAGAGTGCTGGACAATATCATTTAGGTTCCCTTTTTTACAAAAGATTGAACTATATGATCTTGTGCGGTCCTTTCCAACCTGGAGTGTTCTTTGATTTTATGATTCTATGATATCTCTGGTAAATATCTAATACTCATGTAGGTAGATACCATGTTAAGATACTGGAGTCTTATAGACTTCTTAATATTTTGATTGAGGATCTGTAGTCTAGAAAATAGGCAACTGACCTAGGAGGCAGTAAATGCATTCATGCCTCCCCTAAAGGCTTGAAAAGGAATGAGGACTGATAGGTTTTCTACTTAAATGTTCCATTGTGCTATTATTACAGAAGCTTCTGTTCCTTTCAAGTATCAGCAATGGCAACAAAGACTAATGTATCTCATTCCAGAGGTGAACACTACACTGAATGTGTTAAAGGCTGTGTAGTTATCTAAGAAATTTCTATACCAAGAATGGAGATCAAAGGTCATTTTAAGCATTTCTTGGGTTAGTAAAAACATATACTATGGATCATGTTCTTTTCTAATTTCTTTCTAAATGTAACTACCATCATAATAGTAGATTCTCCAGATGTCAGCCTCAATGACTACTGTATTTGTATTCTCTGTCTGTATGTCTCTGCACACATATATATGTGTATTTGTCCAAAGGAAGTGCCTGCTCTACACATCATGCACCCAGTGCTATATGGAGGAGAAGGTTGCACTAACCACACAATGAGCTCAAACAGGTAATTTCAGTCATCCAGGAATCTTGGAAGTGATTACAGACTGGCCAAAAAAGAAATAGGGTCACTGAATTCACCTTTACAAATCAACTCTGTGACATAGTTCACACAATTTAGTCAGTTCTTAGTAATTGTACACCTTCACCCCTTGAATGTGTATTTAGAAGACAGAGGAATCCACAGAAAATGAATCAGAAGTTAATGGCTTCATACAAGATTTAGTAAGAGAGAAATTTTACGACTTATGAAATTATGCCTGGAATTCAGTTTTAATGTCACATTATTGGTTCAGTTTTGAGAACAGAAAATTTCAAGTCCTGTTTACATATTCTTTCCCATGTAGAAAATAATTCTTCATTTTAGGTCTGATATTCATTATACAAGAGACAAATCCACAATAAATTCATGCTACTCTATCTCCAATGAAATACTTCTAACACAAAAAACTCTCTTTTTCAGTTTCCCTGGAAATTAGGAAGGCTTTTAAGCTAAAGGAAGATGACACACTTATTTTGTAGAATAAGGAAGTGTTTTGAGTCTTGAGTACTGTTAAATAGAATATTGTTCAATTCATCATTTTATCTATTCTTTATCCAAAGGTTCTGATATATTTGTCACATAATTGAATTCCAAAAGTTGATTGATTTGCATAATTTCATTTTCCTTATTGCCAATTTAACATACAGCCTTGTTACTAGCATTTAATATAAAATGTTATAACCTCTGGGACTGGATCTAGCTGGCATAGAGTTAATCAGTGTAGCTGGCATGGTGCTGTGTGGTTTTGTGACCAAAACCATGTTGATAACACAGGGCTGTTTGAGGGACTGATGAGCAGAGCTTACACAGCATCATGGCCTTCTCACACGACCCCACCAAAGAGGAGGCTGGGGGTAGCCAAGAATCTGGGAGGGGACACAGCCCGGACAGCTGACCCTAACTGACCAAAGGGGTGTCCCACACCATATGGCATTTTGTTCAATAAGATCTTCAGCTGATTTTTCATTTCCTTACTAAGCCAATATACATCTATATTTTAAAAGTTTGTGAAATCATCAGAGAGGCAAAAACCCACCTGCTTTAGCTATACCAGAATCAGATCAGTAATCATGAGTCTGGGTTATTATTCATGACTTAATCCCTTTCCCTTGGCTTGGTAAACAGAACACATTCTTTTTATAAAAAATTGTCTCATATAAAAGGAGCAAAAGTGTATGTGCTTGAGGTACATTTTAAAAAACTAATTATCTGTTTTTGTTGTATGCCAGTTGTATTAATTTGATTTGTTCTGTGAGGTCTGGTGAGTTTGGGTGAATACTGAATGCTTCATCTTTTTCATAAGAAAGGGAGTCCAATAAGGATAAATTAAGTCAAAGCTATCAAAGGAAGCTCCTTGAATGTCAGTAACAATTTATCTCACTGTATCTTCTCTATGGGAGGGGTAGGAAAGATAAAGAATTTTTTGGAAAGTATTATCAACTAAATTCCACTAATCAAAGCTAAATATTTTAGTGTTATATTTTCTTTTGAAAATCTCTTTGAATTTGAATATTGACATGTTTACACCACCTGAAGTCTTCTCCCAAAAATGAGAACATTTCCTAATGGTATCAGAAATGAGGGAATACATATTCTTGGTCTATATATGTGAGCAAATAAAGATATGTTCTCTCACATACATATCTATATATAAAACTGTATTTTTAAATCATGGCATATCCTAACCTGAAAAGCTCCCAAGACGTGGTGCTGTCATATCTCCACCATCATATATTTCAAGGGAGTCCCAATTATGTTCAGTGGCAAAGCTGATGACCTGGATCTGTAAAAGCCACAAAACTTTTTAGGCCAACAAGCCATATGCATTTTTAAATGTTCTAAAACCAATAAAATAAAAAGAGAATACATCCCAAAGAAAGTAAGAGATCCAAACAAAAGACATCTCTGAAAAAGAAAGTGAATAAAACATTAACATTCACTTTTTACACTGTGTTAACTCTTAGAAAATATGACACTAGGTAAGTAAGAAGGATTTTGCATGTTTATAGCATCATTTTAATTAATTACTCAAAGTGTAAATGAGGAGATTATCAAGATAGCTGCAGAGCTCTCAAGGGCCTCAGTAATACCCTAGCATATAGAAAGAGTTGGCATTTGCATATCAGATTGAAGGATCAGAACCCACCTTCAATACACTACACAATTTTAAAAAAACTGCTTGTTAATCATTTCTCATTCATACCCCCATGTGAATATAAAGTAACATAAAATCAAGCTAACCAAAGAACAATAATGAGAAATCCAAAGCACCAATATTTCAAGTACCCAACCTTCCAATTATAGGATTACTAATGTACAAAATTTCTAGAGAAATAAAAAAACAAAGCACTTAATATTTCATGCTTGACAGAATACAGACTTGCCTGAATACCTGATCCCTCAGTCACTATGATTTTCCACACACAATTCAAGCTGTTACCATAAGGTTCAGGGTAACCTGGTGAAAGAATAGTACCTCTGCGCTCAGTAAAATTCCCACTGCATGGCACTGAAAGAAAGTATTATCACAAATAATTACACAACCCACTTTAGAGAACAGCGAAGTAGTAATCATTTTACTAAGATCAAGATCATTATAATTATTTGCTTTTGTAGCATATACACATAGACATGAAGCAATCATCTGAACTTAAGAAAGCTTCTTATCTAAAGTATATGAATGATATCAAGCATAAGGTACAACCTGCCTGAGTAAACAATGCAGAAATGAACTTCATTTTGCATGTGTGTAGCCTAGAACAGCTCAGCAGCAGAGCCTAATCATGTTTTACCTTAGAGTAACAACAAACTGTAAAGATGTAACATTAAACACAATCATGATTGACAGAAATTATGTGAATTTGCCCACAACCTAAGATAGTTCCATTATTGAATTTAGCTGATAAAGTGGTGTAACACATTAAATATTTTTACTGTATACATACTTGCTTCTTTAAGTTTCCAGAACAGAACAAAACAAAAAAACAAAATACATAGAAAATAGGATACCTACATTTATTTTTAGAATGCTCTAATTAATTCTAGAGTAAATTCCTAGGAATAGCAATGACTTTTGGATATAAATCCAAATAGGATGAAGGTAAAACATTTCAACATTTACCAAAAAAAAAAATTGGAGTGTTAAGAATTATTTCAGTGCAGGTCTGCTGACAGTCTAAAGAAAATCAGTTATACTTAACAATGCTATCATTATTCAATGTACACAATGTTTCTGCTTGAAAAAAATCATTATCATATGTGTGATAGAAATAAAGGACAAGTACTGTGAAATAAAACAGGTAAAGACACTTCTCGAGAATGAAATTCTGTCCTATATTTCAAGCTGTACATAAGTCCTGAAAATAATGAATGTTTAAGAAAATGTGCTCCACACTTGTTCATATAATCTAAGTAATTATATGAAACACTATACTGCCTATGAGCCAGCTGGTACTCAGTAATTTCTTGATATGGAAAACTACCCTTTTAAATTGGACATGACTGACATTAATCGAAGGAGAGTGAATATATGGGTTAAATACTATTTTCTGAAACAGTTCCTGAATCCGAATTTAGACACATGTATGACAGAACAGACAACTTAAATGTAATTGCTTACCTACACAGCTTGGTACTGTGTCATTCCACTGAGCTAAGGCATTTGGTACAGACTGACATCGGATAGCTTTTGAGCCTTGTAGCAGATAGCCAGGACTACACTCAAATCGAACAACAGAGCCTGCTGAAAATTCAGAGCCAATTCTCCTTCCATATCTAGGCTCTGGAACTGAGCTACACTGCGTATCACTTGTGCGTGGAACAGCTGTATAAAGAGAGAAAAATAAAAAGCTATGAATACAAATGACAGTCATAATAATAAAATTAAAAAAAAAAAAAACACTAATAAAAATGCTGATTGATTCTTGTAGGACAGAGCTTAATTAATGTTACTTGCTCTGCTCCTGTACTCTCAAAGAATGGACTAATGCTTTCATGGCTGTTAGCTGGAATGTGGTTTTGGGCTGTGACTGCCTGCAGTCACATGAGTGCCATGGCAGCTTGGAGACCTTTCTACTTTGGATGCATGGCTTTAGGCATGAGAAGATCAGGGGCTGTTTCTGTGGCCCTCTTCAATGACAGGATACTATATCTATCACCTACTTCAGTTAATAAATATGGGGGCTTTGGCCTCTCTCTAGAATTTTCTCATTAGAAGCCAAGAAAAATACTATGGTGTAGCAAATAAGGTATAAAGACAACATAATATCTCACAAATATTTGCTTTATCATATTGGAGAATATAAAGTGATAACAATACATCCTCCAGGGTATTTCAGTGTCTGCTGTTGATAACAATTATTTTTACCAATAACGTCTGGGAATTCATAAACCTTGTATCACCTGATATGATACAAGAGCAGTTAAAAGACTGTAAGCAACATACAAAGAGCAAAATAATAACATTTATTAGAAGTCCATGGGCTAGTTTTTACTTTGGCTTCATTATTTATAAACACTTCTTTATAACAGATTTTTTTATACCTATTGACTCTTGGTATTGTGCATGTTGTTTGTACATCAAACTTGTCCTTACTACATTTCATTTTGCAGTTAATTAGTAAGTGCCAATTTAAAAACAAACTAAAAATATTTATATAGAAAATTACAGATGTATAGTTTGTGTGCAATATCATCTATTTTTTACAGTATAACAAAACAAAGGTACATTAAAAATAATCTCATTAAATACATACAATTTTTCTGTGAGAGTGGCATGTTCAAAAGCTTTGTTTGATCAGCTTGGTTTATTCAAGAATTAGTTTTAGAGCATCACTGCATCTAGATATGAGTAAGTAACACCATGAAAATTGCCTGACTTTAGTCCTTAAGTAACAAAGACACAAAATGGCACCAGGGGGAAAAAAAAAGAAAAAAGAAGAAGGTGGGTGTTACACTTTATTTCTGGCAAATTTTCAAGCATTGTGCTTCTGGCTTACTAACATTAACAGAATCACAGTTATATTTAGTTTAATTTTAGAGCATTATCTTTAAAGTCCTTTGCTGGCCCTAACAGTGAAGAGCAATATTTCTAATTGTTCATGTGCACAATTGTACACATATACTCCTACTTGTTCAGCTCCCCTGATCACTAAGTAAAAGACAAGGTGTATGGAGCCTATATATACTTATTTTCATATTGATAACTTTATGCTCTTTTAATTTTTGTGCTGTCATTTCCTCTATTCAGAATAATAATTATTTTATACTCTTAAATGCTCTAAAATTTAACATTTCTTAACAAGTTGGGTACAGAGCACTAATTTAAATCCATCCTATCTTAAATCTAGCATTAAGCATGCAACACACTTTAGCAGAACACTGAAAGTGCCCATTTATGATTACATTATGTTCTACTGGTTTTCAGCATTGCTAGCAGATATAATAGTTAAGTTTGTACAAGTATTACTGAGTGTAGATAAAACCCTTTGCAAAGAGGATTTAGAAATAATTGATACTAGCAATAACAGAAAAATATTCTGTTTTTTATTAATATGCAGTGAGTTGATTTGTCAGACACGGTCAGACAGATATAGCAACATGTATTTTTCTTCTAAATCAGTATTTTGGATGGTTGCAGAAGATTTTAACCTTGAAAGCTTAAAGTTATAAAATGTACCCAAGATTTAAAGAATGGTCAGAGGTAAACTAGCATACTCTTGGGTAAATGCACAATATGGCAAACCAAAAGCAAACACATTTTATTAAGTTTTTTATTAAATGGTTAAACACTTTACACAGTTTAAACAAACAACTTCCCTTTCAGCAAATTTAATATACCTGCCTTTGCTCAAATAAATAGGAATTTGTGATTTAAGTCCTCAATAGGACCTCAGTATCACACAGATGCTCTATGAAACTTGTTCATGAATGCAGCCTTAACCATGGCAGGAAACTGTTCTGCACTTGCAGAAGGATAATAAAGAAACCATCGTTCAAGGATTTCCACACAGTCACAGTTCTTCCTGATCATAGCCTGCAGACCAGATGCAGTCTGCCAGCTCAAGTCAGCTGACCCAGCTTGCTCTTTTTTGTTCTCCTTTATTGGGATTAACAGTGTTTTCTCTTCCCAAGTGTCTTCTGCACAAGCACTATTTTACTCAATCTTTTTTTTTTTTTTTTCCATGTTATTGGATGACTTTACAACTGCCTAGGTGATGACAAATCCAATCACATGACTGTCATATTCCTGGAACTACAGCTTCTGCCACATAATTAGGCATTAATCCATCCCCTGATCAGGACTACTTGTTCAAATGGGAGTTTTGGTTGTGAGATAAATCATTCACAGTTATGTGACAGCAAAGGGTTCAATACATTGTTGTGGACAAACCAGTTTTGATTCAGGGAATTAATACTTAATTATGCTTAATTTAATTTATTACCAAATTTACACAAACTTCTGATCACTGATTCAGGAATTAAAAAGAAACAGGACACAAACAATCAAACAAATTAATTAAACAGTTTTACTTCATTCTCACCAGGCTCAACTTCAAACACCTATCCTCCCCTTCTTTTTCTCAACTTCATTGTGTCCATTTTTGTTCTACCAGTGAGGTGAAAGGCAGCACAGGAGGCTGGGGTATGTGCTCTCTTTTTGCTTCTTCCCCACCCCACCCCCCCGCCTGATGTACTTAGCATTTTACTCATTTTTCTCCTCCTTTTTTCTCCTTCAGGTTTTCACATCACTGTTTCTGAATGTTTCTCCTCCAACGTGGGCCATCCATGGGCTACACTTGTTCAAAGATGTCCCCTACTGCGGAACACTACTTTCACAGGCTGCCAACCGCTCTGAGATGTTCTCACTCCAGCAGGTGTTACCTCCCTGGCCATAGTTTCTTTAGAAGTACAAGCCCTTTGGCAGGGAGGGCCTCTTTCCAAAAGCATCTCCAACAATCCCTCCAGCAGCATCTCTAGCAGCACATACCCAGAAGCATCTCTGCCCCAGAGCAGTTGTCACTTTCTCAAGTATTTTTGAGAACAGGCACCACCTGTTCCACTGACTGGTGGGAGTTTTGGCATGTGAGAATTGCTTATACCATGGAAGCTCCACAGGAAGCTGTTTGTGAATGGCACATGCTAACTCACGGCCTCCTCCCACACAGGTCACCACCTCAGCCACCTGCTAGTTAAACTTTTAGATTTTTCATGTGTCTAAAGCTTATCTGTCTTACCTGAGAGACTACATGACCTGTCTGAAAATTTCAGCATCACTCCTGGAGTGTTTTCCACTCATTCTGTAGGAGAAATTCTTGCTCAGCTTTCAGTGGGAATACCATTTTTCCCTATGTATTTTTTTCACCCAATTTCTCAAAAGGGAGGAAACTAGAGAAAAAAAAAAAACCCTTCCCATTTCTCTAACCCTTGCCTGGTGTCCACATCTGGAGAATCCCTACAACAGCTGTGCAGGCAAATGGCACTTTTTAAGATTTTTAAGTCTTTAAGACACTTTTAAAGTCAGATTTAAGAGTATCCTATAACTTCCAGTAATAGCATCAGGAAATTTGCACTAGTGCACTAGTAATCCAAACACTTTTTTGTGTAACTAGACCTTTCAGCATCATTCGAATCAGGATGTCAGATCATCTAGTTTCAAAGTTATTTTCCTGTGAGCAAGCTATCTCTGACATGGTAGCAAATGCAGGGGCAGTTTAATAGCACTCTTAAATTAGTTCACATAGCAGAAGTACTTTTACAGACTAAAAGCTGACATTTTACTGAGATCAGCCATGACAGCCACAAACATCCATGGCTACAGTTGTATCAAATTATTCTACTGCCAGCAAGAAACACTCAACGACATTTTTAAATTGGCATTTTGCTCAGTTTTCATAAGTTTTACTAATACTCTGTTAATGGTTACAGTGAGATAAGAAATGCTAAAGATGCACAATCACTATAAAAGATACAACTTTTTTTAATCCTCAACCCCCCCACCCCTATTTTAAACAGAGCTGCCTTAAGAATAGATGTAATTCAAGCTCTAGATGACAACAAAGTGAGGTAGTTCCACACTGCTTAAAATGGGACTTAAATAGTGCATGCAAAAATATAGTACAGTTTAAAACAGCTAGAAAAAATTAGGAAAATGGGTCTGTTTCTGTAAAAGGTGACACAGCTGACAGCTCAGCTGAAATGCCTCCAATAGATTATTTCAGCTGGAAGAGACCTACAATAATCATTTAGTCCAACTGCCTTTCCAATTCAGGACTGACCAAGTTAAAACTTGCTATTAAGGGCATTTTTCAAATCCTTCTTAAACACTGACAGGCTCAGGGAATCAACCACCTCTCCAGGATGTCTGTTTTAAAGCAGGATATAATGTGTTGTGGTAGCACATATATAAAATAATACTAATAGTCTTAGTTCTGTTCTCTAATTACATCTAGCAGCTGATGTGTGGCTGTGCATTTTATTATTCTGGTCACAAATTAGATCAACTTGATTGTTAAAATCACTATCTTCCTTTATTCTTATTTCCCTTTGTCTTCCTCATCTTAATATGCTAACTGTCTTAAAATCCTCTTTAAAATCTCAATTGACTTAATAAACTAGTTCATGCATTTGTATGGTATAGCAAGTAAAAATCACAAATATTAAAATCTCATAGACTTTTGGATGGTAGAAATGTATTTACTTTTAAGGAAGGAACTCTGTACTGCTGCAGCCTGAGTTATATAAAAATATAGGCTCTTCTTTCTTAGGTGATGTTGTAACAGGAGGACAAACATAAGAAAGCCTAAAAAAAATCCCAGTCTTCTTACACGATTTTTCCTAGCATATCAACATACCTGACCTTAATATTTTGGAAGACTGCACATACATTCAATCTCATATTACAGACACTTTACCTATTGCTCGAAATACAAGCAAATGTAATCATTGGAAAAAGAAATGAAGGCATAGATGACATATCCAGATAAAAAGAAGCTTTTGAGCAAGTGGCATTACAAAAGCCATTAAATCTGAATCAGAAGCTAAAAACCTTATCTGTTGGCTGCTCATACCAGAATGTGAAACAATGCAAGCAATAATTTTTTCCCCCCCTCAAGCCTTCTTTTTAGCTTTTGCTTATAGTGTTGTCAACCTAGACTTCTCAAGCTGTATCACAGAGGCATTCCATTCTCTATAGTAATTATCCTCCACTTTTCAGTAAATGTTTCATACTGCTGTGAAACAAAATTGAAATCAGGCCAGTGGAAAAGTGAACAGGGAAGAAGGTCAACCTGGAATAGAGGGCAATAGAAAAAATGATTGACTTTGCAGACCAGATTACTGTGTTCAGTGTGAGAGTGGATGTCATTCTCTGAAGTATTTAAAAGGCTAGTAAGCAGGTGGTCATTGGAAGTATGATAACTTCATAAGAGGGAAAAAAAATCTCTGAAACATAGAGCTTATTAAATACAACTAACTCATTAACCAATATATGCATATATATATATATAACTCTATTTAGTAAAGCTCTTAAGATGTATTTTTAAATATACTAAAATCCCATGGTATTTAAATAGATTCATGATCTTCCTGAGACAAATAAAGTGATTTTGCCTAACTTATTTTATGCTCTCATTTGTTAAAATCTATTTCTTACAGTTACTGAAAAAACAAATGTCTGAAATGAGGCATAGCATTGTGCTTACCTGGAGACCTCCTGTTCAATAGCAATCTATGCGTGTATCTACACAGCTAATAGAATTGTGGGGTTTTATCACTATGAATTCTTTAAAAGCAGAAAAAAATAACACTTCAGACATATGAAAACCAAATAGAGTAAGCCAGAAATAAGTCATTCATATACAAATGGATAAGAACAGAAATGCTGAAAGCTCTTTTCTAATTCCAGAAGTTTATATTCTCTCTCTTTTAATTAATTATTAATTTAATTTTGGAAGACAAATTTTAATGCAAGTGTGCACAAGATGCTTTTCGATGTGTAATAAGGGCAGGAAACAATACCTTGAGGTATATCCAAAATAGAATGTGCAGTCACAGTCATATCTTTCTACAAACACAGAAGTCAGAAGGCTTAAAAATCAGTTCTAAAGAGCTCCTTACATCTGTGAAAATATTCTTGAGGTGAGACAGTTCTTTCCATTTATTTGCTGTGTCAAACTAGGACTATGCACCAACATTTAAAAAAAAATTTAAAAGGAGTCCAGGAATCTTAGAAATGTTATTTAAAACTATGCAAAACTACTTTTCACCTTTACTATATTGAAGTGTAAAAGGTAGAATACAATAAACCACAGTGTCCAATGGCTGCCTCATTAAGCTTACTGGGTATGTATGCAATGCCTCTAGTGAGCTGCCCAGAAGCCAATCCCTTTGGGGCTGCATTTGTTGGCTGCACAGGCACTGAATCTGTAAGCCCTGCTCCAGGTGTCACCAGGGTGCATTCACCGGAGCAGCTAAGTGTACTAAGCTGCCCAGCAGAATGCTAAGAGCCTTGGCCATGCTGTGTCATTCCCAAATTTCAGCTGCAGTCTGCAGACACGCACATAACGTCTCCTCAAGCTCAGCTGGGTCAGAAACAGACCAGCAAGTCTCCCACCCACCCTTCAATACTGAAATGGCCTGATGGTCTTTGCTGCAGCAATTTGCTCTCCAAGATCTCCAAGAAGACAGAATTCCTTAGAAGCCTGAAAGAAAACTCCTGAAAAATCAGCTGGGAGTACTGAGAAAGACTAATACAATTAAGCACACACTCAAACCCCTTGAGCTCACTCAGCAATAAGGGAGCAACAGACTGCAGGCTACTGAGAAAGGCTGGACGTATTCAAGTCCATGGGGCTACACAGGACAAACAAAGACAATTGCTGTTCTGAAGCCAGTCTGCCATCAGGAAAAGTCCCTGATTGGTGGAAAAAAGTTAAGACTACACTCATTTAAAGCAATATGTTAGGAATTATTCAGCATTAAAAATAATACAATTCATGAAATTGGTACCAGTGTCTTCCACCAAATGCAGACATATTTACCTTGGTAAACAAAGTGAAACCCTCTGGCTGATGCCCCACTCTTAGCACTGAATCGGAGAAGAATTTGATTGGATGTAGCCAAAGGCAATGTCTCTCCTACAAATGGAAACAGAAAATTAATACACAAAACAGAAACAACAGTTATAGCTCTTCAATATGTAACCAAATATGTGTATTTGATTATGTACTGTTAAAATACATAGTTTTATGTTTTCCCCTATAGTTAAAGAAAACATAATAACTTCATAAAAAAATACATTTGACATTGTCAGAATAACAAGAGTTATTCAATAATTATAATGATTCAATGATTCAATAACAGAAACCTTCTGGCATTTACTGCAGCAGCTGGAACTAGAGCTTCAATAAACTACTTGACTGGAGAACCCTACTGCCACCTGAGGCCAAAATTATTAGTAGACTTTTTAGTTAACTCTTTTCGGTAACTGAGAGCTTTACTTTGCCTTGCATAACACATTAAACAAATAAAAATATTTGAAAAATGCCACAAGGATCTTCATGGGATGTTTACCATTTCAAGACTAAAATCAAAATCAGAGAAAGCAAAGCCATGACTTGTTTTATGTAGTGGCTTCAATAAATGATATGGTCACACATGTGTATTACATTATTAACTTATAGAAATGCAAATATTATTTCTAATGAAACTGATTTGAGGATTAATAAAGCTATTTAATATTCTTTATCTCCTTTCCTGACACATCTGTCAGGAGTCATTATAAAAGTTCAATAATTGCAGTACTTCTACCACAATTCCACTACATATGACTACTGTTTTTATTCTCACTGGACTGTATAAACCCATATTTTGTGAAATTCTACAGAAATGAAAAATAAAATATCTTATAGAACTAGGTATGTAATTTTTTCATTTTAATTAATTTTATATTATTGCAACTAGTGATTCCATGTAACAGAATCCAATCCTAAATCAATGTAAATCGGGTATGTCACAAGTAATAAATAAAAATCAGAAGTTAAATTCCCTTCAAATATTTTCAAATGTCTGCTGTGAAAACAGGCATTAGTTTCAACATTTAAATGAAAGTTTGATGCAGTAAAATTTGGTGCCTAGATAAGCTGTCTACTAAATTAAAAAATTTAACTTTGTTTTGTTGCTGACCTCTTGCCAGTAATTATACAAATCTTAGGGTTTTTTTGATTAACTCTTATTATGATACAAATTGCTAGGATTCAACAGAAGAAAATTAAGAGCTGAGTTTTTCATATAATAATACATTTACTATAAATCAAATAGATCTGTTACATTCTTTTCAAATGAAGTATTTCTCCAATTGTTCAAAGTAAAAATCAAGTAGCCATGAATAGCCCCGTATTGCAAAAATTTTAAACTCACATATAAACTCTCTTAAATACTAGAAGTGGATGACAAAAGACATTCAGAGCTGCAGAAATATACTTATATTATCAACTGAAGATGAACACAATCATTATATATCCATACATTGGAAATTTGACCATGTTGAAATCCATATAAACTTAATTATGATTTCACAAGGTCAGCATTTTGCTATAGTTACCTGAATGCAACAGCTGGCCTGCTTTTAATCTGAGTGCATGTTTGCATACAGATAATTGTATTTTGTAAATATAAGTAATTTGTGTTTAAATTAGACATTCAGAATATTTAGATGTGCATTTCCAAACCTTTAGGTGCAAAGAAGGTAATTATACCATCCAATCTGCCCTCTTACATAGAGATCTGAGAATTTCATTCAATTATTTCTACACTCGCCCGAGTGATCAGTTCTTGCCTAAACCATATGTTACAGAATAATGTCTTGATTCAAACATTTAGAAGAGTATTCCATTTTTCTTAGCATCATGTTCAAATAACTTGACTTCAAAAGTAAATTCATAACATTCTCCTGATTATTTTTTTCCCATACTGAGTTGTGTAAGAAATGTATACTTCTTTTCTTATTAATTACCTGAGTGGGATCCAGACAGTGAACTAAGAAGTCTAGCCTGAGAGTTTTCTCCATCAAATAATTCTGCCACATCATTCAAAGCTGTCTGAAAATAGGCAAATTGTCCAAACACAACTACATTTAAAAAAAAAAAAAAAAAAAAAGGAAAAGGATAGAGAGATAGAGAGGAAAAAAATAAAAAAGAGAAGATAAGAGAAGAACTTAGTTTTTAAAATCAAATTTAAGGATATACTTCTGCTTGTCTTACTTATCAATGAATTCCTGCATGAATTTTTCCAACTTATGTCATTGTGTAACATGATAAAACAGCTGCATTAAACTTAAATGATATGATCATTTTTGCTATACATTATTTCCATATTTTTAATTAAAACCAAATTTATTAAATCACGCTTTCACCAAAACCGTGACCTCCAGTCAAACAAGTCTTATTGCTTAGGAACCTATGAGAAGGAGAAAATGAAATATCTAAACAGAAAAGTTTGTATCAAAATTACATTACCAACTATAGCAACAATTAAGAACCATCTATTATCGCATAGGATTAATTGCTTATCCGGCTTTTGTCTGACAAATATTTTTTAAACTTATTGATTTGTCAAATTTTTAAATTTGCATTAGTACTTATTTTATCAGAAGGGTATAAATACTGATTGAATATTAAAAATACCACTGTGTTACCAGCTTTGACATATTGCTACACTTAACTTGCATTTCTGCTGTACATAACTTAAAGTGTATTAATAAATCATTTAATTATATGTCTCACTAGTAAATAGCAAGCAGTTCACTGAATTAAAATATCATATACCAATAGAAACATGAAGTAAAAGCAAGTCAATAAAAATATTACCTTGTCATTCTTGCCATCTGTGTTTTATTTACAGCTGAATCCTTATAGGTTTCATTGCACATAGTAAGTACCAAATGCATTAAGTTGCTGTGAATTTAGCCTTTTCGTAGGTAAGTAGTAAAATGAATCTTATTGTAATTTGTCTGGACTTAGAAAAAACACCTGCTTTGCAGAAAACTACACCTTACATACAATTGCACAAGTTTTAGAGATTTTGTCCAAGGATTTCAACACATTGAAATAATTAGTTTTGTGATTTTCCACAAACATTTCCAATACTTTAATATAAAATTGCTTCCTTTCCCTCCACTGTACATCTTAAGTGTGATTGTATGTTGCCCTTATTGAAACATGAAAAAAAGTTAAAACATAAGAGGAATATAAGAGCTCATTTTTGGACACTGGATTTTACTTTTTTAGGAAGCTTGAATGAATGATTATCCTATGATGATGAGCAATGTAATCGATGAAGGTATTCAGGATATGCTCAGATAGCAGACATACATGGCTTACCTGAAGTCAATTGATTACTCTAGGGAGACGTGAAAGTTTAAAACCCTAGAACCAATTTCCATGTCAGGAATATATTTATTTTTTATAAATAATTTGCAATACAATGCAAACCTAAGGTCATTATTACACGTAAAGGACATTGGAACAGTAGAACAATTATAATGATTGAAAAATCAATAGAAGAAATTCTTACCAAATTCTTTGGGGACAGTTATCGAATAAAGACAAGTCTGTCCAGCAGTGTAATTATGAGGATAATTTGGTGATAAAACAACTCCCTCTGATCCAGTGTACTGCCCTCCACATGGTGCTGGAAACAAGCAGAAACATGTTCTATTAATTAGAGTTGTCTGTATTAGTTAAGTCTGAAAATAAAAATCTAAAGATCACAAAATGACAGTTTACTTGTTTTGCTTTTGTTTGAAGTATCTAATGGTTCTTTCTCAGGACACAATTTTTAATATAATTTCTTTACAATTAGAATACATGCAAGTTGTACTTGACTAGAAGTATTCACATACAACTGGAAGTATAAGTTATTTAATTGAAAGATATTGTTAGCACAGAATTTAGGCTGGGTTTTTATTTGAATATCTGTCTACATCCATGTTAAAAAAAGGTCAGGAAAAATATGGTACTGGATAAAGAAATGGCACAGAGGAATACATAGATATGTTGACGCTACCCTCCACAGAATGCCAAGGATTCTGCTTTGTGTATGTATGCTTGAACTGTCATTTTTTCATGTTTTCCTAGATGATTATGAAAAGAGCATATAGATTATACATATAAAAAAACCTTAGGCTTCATACGTATATAAAATAAAGAACAGAAAAATAAGAGAAACTTTTTAGAGCTACAGAAGCTAGAAGCGTATTTAAAAACAGTAAAGCTCAAAACTCTAATACAAGTCAGTATTTATATGAGTAGTAGTTCTGTCTGTATCATGAGAAAAACAATGAACAATGTATGCATGGCATGTTCCTCCATGTATAGGGAATAAATGTGGCATACTAAAGGACTGATGGAGTGCCTATTCTTAAGTTCAAGTATCTCCTTGTATGGATATTGAGGAAATAGATTTCTATCCTCTGAAAACAAAGTATTGCTGTCACTCTTGTCGCATTTTGGAACTAATGGAAAAGCTTGACTTCCTATCAAAATCTTCATTAAAATATAAATCTTTTATTAAATTAGTTACATGCAATTTGATGCTCTTTTTATTGAGTAAAATGATTTAATAAAAACTATAGATTTCACTAGAACAACAGATTGTTGTAAAAAGTTATTTTACCCAAGAAGACAATACTGAAATTATTTTATAAATAAATAAATAGATAAATCTGGTTATAAAAAAAGAGCATAGTCACATTGATTTGGTTTTAAGCAATGAAAATATCATTCTACTATAAGGAACAAAGTAAATCAATATTACCTTGCTGTGAGCATCTTACATCTAGCAGAGTGCAATCTAACAACTTCCTGGAAAGTGGCTCAGGGAAGGACCTGTGGCCCAGGTGGACAGCAAGGCCATTGTTCTGGGGCTATCAAAGTACCCTGCTACCAACTCCGGGCTCTGCAGACCCGGCTCGAGCGCTGTGCAGCTGTGCCTAATGAGTAAAGGCAGAGCCTGTGCTTTGGACATCCTTGGTTCTCAGCCCCTGTTGAGCAGACCTGTTCTTTCTGCTCCCTGACAGGTCTTTAAAATCACACTTGAAATATCTCCGCAAGTTTGACTTCCTTATAAAAAAGGGCAGCAATTAATAGTACAAATCCATGTCTTCTCTTAGCTGCTTATATGAATTATTCAAAAATCCAATGTAGTGATAGAAGATGAGAAGTTTGATCTATCAGTAGGCAGAATAGGATTATGTGGCTGAGGTGAAACTCAAATATCACAAGGAATAAGTTTATGACATGAATTTAAAATCTTTATTATTTCATTCTCTTCTTGCTTTGAAGATATCAGAAACTATGCCACAAAGTCTAATTACCACATGAAATTCTCAAGTCATGAACATTTCACTGGAATGAAAGTGTATCACTTACATTAATTTAAAACAAACTCCAAAGTTACAGAGTTATAGAAAAGTTTCCTTCTAAATTGTGTTTTTCTAGAATTAAAAATCTAAAATTTTGCAGGAGATTATTTTTAAACATTAATAAATTAGTACTTTATGGGCTTTATGAACTAATATATGTAACTTCCTTTTGATTTGTTAGAATTGTTCCATATATACATATATCTATATATAAAATACATATATACATAACACAAACACTAAAACAAGGAAGAGAGGATAAATTAGTTAGCTGCAGTTCTGAGATGTCATTTTAATTTTCTGCCTCAGTAACTATAATTCTTATTCCAAGGTGACAATTAATGCAGTATTGAGATAGTTGTGGTATCTATTCTAAATAATACTGGGTGTCCAAAGATTCTTACATATCACATTACAATCAGTATATGAACATGTGTTGATTCCATATTTTAAAGCTATTTTGAAATACTTAATACATTATTGACTGAGCTATAGTCCAACACTCATCATTATTCTTATTTTTTACCTCAGTTTTTTTTGTTTGTTTTTTTTTTTTTTAAACATAAGCTGTCTGTGTAGAAGTAGTGTAAATAGTCTCAGGGACTGAGAAATTGAATTCACTGGATGGACAAGGGAAATGGTAAGAAAAGAGTACGTACCATGACAAGATGGCAATGCTCTGTTCCATGCTGGCTTTCCATCTGCACCGATTACACACGTTATAGTTGAAGGTTCAATAATTTTATATCCAGAATCACACTGGTAAGTAATAGTTGAACCAAGCTTAAAGTCTGTTCCAATTCTTGTGCCATTCATGATGTTTCCAGGATCAAAACAAGCTTCCCGTGGCTTTTCTGTTAAAATGAATTACAGTAAATCTATATACACTTTCAATTTATAAAAAACAAACAAACAAACAAACAAACAAACAATTATCAGTGGGGTTTTTTCAGTCAGTTTAAATTTTTCAAAAACTTAATATATTATTCTTGTTGAATCACGGATCACAGATGTTTGTGTAAGATTTGTTATCTGGCTGCAGAAATTATACTGAGAGGATCTAACCAAGAGCATTTTCTTCCTACCTTTTGTTAGCAGAACTCTCCAGAAGCTGAATGACTCCAATGAAGTTTAGTATTTAGTAGAAAAATGGCCATTTCTAGAATTCACCACTTCTATATGCACATTGGCAACAAAGGAAGACTAGGGAAAATATGGGTGCCCTCCAGAAAGAAATGGGAAACCTGGTTACCCAGGACACGGAGAAGGCTGAGGCAGAGAACAACAAGGGCATATAGCCACAGGACAAGGGGGCGTGGCTTCAAACTGAAAGAGGATAGGTTTGGATTGGATATAAGAAAGTAGTCCTTTACCATGAGGGTAGTGAGGCCCTGGAACAGGTTGCCCAGAGAAGTCTTCATGTCCCCTCCCTGGAAGGGGTCAATGTCAGGTTGGATGGGGCTTTGAGCAACCCTGTTTAGCAGAAGCTGTCCCTAACATGGCAGGGGGTTGGAACTAGATGATCTTTAAGTCCCTTCCAACTCAAACCATTCTACCATTTTATATATTTTACAGGAAATACTGAATAATGCACTTAAGAAAAATATGAAGTTATTAGGCAAAAACATGCTGTCCATTGAGTACAGTGTTTTTTAAAATACAGTATTCTGTACTTATATCTTTTATTTTTATCTCATTATAATTTCATTTAACTTTCAGTTGCATAGAGGAACTCATATCAGACTATGCTGAGAACAAAAAATAGACACACTATGAAAATGTATATGTACATTTTCTATCATCATCTTTATCTCTTTATTTCCTTCTGCTCAACTTTTCATTTTCTTTCCTTGCAGGCCTTGTAGACTTTCTGGAACAAATTGTTTTCCAATTTTTTGGATATTTTGTTAAGACAGGAACAAACAGAAAATATTTCATTTATGGCAATATGACAATTACTTTGGGAAGAAGAACCTTGCACACATGGAGAATAATGCATGATGCTGGATGACAGATGAAGATTAAATATAAAAATGATTTTACAGTTATTTTTCACTCCTCTCTCTTTTATAGGTATATTTTTTTCTGCATTTCTTAGATCTTTTTGTCCTTCATTTTTAGCATGTACATTAATGTGGTTTGCTCCCATTGTCAAGAATAAGGAGCTGAGGCAGCGCTTCTGCTGCTGCAAAACAGCCTGATAAAACTCAGCAAAGATTCAAATCAAGCCACAGACATCTGTGATTAGAAAAGAAACCAGCATTTTCAATTATTGACTTTAATAAACAGTCAGCATAACCCAGTCTCCATCTAGTAATAGACACCTCCTCCAAAAATAATGCAAATACTATCTGGTAGTATTTATTAAAAAATGCATTTGTATATTTAAAAGCAAGTGAAAAGGAAAATGTATTGCTATGTATTGAGAAGAAAGAGGCAGCAAGTCAGGTAGTCTTCTTAGGTAAGACAATTTCACTATTCTTTTTCCAAATGTTACTTTTGATGTGCATCTTCTACCTATTTTTTTTCTGAAAGATGAAAACGTGCATAACTGATGTGAAAAAGATGTCATGAAATAGGATTTCTGCGTTCCTTCACATATTAACAGAAAATTGTTTTTAAACCATACATTGATGCATCAAAGTATTTGGCAGCTCCATTTTGAGTAGATACAGAAGTAAACAGATTTGCATCTCAATAATTACTAAGTAACATTTTTTCCTTTTATTTAGATAACAATGAGAACAGTACCTTTATAGTCAATGGCAAATCCTGACATTCCGACAGAAGCATCACTGCGAAAAGCCAGAAACAGACTGTTACCACTGCTCTCTATTCTTTCAGGAGCCTGTGAGCCTTGAAAACTGCCAATTAGAGGGCTGTTGGAATCTTCTCCTTCATAAATATGTAGAAAATCATAACTGGGTTCCATATTGAAACTGAAAAGAAAGAGAAACAAATAATTAAGCCTTCTTTTTTTTTTTTTTATGAGTTAGACCTTATTTTGACTATAGATGCCAATTTTCTGCATAACACATTTTCTTCCCGAGAAATAAATGTCTTTCTAAAATTCACTAACTTTCAATGGTGTTTTTTTTAGCATTGATATGGACACATTCAATTTTCTAAAAGCATCATGAATATCCTCCCACTTATCTTAAATACCTTTCTCAAGAACATGGAATCACTTGCTTCAGAAAGGCTGCCTCTTACCAGTGACCACAGGAATGATCCAGAAAAGTAGCTTGAATTAAAAGTCCAGCTTTTAGTTGGCTAAACTGGATGATACTAAATCCACCCATTACAAACATAAGTTTATCATTCTAGAAACAAGATGCTTTCATATGGATACACCACTATCTCGGAACTTACTCAAATGATATCAGACATGAAAAATTACTATGAATTATTACTAATTCTCACTAAACCATCCATGTTATGCTATATTTTATGACATTTATATGTTTTACAATGTAATTATGAAGATAATATGAATGGAATGTATTTCAGAGGAATTTAATTTAGGTGAGTTCTGAGACAACATAAAGGTAACTCTCAGGCAGTTCTATGAGAAATATCTACAGAGTTAGATAAAAGGATATACTAGGAACACTGAAGAGAATATAAAAAAGTAGGTCCCAATTAGGTGAGTAGATATTTTTCTATTTATCTTTGTAGAGCAAAAGAAATAAATACTTTTCTTTTTCCCAAGTGTGATGGCCAGCTATTTTTCTTTCTATTACATCAGTTAATACTGTTGGATGCAAACTTTTCCAAATTATGTTGAGACAAAGGGAATAGTATCTTTATTATTCTGCTAAATAATCAGCAGAAAACATTTTCATAATGACAAATGGAAACAGCTTAATATAATAAATAATATTTTATGCCCTATTTTCAAGAGGTAAGAGAAGCCAGAAAAATCTTATAAAATACTTGCTAAAACAGATGATTTTTAGTTGAGAGTTTTAGAAGAGTTAAAGAATAGAAACCTAAAGACCAGAAACAAGGAAAAGCAAATTGTAGAGAACAATGGTTTTCAATCTTTCTGTAGGAAACACACGTTTGACAAAACATATTGCATCTCCCTGTTCTCAGTCCACATTCTCATCCCTGTGCAGACACTGCTGTCTTCTCAGAGCCAGTTTCTTGAGAATAGCACAGGCCTTAGCTGTAGCACACTGCCTAAGAATGAGAAAGGTGAGGTGAAATGAACAGAAAATGGTATGTTAAGAAACTAGGTTTTGCAGATGGCAAAAGAAACTTTACTGCTCTCCATCATCTGCCAAAGATCTTGGGAGTCAGGGGAGGTCCCTGCTGTCTGGAAGCTGGCCAATATTCCTGCAATTTACAAGAAGGGTGTGAGACAAGACCCCAGGGAACTCCAGACCTGTCTAACCTCCGCTACTGAAAACTGTGTGTATTACTGGACTGCAACAATTTAGAAAATTTATTGGAAGTATTGCATAAACAGAAAATTCCAAACTATTGCTCAAACAGAAAATTCCAAAATATTGCTCATATTTTACTCATTACAATAATATTCCCAAGCAAATATGAATACTGAGTAACTGTAAGTTTTTTTCATCTAAATTGAAATGGAGCATTGAGCTGATTATTTAGGCAATCCACAGAAATATGCTGCTTACTATACCTATAATGTGACATCTTCAAGAGTGTAATTAGTGGAGAACTATTCTCATCCATTAATGCTCTTTGATCAAACACCTGAATAACATAATTATCATATTCTTTATTATATAATTTCAAGTACCTTAGGATTTGGGTCTTTAATTTTGTGTCTATCAATAGTTTCTAGAAAATAAACTGGAGTCCAAAATTAAAGAAACAGGACTATTTTTTTGCTTTGGTGTTATTTGTTTGTTGTTGTTTTAGTGTTTTGTTTTTTTTCACAGAAAGGGTGCAAATATTACACAGCAAAATTCTGAACATGCCACCATCTCCTCCTAAAAGAATCACAATTGATCACCAT
The DNA here is from genome assembly GCA_013400915.1 of Pardalotus punctatus. Classification (NCBI taxonomy): domain Eukaryota; kingdom Metazoa; phylum Chordata; class Aves; order Passeriformes; family Pardalotidae; genus Pardalotus; species Pardalotus punctatus. The sequence goes on from VZTX01000647.1 coordinate 162,722, forward strand.
TCCACTCAAGTCAACAGCAGTGTTACCATTCTGAGCTTTAAAATCACACTTAAAACATAGTATCAGTACTGAAAAATGAAAAAAAAATTGCATTTGCATCCATAGATACAGCAAGCAAGATGATTATATAGGAATGATTCAATTAGAAATTATAAACAGAATACATAAATATGACTATATCCCTAAACTTCAACTTGTAAAAATCTATGCAATACATATAAGTTGATTATGGAACACAGAGCAAGTAATTAATATTATGATGCAACATTATCTCAATGTCTTTTATCTCTTGACTAAGTAGAACAATTTTTTTCTGACCTATGCACTTTGAGCAAATTATATTTAGCCTGTATTTCTAAAAAAACCTGTAAGAACTGACTTACAGATGGAATATCCACTACCCTTTAAGTCTCTACTATTTGGTACAGTAGTATAAATCAAGCATTTCTACAAATTGAAATTGTCTTTCAAAGATTTTTATTCAGTATGTCACAGAAACTTTTGTTCTGCAGGAATATATTTGATAACAAAAGCACCATATAGCCATATATTTTTCTTTTACATTATTTGGAATCAATGATATAGCACATATTAGATGTATGCTCCAGGATGTAGCCAGAGAATTTAATTAGAAGCTTTAAGAAATTACAAATATTGCTATTTTCAGATTTGACATTTAAAACCAGAGGCATTCACTGAGAAATGGTACCTTTTGAATATCAAGGCAATGACAAAGTCAGGGTTGACTTTTATTCTCCAGTCACATTCTTTCCCAGGAGGATAAGGCTGTGGATAGTTAGGTGATAAAATAACTCCTGCTGGGCCTGTCAGGTTTCCTCCACATGCAGCTGTCACAATGTAAAAAGAAATAGGAATATGGTCACATGTTAAATTCACAAGCACATATTAGCTGTTAAGTAGGAGTAAATTGACTTCTACATTTACCAAAACTAATAATAATTTTCTAAAAAGCAGAACTTTCCCACTTCCTGTTAGCAAAAAAAAATTCTATTTTCCTTTTTAAAACGTGAGCTCTGTTCATATTCAAAAACAGTACAGGAAAAAAATCATCCTAAAGGAATAAAATTATGAAGTTAAATAGAAAGTCCTATATATTTTTGGTATGACTTAAGCCAATCTCTGTCATGATGAAAATTTCTTATTGACTGGAAGTACTTTAAGAACTGGGAAAGCTCAGCAGTAGGATTGAGGCTGCAGTTTCTATTGACCATAGATGTTGCACTAACAAGTTTGATTCACTTAGAAAAAAATATTACCCAAATCAAAAATCAAATACAATCATTTAGTTACCATAAATGGAATGTGACTTTTAAACAGATACACAACCCTACTCTCATAGATGATAATCACATAGAAGTCTAGCAAAAAAAGCAAAGTAGTCAACACAGGCTGCACCTCCCTCACCAGGCCAACCAGACTCAAGAGAAACAAATTTATAATGCAAACCAGTCAGTGCTAAGGATTTGGAATCTACACAAATCATTTTAAAGAGGTTTCTTTTCAGGCCATTCCCTTTATAAGTCGTCATACTAAAGAAAGGGCTTTATGAACATTTTAAAATCAGATATAATGGCTTTACAGAACTCATAAGGTTTCTACTACTGTCATGCCTACACTAATGATTACTTTAATCTGCTTTCCCCTTCAAAGTCACCTTGAGTATATGGAAGAATAACAATAACTACATATATAATTTTTGCTCAAAGGGATTCTCTCTTTCTTTCTTTCTTTCGCATTATTTCCTTCTTTCTTTTATGTTTGTTTTGTCATTTTTTTATTAGACTGTAAAGAAATATGGAGTTATTATAACAGGTATTTAAAGTAAAGATATGAATCTCCTAGACCTTTAGATACCATATAGATTTTATTTTAATTTTTTATTTAAATATGTTTAATTTGTGAATGATACCAATATGTTTGGTAAGCATTTTCATACTGCTTTATACACTGCACATAAGGTATCCAGAGGACAATACTCAGATTACATGCTGCTCCAATTCTGCTATGTGATACGGAGTCAGAGAAACTACCCACCACTCTCCTGAATCTTTCACAGTATTTTTACTTCAGAGAAACAGAGTGACTGCAGTTGTTTGAGGATACGCTATTTTGGAAAGTGCTTCTCCAAAATGCTTTGTAGAAAGAAAAAGCATTATGTTTATTCCATTGATATTCTCTCTGGATTTCAGGATTGCTAAAATAAATTTTCATTTAATTAGAAATCAGAAGGCAACAAAATAATAAGGATTTTAAAAATTACTATGCCTAGCAGATAGCAGATGTTGATTACTCTTAGAAAACTTACACTTACGACCTTAAAATACAATTCAGCAAGACTTCTAAGCCTGTAATTAATAGTCTATTGACAAGAACCTCAGTGAAACCCCTATACAGTCTAGCACTATGGAACCACCCTCTCCTGGTGCTATGGAAATATACCTAATTTCTTTCAACTGCATTCATTGTCACTTGTATCCCCTTCTCTGCATCTACTTTTCCCAATAAGTATCCATCTTCCAAGGTATTGCACAGGATGGTTATTTAATCTATAAGATAACTCAGAAAGTTTTCAGAATAAATTATAGATCATTGTTTATGTAACCAAACTGTTACACAAAAGAACATTCTAATGAGACCATTCCAACATTATAGTTTTTATCCAAATCACCACTTCTGTTTAATTATTTTTATTAGACTTTGTCAATTTTAAACTTTTATGAAGTTTAAAAAATAAAGGAAGAAAATCACACCCAAACATACTGTTAATCAAGAGAATGAGACTGACATTGTCTGCAGAGATCATCACTCCAGCATGACCACCATAGGCCCAGTAATTGAACAAGAAATCCAATCTGCATTTATCTTAAATCTCATCTTAATACCTATGCATGTAGGAGGATCAGGTTGCCAGAAGAATCGATTATTCAGCTGCACACATGTAATTTTAGCCTGTCCTTGCAGCTGATAGCCAGGGTCACACTGGAAGGTGGTGGTGTCCCCAGGTTCTCTGCTGTCTCCATATCTAGTGCCATTCTGTGGTGTCCCAGGATCATTACAAGTCGATGCAATGGAAGCTGTGAGGGAATAATGAAATAAAAGCTGTGAGGTGTAAATACTTACTTATCATCCATAATTAAATGCACAACATATTGACATTTGCATTCCAACCAGGGACAATACTATTTACTTTCAGTTAATACAGAAAGGCATTTTGTTTCTTTCCTTTTAAAAAAATATGCCCACTGAGATCCATCAAGTTTATGTTGACTTCTAGCCAGTATCTTTAGTGTTAAATATGGACTGATTTTGTCCAGTTAATACATCAAAAGAACTAGTAACTCCTTTTCTCACTTTAATATTCTGTTATCTAAACAGATTTGATGTCTTTTGTGCAACAGGGTAAGTATCGTATCGTAAATAATATTGTTTTATAGTCTTACCATCCTGCAACATGCAAATGCTGTTTACCCATCTGGCTGAATCAAATAGCAGTTTATGCAGCCCTGAAGTTTTCAATTCAGGGGTAAGAAACAACCTTTTAGAGATCACTTGAACTGAATCTTAGCAAAATATCTCATTTATGAACAGTCTTCTGTCCCTGTATATGGATTTTGCTTTCTAAAAGAATAAATTAATTTAAAAAGCAATCAGTATGGTATGACAAAGCAAGTAATCACCCAGAAAGTGGATACACAAATCTACATCTACTATGGATTTCTGGAAGATATCAAGTGTCTTCTGGCTTCAGGTTCTCTTCTGCTGGCTGCAGGTATTCAAACATCCTGGATTGCAATAAACTTTGCAGTCTTCCAAAGGAAAGGAGGTCCCATCTCTTGAGACTAATATCCCTACTGAATTGCACTCTGTTTCCTACCAGTCCTCTCCAAAACATCTTTTTCAAAGAGCTTACTACAACTGTGAACAAAAGCCAAAATAAGAAGTAATAAATCCAGTGTCACAACTGCCATTTGATAGTACTGGTGTCTACCACCAGTATGCAGCCTTCCTGACCATAATGTGCAGGTAATTCATTTTCTGAATTAGCAGCTGCATCTACTCCTTCTGTGCACACCATAAGACAACACTGTAAGAAACAGCAAGAGCCGCTAAAGATTTACAAATGTGAACAAACCACCAGGTTATATAACAGGATTTTTTTTTCCCTGTGTTGTAGATTTTCAGAAGAGAGGAAGGTTGAAAAAAAAAAAAAGTAAAATAAGAAACAACCATTTCAGACTCTTAAAATGGTTTTATGAATGTTCTAGCAAATAGATAGATGATCACAGAAATCACAGAAACTGTAAAACATCCTTATGTGAGAATTCACGGACTAGTATAAATATGCTAGAAGTACAGAAAAATTGTTTAACATTTTTTGTCCTCGTTTCTATTCCAAAATGACAGATCTCATATTTTGGGATGGTTCTTCTATGTAAATGAAGTAAAAGAGATGGCAGGTTTTTTAACCATGGTGGACTTTTTTCCACCAGGAATTAAAGTAATAGCTGTCACTACTAATGAGGACTGTGTAAGCATTCCCTAGGCACTACTCTGACAACTTACCTGACACCCCACAGCGGTGCAGTTTACTACAAGTATGTTTGGCCTCGAGGGAATGAAAGCATGGTCATGGCCTTGGAGAAGTTTTTGCCTATTTGACAGACAACAACTCTGAACAATGGATTGCTCTAGTGCATATCTGTTAAAGACTTGCAATTCCTTCAAGCAAATGAGCACAAGCCTATCTGTGTCATTAATTGCTGTCTTTTTTTTAAACATACCGCCAAATAGATTCATTTTCTTCTTAAAAGGTTATACAATATATCTCAGCAAACAACCCTTTCCCTGTTTTAACTGTGTCAAGTATGTGCCAATTAGAAAGGACTGATGCCTTTTAATATAAATTCATTGTTAATCTGTTTCTTATACACAAATTTCTAAATTTTAAAAATTATCACAGATATTTAATAAACACCAAAATGTTCTTTACACTTTTGATCTTGCAGCATCAGAACTTATGTATCTGAAACCAACAATCTTTTTATTGTGCCAAATACACTTGATCCTAATTAAATAGGACACCAGATATTTAAGCACTGATGTGTCATCTAGTAAAGTGAAGATTTAGACAGACTGTCAACTTTTCAGCTTGCCTCCTTTCCATGTTGCTTTACTTCTCAAGAATCCCAAGAGATTCTGTAACTGCATGAAAATTACAAATCTGATTTTGCTGCATTTGGTATTTTACAAATATCTGAAGGGTATAGAGGTCGTATGCATTTATAAGTAATCCAGAAATTTTAAATTGTCTCCTTTATATCACTGCTCTGCTTTTGTAACATTTAACAATTAAAACATATACACTGTAAAGCAAGGAAAGCAATAATTACATTTTAGGCTCAAGGATGCTAAATCAAACTAAATTACATAGTTAGACTAAGAAATGACTGAGAAAAATTAGGTGCCTAAAATGGCATAGCCAGGAGACAAGATGTGAATGCCATTAAGCTGGAAAAGAAGTAATTGCTGCTTCTCAGCTCTTGCATATGTGCTCTAAGCCTTAAGCTACATGATACTCAGTGGGTTATAGAGTAATTCTCTGTACAGATTTCCCATCTCTTACTGTCTCATCTGCTCAGAGTGGCAAAAGCTTCTGTGTGCATAAGAGATGGAACTTAGAGTTAGGTTCCAGAAGAACAGACAGCAGGGAAAATCACAGATTGCTAAGGAGTTTTCAGTCCTCCATATGTAGACAGCCACTGTGTTAAGCTTCCCTGTTTCTAATTTAATAACCTTTTACAATCACATTTTTGATTTAATTTTGGATTTGGTCCTCAAATTGTATTTCAAAGTTGATTTAAAATTTCACTGAAAATCAACAGGAGACTGCTTTTGAGAATATGACTCTGTATTTCCCTGTCTGTAGACTTATGAGCAAAATGCTAGATTTTTACTTAATTTATCTTTTACTCTTTTTTAAACATAATTTTTAGCTTGTATTCTCTTGTACCTCAAGGAAATAATAATGTCAACTTCATCCATATAATTTTTATTATGTCTGTGGTTGCAATCATGTAAGCCAGTTGCTGTATTGTTGTGCTGCAGACATTTTTTTTTCTAGTTCACAAGGTTATAGAAACAATAGAGACTTTTCTAGACTTTAAATTGCACAAGCTTCCCCTCTTTAGTGCATTATGCTTGCATAATAATAAGCCTGAGAAGGAATTTTGCACATCAAAGATGAGATGTACATATTTGCAGTGACTTCAGACTAACATTTCAAAACGTCAAAGAATAATGCTTGTTCTCTAAAAAGTAGCTCACAAAACATGTAAATGTACAGGCTAAGTACTGTGCAAATTAGCATCAACACCATATTTAAATGTCATGTATTGTCCAAGAGTGTAAAGAAAAAAGAAACCCAAATACCAATGCAGAGTCTTTATTAAAGTGTGGAGTACAAAAGTTTGTAAGTTTAGAGATAACCAAAGTAACCTACAAGATTCATTTTTGCTTAGTTCCACAGGAACCAAATGAAGAACTGTCACCCCCTATGAGGCTGAGGATGCCTTCCCCATGCCATGGATTAGATGATGGATAGGAGTGCAATGACACAGCTTCATTACCATGTTAGTATGAGCATGAAATGCAACATTTACAACATCACAGACAGCAAAAGAAGACACTGAACTGTGAAATTATTAGATTATAGACTTTATAAGGGTTGAATTCTTGCATTGTGTATCCTTTTTATTTTTACTTTAACAAGGGATGTCTTAATGGATTTAATTTTCATTGAACTCAAAATTTATTTATCTAGTAAGGCAGATACATGATTATGCCTTTTGCATTGTAAATTTCTTTTAAAATATATATTTTTACGCTAGCCCCCTTCTCCCAAAAATTTAATTATGAACCAATCTGGAACAATTGCGTGATGAATTCTAGCAATGAAGATTCTGTCAGTGAAATACTTATAGTACTTAAATATAGCAAGCAGTTCAGGCCATTAGGCAAGTGATTAAAAGATATTTCAACAATAAAGGAACAATTTTCAAGACAAGAATACTCATTTCAAGATAGGTGACACAGTTGCTGTAAAAGTTGTTGCAGACAAACAGATGATCAAATGGAATAACAAAACCAGACAAAAACAGAAATCATTGCTTAAACAGATTTGTTAGATTAAGCCCAGTGCCATTAGGAACTACCAAACCACTGATGGTTAAGGTTTTGCCAGAGAAAGTAAGTTGTCAGCAGATGTGTCAACATCTGACAGAATAATTTCCAAATAATTATTCTAATTATAATTGGTGTAAGTTGCTTATTTGTATTATCATAAATGGTGACTTGTGTTGTTAAGTAATAGATTTAGTCAGGCATCTTTACTCATCATTGCTTATATCTGCATATACTTCAAGAGCAAAATTTAAAAATATTGAGAAAGCAAGCAAACCACAGAAAAATCAAAACTGGACTAAACCAACTATGCAAATGCCTTCGTTTTGTATTTTCATTTTTAATGAGCATCTGAAGAGCTTCTAATAAGACAGAAATATTAAAATTAATTGAGAAAAAATGCCTTGCTACTTTATTAACATCTTGACAGTTGATCTATGCTATTAAAAAAAAATAACATTTTTGTTCATATGAAAGCAGAGATAGGCATTTTTAATTAAAGTGTATGCTTACAGAATACTATAACTAAGAGGAATGAACAATGCTGCAGAACTGAGATAGGCATAAAAAATTATCACAGATAGGTCTGACTCTAGAAAAGCTAGACATCTCCAAATCTTTTTTTTTCTTTTAATTTTAAGAAGAGTGTGAATAAAATTCTGTGATGTATTATTTGCCTTGAGGACCAAAATCTATGAAACGAGCTCAAGAACTATAAACACATAATTTAGTTGGAGAAAAGGATACAGTTCCCCTAAGTTACAACAGCTGAGAATTTAGCTGAAGAAAAAAGGATAGACTGTAAGGGTAGAAATAATATTAGGTATTTTAAAACCAGAGCCTGTAAGAATGACAACACAACTAGAAACTACCAGTGCTGTTCTTATCATCTGTCACTTCTATTGTTCTTGCTAAATATCAAGTTTAAAAAAAAAAATATGGTTAGAAATAAAAAACTCTCTATAAAATAAACTTCAGGTCAATAAAAGCAATGGACCATCCACTAGCATGGGATCCTTTGCTTTCAGAAGTCTAGAGCAGATGAAGATTAAACATTCAGGGTAAGATCGATCTGCTTCAACATAGGTGCCCAATGTCATTTGAGATGCCTTCCAATATCCAAGGTATCAGCACAAGACTGGAAGATAGGAGCAAGGACTTGTGGTTGTGTGACCTTCTGCAGTGGCAGATGAAGACTAGCCAGGATAATTTATGACATCTCAAAGGAAACTAGACACCTGTGAAAAGACAGCAAGGATTTATTTCATCTGCTCTTAAACATTCAAAAATGTGAAAGTTGCTGTTAGTATACCTAGACCTGCAGCTGATAAGAAAAATGCAACTTCAGATGGGAATTTATCATGTGTACCTTAGATATGTAAGACAGAATTAAGCTAGGTTAGATTTTACTTTTTTAATGGCTAACTTATGCAAGAAGTTTTTGCTACCAGTAACTTTGTTTGCAACAAAGAAGCCAGATACCAAATCTGCCTATACCCTTCTTGTGCCAGAAAAAGTTGGTCAACATCCCTGACTTGTAATACATAGCTTAAATGTGTTTAACTCCTAGAGTAAAGGTCAGTTTTGTACACTGAACTTTATTTTTTGTCCTTTTATGCACAACTAAATGGTAATTAGGTTTTAATGAAAAGCATTAGACTGATTACAATTAACATAATCACTCTTGTCAGTTCATGTCCTCATGCTGTACATGCTGAGCTGAGTGGGCAAGACAGGGCACTTTAAACAGCGTTCAAACATTTTTAAGATTCAGCCAACTTTTTTTTTCCCCCCACTAAAATACCTCTAATTACATTTACAATCACAGTAAGAAATTTATAGGTGATATTTTTTGATTTACCTCACACTATCCCCTCACAGCACCCCTTTTTTAGGCAGACACAGTTATGACATTCTAGAGTGCAAGGTATAGAGACTAATTAGCACATTCACAGTACCATGAAACAAATTCTCCAGCTGAAAATTAGAATTTTAATGTTTTGTGTTTAAGTTGCTCATTTGACCTGATACTCTGAAATCTATATCCTTTATATGATCCCATAAATGGCTGTTCATGGATGCAGACACTTAACCCATTTGTACAATCCAATACAGATGCTGCATTATTGAAGGTTTTCAAATTCTATGCGAGTCTGAACCTGAAATTTACTTCTTCAATTGTAATTAACAGTTAAATTAAATACTCATTAATAGAAGCAGCCCTTCAAAATCCTTCACATGACAAAGACAGAAAACTTCACCAGTTACCTTCACAGGACTTGAAATAAAATGTCTACATCTTCTGCAATTGTCAAAAAAAACCAAAACTGAGCAATTCAGGAATCTTTTATATATGGAGTTACAAGCTACTAAAGTACTGAAATGTCAATATTCTGTGCAGCTTTGCTATAAATGGCTGGAAGCTGATTAGAACCTTTTACTTCTGAATAACATCACCTAAGGAGAATAATATTTCTGCTCTCACACATTTTAATAATTAATAATTTTCCTATATCTTGATCAGAAATACACTTACATACATTGTATCTGGACATATAAGGATGCAAAGACTGGATCAAAGACAATCACAGTCTCCTGCAGTCTACCCCCAGTCTTTAAGTCAAAACAACAGAAAAACTCCACATACTCCATTTTAAAATATTGATCACTTATACAATATTGATCATAGCTTCTCTATATACAGAGAAGTTTTCACTTTATACCTAAAGATGAATTTGATTAGTTTAATAGCAAAATAAACATTTAATTTAATAGTTTACATATAGTAAGGTGTAAGGTGTGTTTTATTCTTTAGCTTAATCACACAAGGAGTGTTTAAAGTCATAAAAATGATGCATCATGCAGCCAATGTTTTAAGAAAAAAAAAAACAACCAACACAAATGCTAAATATGAAATAATACATTCTTAGGTAGCACTGTTGGGAATAATTAAAACTTTTGGTGCAGAAGAAAAGTTCCACATGTACAGACCCATTTTGACTTGTTAAATAATGCTAATTAGATAATACTAGGTATGTGGTTGCTCTAGAAAACAAGGAATAAAAAACCCTACAACATTCAAAGAAAATTTAAAAATCCCCCCTAGCTGTAGCTATTTGCATAAATACATAATGTAATTAAAATAATATAATCTTTTTTTTCTAAAGACTGAGGAAGTTGCAAGCTGAGAAACAGTCAGTAAGTATAGGAATAATGTATATAAATAGGGTATGTAATTTTGAGAAGAAAAATATTTACATACTTGAAAATTGAATGGAGAAGCCTGATTTGCTGATGAAGAAATCACTGTCAAATTGTAATGTTAATGAGTTGAAAGTGCTGTGAATATCCTCTGGAAGAGCTGAACCACTCCACTCTTTGAGAAGAATGCTGCTCTCAATTGGCCCATCCCATACCTTCAAGATGTCATGAGCAACCTCAGTATCAAAAACAATAAAATGCAGACTGCAAAGAGAAAGTAAAAGCACTGTGCATTACTCGTTAAACACATTTACACAAAACTCCAAGTAATCATTCCCAAACTGTAGTTTTAAGATGCTGTTTAGGACTGAAGAAGAGCTGGTGGTCCTGCAGAGTTATTAATTTTTCCTGTTGAACAATCTGATCTTGTAAGAGAGATGCAATTCTGTTTTATAAATCTGAATGACAGAAATTGCCATTACATTGCATAAGTCCTCAAGACTTATAAATTAAGTCTATAAATTAACTTATTTTTATCATAAATATTTAAATTTAAATGAAGTATGATTTCATCAAAGATTTCCCCTTTTTATTCAAATGAGGTTAGCAAGAACACTGTTTTGCTTGAATCATACTCAATTGAAAAAAAACAGTAGCTACTGGACAGTAGAACACATAGCACAAGAAGTTCTGTCACGGTGGCCTTTCCTTTCCTATACAAAAAAGTGAAAAATATCATATATGGGCTTTTTGCTAAAATTCATAAAATATAAAACTGTATTATAATACAATAATCTGTATTTATCTCTAGGTGAAGAATTATATTTATAACGGTGTTCAGGAATATTATTAGTCAAAACGTGTGCATTGCCTTCAAGTCCTGAATGTTTACATTCTTAACACTGAAGAAATTTAATAGGTAAATATCAAAATGTATTTGTGTTTTGTTTCAAATAGTTATGTGTTGACACTTCTTCATCTCATTTGTCAATAACTGAAAATCATTAATTAGAAAATTGTTATTTAAACAAAAAAATATTCATTGAAATAACCCATGATGGAGTAAATTAAATATTTGGCTTAGTGAAAAAAGATTACAAAAAAAATAAGGGGGGGGGGGG
>VZTX01000647.1:174265-191509 GCA_013400915.1 Pardalotus punctatus
GGGGGGGGGGGGGGGACGTACCACTGAATAACTTGCCATTTAGTTACATTGTTTTGCCTGCAAGTCCCTTGCAAATCAGAATATTCTGTGATTACATGTGCCTTCCAGAGCAACATATACTGAAGGCCTACTAAGAGGTGGCTGGCTGTCACCTACTGATAGGAAGCAGAGAATAAATCTTTTGTTTTCCTCTGCTTCCATGCACAGATAGCCTTTGTTTTATTAAACCGAATTTATTTTGACTCACAAAGGGCTTTCGTCATGTTATTTTCTCCCTGCCCCATCCTGCTGAGGATGGCAGTGATAGGTGGGCATGTGATCTCCAGGGAATGCCAACTCAGCACAGACTTTTTCAGAGCCCAATGTGGGTCTTAAAATAAGTCAGCTTTGTATGAAGATGCTATAGCTATAGTAGTAATTAAGTGTCAAGTTCCAGCACAGGTCACGGAGTTTGTTGGCTTCACTGATAAGTTCTTTATTTTGCTGAATTTGGGAACATATTAATTCAAATAATGAGTCTGTGCTTTGCCCTGGCATTGATGGCCTTGCTGTGCTGGCAGAGCTATCTTGTGGAGAGGACGAGGGAATGCAACATTCTTTTCCTACCTGTTGCAATGTTCTTTTCCTACTTGTGATTCGTGGGAATTGTTTTATTATGCAGGTTCCTGAGGTTCTTGCTCACCCTTATGTAAGCGGTTTATTACTGCTTATTAACACTGTAACATATTCTGGGGTTTGTGGAATCTAGTGTTGTCCTGGTGTAAAAGACAACTTTTGGGTGAGCCACTACTCATATGTGCCTTGAATGCACATATGATGCCTTGAATGCACTGATAACTCAGTTACCTTGTCCCATATCCTGGGATTTTACACCGGAACAGGGAAGCAACCCTGGAAAACTGATATGATACCTGATAGAAGGGTACCTTGACTACCCCAATGAAAACCAGCAGCTTGTATAGAAAAATATGACAATGACTAAAAATTTATAAAATACTGAAGTCAGCCATAAATATTGAAATTAAGCATGTACCTTATTGTCTTTCCTGGATCTGCTTCAATAATCCAAGTGCAGTGTAGATTGTTGTCATATGGTGCCGGGTAACCAGGGGACAAAATGCGCCCCGATGTAGCAGCATGAATTCGACCACCACACTCAGCTGCAAAATAAGGATTTCATTTATCTCTAATGAGACCATAGTAATTTTCAATTCCATTTTCTATCCATTCCACATCTCTGTGTTTCTAAAATGTTAACAGAATGACCTAATATTTCTGAAATAGTACACATATGTATAAACCAGGACATGTACATAAGTTAAAAATGAACACAATGATCTCATTCCTACCTTGTTATAAAAAAATAAATCATACTTCTGTGATTATGTTACTTAACTTACCAGAGTAGCTCAACAGGTACTGAGACTACAAAAGCATAATTTGAGCAGCAGCAAGACAGCAAAAACATTTCAGAAATATCCCATCTAACATATTTGGCTTTTCTAACAATTAATGTTTGAATTCAAACTTTACAGCATTGAATTTTGTAATTAAAATAGCTTTCTGTTTTGCTGTAATGTCAAAATGCTTTTAGTTTAATGTTCTCAAGTTACTTCTATATAACTTCACATTTAATTACATCAAAAATCAGTAGCTATTGCCTAGCAATTTCCTTTGGTATTAAAAAATTTAAATGCCATATGCTTGCAAAGCAAGAGAGTAAATAAAAAAACTATATTTTGATAGTATGTGGTGTCTGTTTTAAAATATTTTTATTATCAATGCTACTTTTGTGGACAGACCAATAGCAATGATAGGCATCCACAACCAAATGATTCTTATGTTGCGTGCTTAGAGCATCATGCTGCTGTCTGACCAAAGACACACCCTGATAAAAGGGAACTGTGCAACAGTCACATTCCACTGAACTAAAAAGGAACAGTGATTCTTCAGTCAAGTGATGTACTTGAATTTCTACTTAATTTATAGTGTTGCCTCACAAGTAGTGTTATTAAAAAATACTACCATGAAGATTTATTCAAGCACAGCTGTACAACAAGCATAGTAAGACAGAGATGATGAAAGAACCATGGCAGTTGGACCAAATAATCTATCAGCAATACTCCTAACAAATACAAATCTTTATACATTCCACCAAGTCTCTGCTCACAACCAAGTTGTTACCATGAAGGAAAATTACTATAGAGGAAATGAGGTGACTGATTTACTTATTTATCCTGCTGGTTTGATCACTCAAAACACTACATACTATTTACAGAATACAGCAGGAAGCAGCTTTAGTACAAAACTTCTGCAAACATAACCCTTGGCTAGGATTTCAATTAATTTCCATTATACAAGAAAGTTTGGAATGTAATAATCACTGTGATAGATAACTAAGATGAGAAATTACTCATATAGTACTGTATTTACCAAAGACCTCAGTTTAACTCAGTGAAACCAAAATTTAAACTCAAACTAACTGACATTTGCTTTAAAATTCTGAGAAGGCTCATTTAGGAACAAAATATATAATAAAATTGGGGATGATGAATTATGTACTTCATCTATATTTTAAAACACATTTTCAGAGTAGATCAAAATTAAACTTTCAGAAGTGATTATAAATATAATTCAAAAACTTTGACAATATGCAGAAATGAGTACACTGTAAAATCACCACTTCAAAGAATATACTATAACGATACTGTAACTAATAAAAGTGACTTATACACTTTCTTAAACTTCCAGGAAGGAATTACAAGGATTCATTGGCTTTCTTCATTAAGGCTTAGAACATAGAAAAAATGAGAATGAATGCTAAGGCAAATATGTTTATCACTAAAAATTACTAAGTATGGAATATGTGGAATATGCCTATGTATAGGCTTAATCTTTTTTGTGAATGAGACTGAAATGATAGCAAAGACAATGAAGAATATAAATAACACTGAAGAAAACAGCAAATACAAAATGCTGATCTAGAACACAAGCAAAAATAATGCATCTCCACAAAAAGGAGGATATAAAGAAAATGTTTCTAAGAAAGAAAGTGATGTTTGGAAGTTCATGACCACTTCAGAAAAAAGAAGAAAAATTTTCTTTAGAGTCGCTTGATCCTGGGTTCCCTAGCTTCCTCCAGGTCAGATTGAAATATACAGAATTTATTTTTTTTTTTAATTATTTCTATTTCAATTGCTCTATGGTTGAGATTTTAATATCTCACATAGAGATTAGAAGACAAATCATCATACAAAGAAAAGGAAATAGGTAGATGGCCGGATTTATTCGCCTAATAGACTTGAAACCAACAAGTATTTTAGGGTTGATTCTAATTCTTTCTTGGTAGTGAACACAGGCATAAAAAAAAATTGCAGAAAATGACCTTAGAGAAATGACTTCATTTAAATTACATGGGGAAATAGGCAAAGGTAGGACTAATTATGGGTCTTCTCTACAAAAGGGCAAACTTAGAAGAAAAGGAAGCTAACCAATTAAACTGAAGAGCTTGAGGACTTGAATGCATAAAGAGCCTGGAAAAGTCTTTAAATCAAAACTGGATAGTTGTTTTGACCTCTCATATATATAGAAGAAAACTTACAGACAAAATTCTAGAATCAAGTAGGGGGAAATAACCTCTATTAAGACAGAAGAAATGCTCTTCACTGATGATTTTCTGGCACTTACTCCCTGGGGAAGCTGAACGTTTGAAAGGAAGGGAGCTTGCTCTTTTGTAGACTGCAGGTCTATGAATGCGTTCAGCAGGAAGCAGGTTCTGGAATGGAGAATGTAGCATCCCAAATGGGAGAAAGGCAGGAAGCAAAGATTCTGTAAGTGAGGTGAGTCCTGAAAGCAATGGGTGACCTGCCAGCAGCAGGCAGCAGAGGTGAAAATTAAGCATCAGAAGACACACAGAAGGAAAGACTCATGGGAACTCCATGTGACAATTGAACTCAGGAAGTCACTGGCAATTGCTGTACTTGAAAGCAAGACTAGAGGATGCAAACTGCCTAGTAAAGGTACAATGGATAATAGCTACACTGGTGTTCAGTTATTCTGCATGCTGGCTAGTAATTCTTTATTTAACATTTATGTTGACTGTAATGAAACAAAGATTTAGGCACTTGAAGACATGATATTTAAAGAAAAGGTCTACCTCAAAGCTCTTAGCAAGGCAACAAGGACCCTAGAGAACACAGATAAAACAATCCACCAGTGTGGGATGAAAATTAGAAATCAAGTCCATAGGAATGAGATGTTGAAATAACTTCTGATGAAAAGAGAGGAGGAAAAAAAAGCCCACAACTTTATTTGCTTTATGATATATCACATCAGACCATTGCCACAGTCCACATTACCTATGCAAGTAGGCAAGGGTTTGTCCCAAACTCTTCGATCTCCACTTAAGCAGGTCATAATACTACTGCCATGCATTGTATAACCAAGATTACAGCTGTATAAAATGACAGTATCTATAAAATGTCCTTCATCTCGTATCTTGTAGCCGTAATTTGGTATTCCAGGATCTTCACACTTTACTAGGTCAAAACCTGCAAAAAGAAATGGGAAGAAAAGAAAAAAAAGACATGGAGAAATAAAATACCAAATAAAATACAATGACAACGAATCTGATCCTGATGAAAATTATATTCTCATCATTCAATAATAACATTAGATGTATTCACAGTGACAAAAGTTAACTTGTATATAATTTGGGTAAATCAGAAACTGAAAGACTAGGAACTAATTATTAATGTGATATTTGATTATGACACTAGCTTATTCAAGAAAGCAACTTATCTATACTATTATAAAGGAGATTAGTGAGAAATGTATTAATTTATACCATTTCTATGTTTCATTCTTTTTTATTCAGTGGAAATACTGATCCCAGTTTTGGCACTAAGTAGCAGCTTCACCTCCTCACCTAATCTCCATAATGAAGAGACCATAATGGTAACTCAGGAAGCATGTGCAAACATTATTTCATCCATCCTAGTGTCAAGATAGCATGGCTTCAGTTTCCTCTTGGCTGAAAGGAAGAAGTATTCCCACACTCATTTTCAATTAGCATTCTCCTTTTTGGCCTATTAACATGCTGAATGGGAGAAACACCTCCCTCTGTGATCCATGGAATGAGCAGATCTGCTCTGGGCAGCTACAACTCTTTCCACATTTTATGCATTACTCTCTTCATTTTCTTCATATAGCATTGCTAAAATGTAAAGATGCATTCTATATTTCTCCTTTTGCCTTCAGTTCCTGTTATTGGAATAATATAAAGAGCAGTTCCAAACTCATTTTTCTCAACTCCAAATTCTTCTTCTTTGGGGATTCTTCTTTATTACTGTCATGTCCCCAAACCAAAGAATTCTGACTCTACAAATATTTTCCATTTTGCTGTCCTTATTTTACTGAACAGCTTATTTCAGTAGTTCTGAATCAGGCTCTTGGTCTTCAGTTTTCTGTTTTCAGTGCATTCTTCCCTGTTGCTCAGGGAAGCTGTGGATACCCCCTCCCTGGAAGTGTTCAAGGCCAGGCTGGATGGGCTTTAAACAAGATGTTCTAGTGGAAGTCTCCTTGCCCATGCATAAGGCCCCAAAAAATTTGCTCGATGAGACTTTTAAAATGGCTTACAGTTGTTCATGTACTCTGAGTTAGACACATAGGTGAAATACTAACAAGATATCCTCAAGAAAACAACAAAAAAACCTTTACTGGCAAATTTAGAAAATCTGAGAACTTTGGCAAAAGGTATAGAGGAACATTCAGTTAACATTAAACCCTTCTCCAAGCATTAACTTGGCCAATTCAACATAGCAAACTCCAAGCCTGATCAATTTTGAGTTTCTCAAAACATTACTCAAAATCCAGAGAAGAAGGAATTAGGAGAAAAAGAGAAGACAGAAAAGACATAGAAAAAAAAACCAAATATAGCCACCACTCCTGGTTCTAGTAGAGTTCAGCTGATAGAAATTCTAAAATGAGGCAGAGTCAAATGTGCTTGCCTTGGGTCTTGCTTTAAGTACTCTTTGGCTTTTCCTCCGCCCTCTCCCAGGTGGCACTTTGAGTCATTTGGCCACTTAGGAGCTGGGTTGGGGCTCCAGGGGCAGGTGTGGAGCGTTGCCTCTGATGTGCCAGGGATTGGCAGCCACCGTGTGGCTGGGATACAGTCTGGGGAGGGATGGGGTGTAAGGGGCAGTTCATCACCTCACCAGAGCAAGACCTGACCTGCCCCTTGCCCCACACATGCACCTGAAATGTTTCAAGTCAGCAATGCTCACACCATGTAAGGGGGTTAGAACTAGGCGATCTTTAAGGTCCCTTTGAACCCAAACCATTCTATGATGCTGTGAGGTCCTTCACTACATAATAAATATCTATAAACAACCTTTAATTATTTTACAAATACACACGCTAGAGTTGGTACCATATTCTTCTTGCTGCCTTTCTCCCGGCCCTGAGATCAACCACAGCTTAAAAAAAATTGCAGGGATTCTAAGGTGCTTTTATTCCTGCAGAGATGCTAAAGATACCCATCAACTGACTCCTCTGAAAACACAAAATACTTCCGCTTTCTTTGTTCATTAACTGGGCACAAAGGTCAGGATTTACCTGTTATAACTCAGGATTCTGAAAATTAGAAAGCTAAGTTTGAACTAGACTAGGCCATTTCAGTTGTCAATAGAAAATTATGAATTTCTAGGAAACAATCTACCCTTTATTTCAACAGGTGTTTGTTGAGGTCAGTCAGCTCAATCAGCTTCTGTATTTATTTTCTACCTTTATTTTAAACTGAACCCAGCTTCTTTCTTTACATAGTAGGCCAGAACGGAATGCTGTTCCAACATATAGATACTGCATCTCTCTCTGTGCTCATATGTAAAGAAACACCAACCCTCAGGAACAATAAGAGTACTCTGACCACATTAATGCACTCTTAAATTCAGTTATCCTTTAAAAGAGCATGGTCTTTTAAAGTCATTTTCTGGGAATTCAGCTGTCTGCTATATTGTGCCTGAGATTGTTTGGGAAAGTCCTAGATAGAAGGCAAGATAGAGGCATGTTAGCATTTACCCTATCATTTTGTCAGTCTAAAGAATCACTTCCCCATACTCATACTCATGCCCTGGCAATGTGTAGTTTACTAGCAGAGGTGTAGTCTTTATGTCAGATGGAGTATCTATAATCACACACAGTACAAAAGCATTATAGAGATTTATCATTATTCCCTTGCTAAAAGATTGTTTCCATGTCAATTTTTGCACATGCCTGCAAATTTTTTTTTTGTTGACCATGAAAAAAAAAAAAAAAGGCAAACATGCTCCTCAGTTTCCAGAAAAAGGAGTAGCAATCATTTTAACTGGCTCTCAGCAATGATTACATAAACAGTCAAATCTAAACAGGTTTCTGTCTTTTAGAGTTATTAGTATCTTATGAAGTATGATTAATCTCATCCTAAGGAAGAAAAAAGGAAGTTCATATGAGCTGAACTTCAGAAGGCATAGCTATATTTCATTATTTTAATCTCCTTGTTAAAGAGACATTTATGTAAAACCCTGAAAGTGTAAGTTGTTTGATAGATAGCATGATATTTTAATGCTTATTTGACACCATGAGCCAGTGTAACACTATTTCTTTGCCACTGCTTTTAGACACTTTCCCATTCTTTATTAGGTGCAACATTTGGTTATCAAATGCAGTGGCATGTGATTGACAGATGAAACTTCCCTGATAGAAGAATCTACTTCTGTCTCATGAAAAATACTTTCTGTAATACTATATATATAATTTTTATGTATTGATACATATTTTATATTTCTATATATCTGTATATCTATCTATCTATCTATCTAGTTAGATATGTAGTTAGAGATTGGTTCTCCAACACCTTGTACCACATAAAGAAGAAAGTGTTGTCAGGGAGTGGTAGTATCTTTTATAAGACCAACAGCCAAAATTGGGTGAAATAAAATTAACGTTTGGACAAGCCAGCCTTCCTAGTCTGCTATACAGCCATCTTCACTAAAGAAGATCTCAAGACTGGGATAAAACTATTGTTATTACTTGCTATAATTGCATGTATTCCAGTTAGCATTCAGTTTTGCACAAGGTATAAACACACATGATATATGTGAAGAATTAAAGAGATCATGCCACAAGCTTTAGAAGTTTGAGAGAAGCTACAACAGCCTGCCTTTACTTTGTCTATTCTTGCTTTGAAACAGGGCAGAGGAACACAGAAGATATTTCTGGTTTTATTTTGTCTTATTAATAGTTCACATCATTGCTGTAATTTACTTATATCTTTAAGTATTCACTAACATAAAAGTATTTCACCTCCTTTGCTTTGTAGATTGCTACACATTCTCCAACTTTTTTTTTTTTGCCTGTGAACAGACTTTTTCACCCATCTGTCCCAATGTGAATTGCCTACTTCTTCAAGAGCCTCACACTTTACCGATACTCACTGCACTGCATTTTTTTATATGTAAACAACAAAGTACCTCTGAAAATAATAAATAGGAAAAAACAACTTTGTTACAAACACTCTGTCTGAGTACACAGTGCTACATACAGTAATTTCTCAGCCTGTACATGCATCAAAGGACATGAAGTCCCTTCCAGAAATATATTGCTTTTTGAAATCTTTGAGACTGTAGGAGCACTTGTATCAACAGGAAAGGTAATATTTTCTGCCAGTCCATTATAAACCCAAATCAAATATTTGTTTGGGTAAAGTGTTAGGTAAGATGACTGTAGAGAACACAACAAGTCACCATGTTAAGTACCAGAATTTCAATTCCTATTTCACACACAATAAATTAAAAAATAACACGCAAATAAAAATATCTAACTGGACACAATATATAAAACCTGAATTTAACATCCTTGAGACATTAAACCTTTCAGTATTTGATGGTTTATTTAGATTATTCAGATATTTCTGTTAAAAAGACCACCTTGATTTTAATTTCTAGGTATTGATAATTCAGGAAGAGTCCACTGGTACTCTCAATTTTTACATTTGTTTGCCCAATATTATGCCTAGGGGAAAAAAAACCAACTTAGATACAAACATTCAGTGTGGCAAAATAAAGAGTATTATTGCTTTTCGTATTTCAAGATTATTCCCAGCAAGAACATCCAACAAACTAATTGCTGGCCTTTATGCCAAATTTTTAAAATGGCACTTTGAAAACTCTAGAAAAAAATTTTAAGAATGATGGTGCATAATTTGCAGCCATATATTCACTATATGTCTCCACCAGAAGACTATCACTGTTTATCAACAGGCCTATTAAAAACTGGGGTATTGCACATGCATGTAGGTGCTGTTCATCATGTACAAACATAGCAGTATCTCGCCCTGTGCTCTTTCCCAATTTCTTCCCCTTCCTCTCATACACAAAAAATAAAACTTTTCACTCCCTTTTTCCTGATGCTCTTTTAGATCTGGAGTTAATTTGTCATAAAGGAACATATTGTTGTGAAATACTGTTGTAGAAATGTTGCAACAGAACTTCAGTGTTAAAGTAGATGCTATGACCTTTTACAACAAGGAAATATGGTCATCAGTTCCACACACAGTACTTGGGTTTACCTGACATTGCTACAAGCCAGCATCAGAGGAATTCTGCCAAGATTCTTACTGCTGAGAAAGATTATTGTATTGGAAAATTGCTGCCAATTATCTTATTCTTGAGTTTCATTATGGGATTGTCAGAACAATGAGTGGATAAAAGCTTGTTAAATTAAAACCAAAACAGCCAGAATACATCTTGATGATTGGCTATAACCTCCTGGCACTATCCAATGTAATTTACTGTGTCATATTTGATGTAAATAATCAGGAATGTAGAAATACCAGTTGTCGGGGTAAAATTATTGACATGTCTGTAAATATATGTAGACTATTAATTACAACCTCTTTCAAATCACTTTAATTATGATGGGTGCTGTGGTACTAGCTACATTAGTAAGCAGTGCAGTATAGTAAAAGCAAATTTGGGCAGCAAAACAGTGATGCTGATGATTGCCGCACTATCTGCACTCAAGTGTTTTTACCTTGGACTAGCTTTTTGTGTCCATTAGTGGGTGGAATATGCTATGTGCATCCATGAAGCACAACTTTCAGTTCAGCTTCAAGTTTGTCTCCCCAAAGCCTGTCATCAATGTGAAGTAGCGAGTGCTCGTTTTGTGTCTCCAAGGGAAATTTCCAGGGATTCTGTATTGCACAGTGTACTTAGAACAGAAGCTGATAACATCCTGAGGTATCTGCAAATGTTCCCTTCACTCATTTTGAAAGGAAGAACACAGTTTACTTACTATATATATACAGGTGCATTTACACTGTATGTAAACCAACAGCGACTATATGAAAAATAAGTAATCTAAACCAAGTAATTTCCTACTAGAAGTCCTAAGGTATTTTGAAACTATCATTCTCTCTACTATCAAAATGATAGTATCATTTTGAAACTATCATTCTCAAAGCCAGGCACATGAAAACATAAGCACATAAAAGGTACATTACCAACCTTTAGGTACTCGGTCCCCAGTTTGAAACTCTAACCTTGAGTTCAACACTAAGACTACTATGAATGGGCAAAAGCCAAAAAGACACTTTGCATTGTGAGCTAGGGTACTCATCCAAATTTTACCTCCTACACAAAAATATGCTGATGCATGTTATATTATGACTGATTTAGTAGAACATATAAGCACGCTGTTATTAGGGACCAGAATATAAGCCAAAAAATTAGGTTGCAAGGCTTTATTCCTTTCTTTCTTTTTTTTCTTTCTGGCTTAGTAACCCTGTTCATGTTTGCAAAAAATATACTGTGCCAATTAAAACATACTCATGGAGATGGAAGACAACAGTTTTAAAGAAGAGGAAATACTTGAAGTGACAATAAAATAAATGTAACATTACAGCTCTTATGCTGTGGTCCTATGGTGCAAATTTGTTCAACGGCTTTTGACACTTTAGCTTTATTTACAGCTATGCTGAATTCATTATTGTTTGTCAATGCCATTCTGATTTTATGCCAAACCATATATAAAACTGCCATAAAAGCACAAAATGCTTATAAGTTTTCTTCTGTATGCTCTAGTTAATTTTACAGGAATTCAGTCATGTTTGTGCCAGATTCAGATCAGATTTGCACTGCTGGGCAACCTGATGCTACACCAATTTGTTTTTTAGGATCATGGAAACTTGACCTCAGATATGATCCCAGAGTACTGTAACGACCAAATAAGATTTTCTCATTGTAAATTCAAAAGCATGAATCTGTGCTGTAACTTCTGAGAACTCTGCTATAAGAACTCTACATAGAAAGTCTCCAGACAAAACTGTAAAGACATTTTAAAAGAAATGCCAGCTGGGTTATTTTCAAAACTTTAGATGTCTAATGTAAAGATGAACAGGTCCTGAAAACATAAAAACTATAGCATGTAGGTGTAGATCAACAGTATCAATGATCTTGGCTGGATGAATAAGTTTATACTTATATAATTTTTCCTGTTAATATTACTGTTTGTTACAGATGGGGAAATACTATTACAACAAAAATGCCATTAATTGCTGAGAAAATTTCACCAGACAAGCTATGAGGGGTTATTTATTTTGCAAAAAAGGTTTTGCAGCTCATCTATTAAACACCAAAGGGACACCAAACACTCTTTAATAATCTCTAATAATTATATTACTTACTATACCATAAGTATAGACTGGGTGGACTCTGCACATGCCCTTACGAAAAGGAATTTTCTTGTCTTTTCTACTTGCCATGAAGCCAGAACTAATAGTGTATAATCTATCTTCAGCTTCTGAAAGTGATGCGATAAAAGATTTTGGGATGACTTCAAAAAAAGAAGGATAAGTGCATATACAAATCCTATTTCAGTACATACATGGAAATATTAAAACCTGTTTTATTATAAAATAAAGGTAATATGAAAACATTGGAAACATCAGTAACTCTTCTAGAGTTGCCTAAATCTTAAGTCATTTAAGCTCATAAATGTAGTCTATGTGTTTAACACAAAATCTTTTTGAACTCTCAAAGAGTAATTAAAAGTATGAAATGGTGCTTAAGTTAATGTTCAGAGTACATAATGGATTTCTAAATGCATGTAAATGTCAACAAATTCTCATTCTGCAGTTTTTGCATCCTAAACGTCCATAACATTATCTATTTAATTAAATTTATGTAATTCAAAATAAGAGTTCTTGGTATTTTCATTCTATCTTGGAACCACTTATGTGCAACTGTGTCCTGAAACCTACAGCTGTAGGGGAAAAAAAGAAATGGAAAAATGACCAATTACAAAATCTCTACCTAATTAGAATGATAGAAAAATCTACAGAAAAAAAATGTTTGGATAATGTGGCTATAGTGAGGTATCAGAAACTGCTGCTTTGTATCCTTCGGAAACTGAGATGTACACTTTTAATTTCTCAAAAGCTTTGTAATTAATTGGCAATTAATTTTGACTATATGGATGTGACAGTCATTCTATGGATAATACTTTCTAATATCTTAACATGAGCAATATGTGAAAATTTGATGTAAACATACAAAATATGTAAAATAGAGATGTTAGGATATGTTGTCAATAAAAGGTCTTTTGAACATAAAATTAAAAAGAATTATTTTCTGTAATTTTATCCTGTTATAAATATATTACAAAAAGTTTTAAGGCCTTTCCCCACCAATTTCAAACCAGGTTCTGTGTCCTCGTATGCTATTCAAAAATTGTGTTCTCCCTTTTTCAGCTACAACAGCCATGTACATAAATAAAAATTTGCAAATTTATGAAGCAAGTTAAGTATGTGTAGACAGGGAGCAGAAGACAAGTTTTTATTATTTTATTGAAAGAAAATACATCAATAACAATCCTTGAAATAGATGGATATGCAAATATATGTGCCTGCAGCAAAGATGACTGCTGTGAATATATAGAAAGCATACAATTAAGCTTTGAAATCAGCAAGCAAGTAAATAATTAATTACAATTTAGACTCAATATAAGAAACAGGGATTAAAGGTGAAATTCCATGTGAGTTTAAGAACTCCAGCTTCAAGTATCTGTGGAAAGATATCTTCAGGATCTCCATGTCTAAAGCCTCTTTTATAATCAGTGGGGAAATGACTGATACAGCCAGTACTTAAAAATATTCTGTAGGTGGTTTGTGAGAAGAGACTGATCTTACCCTTTTTTGGGGAGAAGAAATAACACAAACACACACTTTTCTTTTTTTTTTCCCCTGTGTTATTTAGTTCAAGATATTTTGACATCACACATTCCGAACACTTCAGTGGTTGCAAATTCATTCGTTTCCTCATGGTCTTTTTGAAAATACTCACCCTTAGAAGAATGAAATCACTGTGAATGCAAAGGATGGAGTAAAAACGAAAAAAAGCATTGTACAAGCTTATAAAAAACACTATGGCACAGACAGGACTGAAAGTTAAAAGGATCCCTTCATCTCCAGCCGTATTGATTCCTACACACACTCACAGGCAAAGCACATGCACACATCACCTGTTGTTCTGGCTAGTGGTATTGTGCCCAGAACTTCTGAAAATCAGTTTCTGAATACACTGTGGTAAAGAAATGAGTAATAACAAACACATAAATCTTGTCTACCTTTCATCATCCTGTTTCAAGCAACTTTACTCATCTAGAAAGTTTACGGAAGGGATACAGAAATAAAAGGAATATAGAAGGAATAGAAATAAATAGGTTTATAGCATTCATCTTTAACTATCTTTGTTCCAAATAGTCTCTTTTTACAGGCAACCCTAATTCTGTTCATATATCATGTACACATAGTTTTGGCAGGATGATTCTAATATGCATAAACTTTTGAAAGAATACTCTTAATTTTATTTTGAAATAACTTCCTTAGTATTTTAAATAATTAGGAACATTAGAAACATAGTTTGGCTGACTGAAAAAAAATCTGTTTCCTTTTTATTGCTAATCTTCAGTTATAAAAACTAACTAGGTTTGAGGACACCAAGCCTCTGTTGAAATGTAAAATTAGATTTTTAATTAAAGGTTTAACTTTAATATAATAAAGATAACAGAGAAAAAGTCACATTCTCATATCTAAACTGTTGAAACCTTTACAAAGTACTTCTAAGGTTTTTTCCTGATTTTTTTCATATTTTCAGAAAGGGCAAAACTCAGTCAGAAGAAAGTGAAGATCAAACTTTGGTCTCAGGGCACACACAAATTATTTGAAGTGTCTAACATTATGTATTATATTACATATTATTATATGCTATAAATTATATTATTATGTACTATACTTTGTAGAGTATATATTATATAAGATTGTTCTTTTGTATAAGAGCATTAGAAGTATGGAACAGAGAAATATAATCACATTTGTGTAGCTTAGATCTTACAACTAGACTGTTATAGTTAATACTTTCATAAACAAAACAGAAAATCAACAGTGATACACCTAAAATATCTTACATTTGAATTGCAGCAAGAAGGAGCTTGCAAGACAGATTACTCCATCATCCAAGTTTTCTAAGTGCTGATCATCTACCTGACTTAAGGAACTGCTTATCAGCCTCTCTTTCCCAACAGACAGGGTTGAGCCAATAATCCTAAATGGGAAATAATAATTTTTCATTCAACGGGAGGCCAATGTAGGCAAGAAGGCCAGGGGTAAAAAACAATAGGATACTGGCAGTTCTGTTCAAGTGTTATAAGTTTTCGGACAGGAATTTTTGCCCATGGGAAAATTCTGGTAATTATAGCAATAGGAAGAAATTAACAGTAACATTACTGTCTACTCATCTAAAACTTCAAAAAGAGGAAATGATTCACTGCAAATAAACAGGAGTCTTTTTGTGAAAAACAGAGGAAATGAGCAAACTTTTGGAACAAATCCCAGCTAAAACCCATTAAATCCAGCTGCACATACACATAATGACAAAGTCTATAATGGCTTCATAGAAATAGATTCTTTTTAAAATATGAGAGAAATAGTCTAGGTTGAGGTGGCAAAAAAGGTAAAGTTTTGTCATTCAAACCACTGCACTGACAAATAAATGGAAGCTGTTCCCACTAAAGTCTCAGTAGTAATGCTTCAAATATGATCACTTCTTTAATATTAAATCAACATAATCTTTAGGCTATCACTCCTGAGATTACAAATTTAGCTGAAATCTGCTTGCAAATTTCAATCACATTTTTTAGCTATGATGAATACATCAGCATATGAGAAAAAAAATACGCTTAAGAAGCCTATCTGAATTGGCATCACTGAAAAATCTTATATTCATACTCCAGAGATACAATTTCAATATAAATGTAAAATAACATATGCATATGGACACCTATAGTGATTTCTGTTAGCCCCCTCTTTCTCACCTGGCAAAGCATAACTGCATTTTAAACTTTATAACAAGAAATTTTAAAAAACAGCCCTTTTCTTGATAATAGATGTGAATTACAACACTGGGAAAGCCCAGTGGTTTTAAGCAGGGAAGTATTTCTGAACCATACATAGAAAAGTCAGGAGAGCTTCAACAGGTAAGTTTCTGAACCAAATCACAATAACCTTTAACAAATTACCTTTTCGACATGTGTGATACCTCCCACATATCAAACCTTTTTTTTTCTCTAATTGAAAATGAGAAATAGTTAACATTTTCCTTCTTTCTAACCCATGCCCGGAGGGATAATTCAGTGACTTAATTTATAAAAATCTGGAAATTAAATATTTTTCTTCTGAAATTTTCAGAGCATTTTTTAAAAATTATTAATTGTATGTATATTTGAAATACACATATTTTAATTCAAACAAAATTATGGTTTTTATTCCAAATATTTTTTGAAGAACACAATTTAATAATCATGACCTATTCAGCCTGTACTCCTATCACAACATGCCACTACTGTTCTATTTCTTGTGTTTCATCCTTTCCTCAGTTTCATTTTTGTACCCTTTTTTTACCAATGTAGTCTCAGTTCTCCACTCCATATACTTCCTCTATTTCTCAGACCTCCTGTCTGGCAATCTTCCTCTCTCACATTTGCATCCTAGCCTTTTTGTCCCAAAAAATCATCTTTCCCCATACCCTGTAGCGCATTTCTTCCCTGCTGTACCCCTCCTTAGGTCTATCTGGTCTGATACTGCAGCTTCACTCATTCCAAGCTCCCGACACAGTAACATGAGAGGTGCCTATCTATTCCCTTCTTTCTCTCTTCTTCCCCCTCTCTCCAGGTCTGGCTTTTATGTTCCTGGTATTGTAACCGAACAGCCCTATCCTCACTTTCTCAGGCTACCCACAAACGAGAAGGCAGTAAAAACACAGGATATTGGTGGGTTTACCCCAGCTGGAAGGTAAGCCCCCACCCAGTTGCTTTCTTACTTCCCCACAGTGGGATCTGAAGACAATTAGAAAGACAAAAGCAAGAAAACAAATCAGTCAAGATAAAGACAGCTTAATAAGTGAAGAAAAAAACACAAAAACCAAAAAAGCGAAACACCAAAGAACCAAGCAAATGATGCAAACCCAATCACTTATCAACAGCTGACTGACACCTAGTCAGACCCTTAGCAACAGCTACTTCAGAGACACTTCCCCAAATTTTAGTTGTTCAGCATGACATCACATGCTATGAAATGCGTCATAGTTCAGTTCAGGTCATTTGTGTCACCTCCCACCTTCTTGCCCACCCTGAGCCAACCTGCTGGTGTCAGAACAAGTAACAGAGAAGGCCCTGCCACTGTAAAGCACTGCTTAGCATTAGCTGAAGAATCATAGAATCATGGAATCATTAGTGTTGGAACAGATCTCCAAGATAATAAATCCAATCTTAGACCAAACATCACCATGTCAACTAAACCATGGCATTAAGTGCCAATTCCAGTTCTTTCTTGAGCACTTCAAGGGCTGATGACTCCATCACCTCCCTGCACAGCCCCTTCCAGTGAAGAAATTCTTTCTGAAAGAAGAATTAACTGTATGTATTCTTAACTGAAGATAATTAACTCCATCCCAGTCAAACCCACTACAGATGGACAAACTGTTCAGGCCTGCTGAGAAAACATATTTTGAAGTACTTATTCATAGGGTAGGATTTGCTCACATAAAGTCTGTATGGCTAAAGATTTGTACCTCAAAACATCTGGTAAGATTTTCCTGGGATGGACAAAATGCAAAACATAACCATGCCATCATTTCCTGTGGCAGTGGATCATAC